>CM034149.1:818769579-819122021 GCA_019776745.2 Taxus chinensis
TACCATGTAAAAGTTTGCAACAAGGCCAAAGTACAAGTCTTCTATTTGCATGTATTCTCCAAAGGTAGTTCCAAGTCTTGATTTCTTCAAACTTTAACAAAAGGGATCACAATACAAAGGAATGGGAGTAGGAAATGATCTCCACCCAACCTTTAATCCAAAGTGTGGAATTCTTCCGCTTAATGTCCCCCAAGCCCCAACCAAGGAACCATGAGCAATTTTGAGAAACGTTTGACAATTTTCAACAAATATGGCTTCCACAAACAACATACATTCAACACAACCAAATGACATATTCAAACAGTTTAACACTTCTCAAACCATAAAAGGTTTGAAATCAAAGAAAATGGAGAAAGGACTATGGGAAACTACATCCTTATGCCTCCCAAGTGAAGTGGGAATTTCACCCTAAGCCTCCAAGTGCACAAAAAGAAACACAATATCCTCATCTCTCCCTTGCAAGTATGCAACAAGATAACAATGATTTCCTTTTCACTCCCCATAGGTAAAACTCCATTCAAACTCCCACCAAAATCATGCATCACAAAACTCACTTTTTCCCTCCCCAATGGTCCCATAAATCCTTCTCCCACACCCAAATTAAGGCATACTAGCCAACAAAAATTCATCAAACATAACAAGCACAATATTTCCACATCAACAAACATAATAAGAAAACAACAAAGGTGGAGACCCTACCTCTCCATCAATCTCCAAGAAAAATTCACAAGTCTTTCACACCTCCAAGCCAAGAAATTTCCCAAAAGAACTCCAACAAGCTCCCAATGTAAAAAATGACAAAGGAAGAAATGAACAAGTTACCCCCATTCCAAAAAATCCATCAATAAATAGAAATGGAGTGTGAGAGTGATGAGGTGCCTCAATGTAGGATTCCACTTCAACATTCCTCTATTCCCATACTCAAGTCAACACACCATGCCCAAGACGAGCATGTAAGAGCTATGACAAACCCACATGGCACACAAACTTGAACGCCATGCCTTCTAAAGACAAAATTTATTGTGACAATAATAAGGTGTAATTATTTCACCCTTTTACACTCCAAAAATGATATGTAAGTCAAAATAAACTCCCCAACCCATAGGTAGGGTTGTTGGGTAAATATAAGAGGCGTCAGACAAGCTTGGCTTGTCCCATAAGCCTCCAAAAAGGCCTCCCAAGTCAAAATCCTAATTTGAAGTTGGGGTGGAGTAAAACACACACAAATCAACATAAATCTCACTTACATCAAGGAACACCTAACCTCATAATTATCTATTTGTCACATCTCTATTCTAGTTATCCCAAATAAAAAGGATTAGCTTAATTAAGACACAATTAATAAATTGACATCCATTACCAAAATTAAATACATAAAACACAAATAAACAACACACAAAATTTAAAAGAAATGGGGAAAAATTTCACCACATGGACACACATGTGAGGTCAGCCCCAATGGGAAACCTCCAAACTAGGCATGCAACAACAACACCACATAACATTACAAAAATTGTCAAATTTTGGCCATGTTACTCAACACCTGATATCCTTCCATGGTTGGTCCCCTATCCTCTTTCGATGTATGTTATAAAATGTCCTGCACACAAACAAATACCTCTCTAGCCTTTCAACCGTATTTACAACATCGAGACAATATACATATAAATCAATAATCATCATTAAAATTATAAATTCTATTATCCATCATCATACAATTAATTAGATTTTGGCATCCATAAAATCTTAATTCTACTTAAATCCTCCGACATAGGTTATGCGTCCAAATTATGACATGTTAGCATAAAAATCAGAATATCACAAATCAACATATATAAATGTCTATCATCATCATGTAGTACATTAATGTCAATAGTCTAAATATCTACATAGTCCATCATCTACTGATCAAAATATAGTACTCAAATCTCTAAGTATCATCCCAATAGTAACAACATCAAAATGAAATAGTGTTGAAGAGGAGTGGGAATTATAAACTGAGTTTATAGGTCTCAATTCCAGTGGGCACTCTCCAAGAGAAGGGAACATAGTCCAATCAAGAGGATGACCAGATTGCTGTCCTATTTGAAAATATAGAAGATGATATTTGGTCATGTCATTCTAATATTTTATATGTTGAAATGCATGTGGTTAGTAGTCTTTGATCATAAATTCCATAATGAATTCTATCCAATTCACTCAATAAGACAATCAAATGTCAAATAGGGTTCAAGACATGCCAAGGTCCTAACAAGAATATACACCTTTTTATTAAATGGTTTTTTATTAAATTTTAGAATTCACAAAATGTATGTTTTGAATATCTATTTTTGTTTAATATTAAACAATACGAACATGAAAATAATTTCTCTCTATGGAATTAAAGTTGTAGGACATCCCAGAAAGGACCTCTTTGTCCAAGCCATGTATTTTTAAAACATTATCCGCACTCTAGAAATAAAAGGTTGTGAAAATGTGTAATGAAACATATATCTTAGTTATAAAAAGTTTAAGGGTGTAGGGGTTCTAGGGTTGATATTTTGTCTCATGTTTCTAACACGATAGCTTCATTTTTTGAGCATAGTGTATTGTCATCTTATATATGAATGTGCAGGGTTCATATACAGGGATTTATATACTTAGTGATTTGGGGATTGAATAATAAATTCATTAGAATTCATTGTTCTTGAGTGTCTCAGTTGATTGACATACTATTAAACTATATTCAATAATATATGATCAGATGTGTGTAATTGATAGTAGGAGTATTGTGAGTGTCTTTGAACTATATAAAAGTGTATAGAAGGAAATCAAGGTCAACTAATATATGTGATTGAAAATGGATAGCTGTTAAGAATGAGTTCAATATTATTTCTTATTGAAGAATAAATTCATTTATTTATATTTTCATATATTGATGAGTGTAGGATTCTTTAAGGAGTTGGATTCTTTATAAACCCAAGAAGGTGTGAGATTCTAATTTTAGATATGTACATACCTTAATTAGGAAATGATAACTCTGGATTTTCCCCTAAAGAATGACGTGTGTGCAAATTCCAAACCTAGGTGACCTATTATTATCTCTCTTCCGTGACTTTCTTAACCTTTCACATATCTAAATTTCTCACATTACCAATTACATAACTCATGGTAGTATAACATCTGCAAACACTACTCTTGAAAAGTTGCAAAGTCCTACAAGAATCTTGTGCATGGTCATTTGGATGGGACATCTAAACCCTACCACAATTGGGTCCCAAGATGAATGGTCTTATCTCATGCCACCTAATTTTCAATTTTTGAATTTTATTCTATTCTATGGTTATCTCATATTCCAACATGCCAGATTTGAAAAAAATGTATGATCATAATAAAACATACCTAACTCAATTATTTACACACATTGAAATAAATTATCACTACCAACAAAAAACATTGCAAAATCAATGTATAGAGTACTCCAATATTTCCTAAATTCCTTCAAAGAAACAAGACAAATTAGGAGCAATTCACACACAAGTCTAACGTGCATGCATCCACGTATACACATGCACATGTGCACACACAAACACCTCCACACGTGCACATACACCTACACACACACACGTGTGCACGCGTGCCCACATGTAACCATACACGTAGACAAACACAGACATGTACATTGTAATGCCCACTCCTCTTTGAAATTTATTATATTTTTATTTCGATTACTGTTGACTTTAGACATGGAAATATTACTCTATCATTTTGGTTTAACATGATGTTAGATGATAGATATATTTTTACTCTTGATGGATTGTGATTCCTAGTATGATTTGTGTGGATTCTTAGAGACATAGAGACACATTGTATATTGATGATGATCATGTGTTGTTAGCATATATATTACCCAAATTTAGAATTCTCATCGTGATTGAGTATGATTTAACATTTTAACTAATCTTGTGATATTTCTAATATTGATAAAAGGAAGAATTGAGATGTTGTTGGAATTTTAGACAAATGATACCATTGTTTGGTTCAGATGATGACTTAACTATATGAGGATGTTTATTGATTAATATGCATATATTTTATGTTTGATGTTTTTTATGTGGTGATGAGGCCGAAGGAGGTATTGTGTGATTTTTAGGTGATTATATCACAACAATAAAAAGGGGGATTAGAGCCTAACCACAACGGAATACTTGATGGATATTACGGAGATCACCATAGAAACTTGTGTAATGTTGTTGTTTTATTTTTTAAAAATTTGTTACGGGGTCCCCATGGTGGAATGACATCCAATTGTTACCATGGGATTGTGTGCAATTCTTCCCTTTTATTTTATTTACTGTAGATTATGTGGTTTATTTGTGATGTGCTTTTTTTAATCATTTTTTATTAATGTGCTTTTATTAAGTAAATAAATCATGTTATTAAGTTATTTAGGGATGTGCCAAAAGGGTTCACTTATTATAATTCTTGGTCTTAATTTGGACTATGTGATTTTGATTGAGTGGAACTGAATTAGAGCGTTGTACATTCTACCTTACCTTGGAATTTCGGATTTGGGCTTAAGGGCCAATTTTGGAGGCTTGTGGAACACGTTAAGCTTGTTCCACACCTATTAATTTTATATACCAACCCTACCTATGGACTGGGTGGTCAACAAATAGACCCGATTATGTGTTTTGTAAGACAAAAATGACATTTATTGCACTTTTCTTACATGGGTTTTAAATTATTTCCTTAGGGGGTGTGGGTTGGGAATGTGTGTAAAAGAGTCTTGTCATTCCTATCAAACACTAATTTATTGTCCATTGGGGTTGAGGTTTAAATTTTGATGTGTATTTGATGATGAGTGATGTGGCATTCTACATCGATCCACCTCACCCTCCTCTTTCCTTTTTCTATTTATGCAAGTTTAATTTTTTGTTTTTGGGTTACTTGATTTCATTTTGTGCTCTTGTATTTTTTGAGTCAGAGATTTTTGGAGTGCTTGTTGACTTTTGGAGTTTGTTTGAGTTGGATTGAGATTGAAGGAGCTTGGATGGTTATCCATTGATTAATTTATACCATGGAAAAGTAGGAACTACTCCCTTGTTTTAATCGTTTTCTCGTAAATGTGTATATTTGTATGTTGTTGAATGTTTTGGTATGGTTTTTGGGTTCTTTGGTAGAATGCCTTAGTATGGTGTAGGAGAAGGCTGTGGGGATTTTATATGTAGAGAGGAATACGATTTTATTTTATGTTTTGGTAGGGATTTGGGTTGGGTGCCCAACCTTGGATAAGAAAATGCTTGCGTTTCTTACTTGGTTCTTGTGAGGGAGACATAAAATTGTAGGGAGACATAAGAGAATTTAAGAGACATAAGAGGATATTGAGGGAGTAATAAGAGTTGTGTAGGGGTTTTTAGATTTATATTGGAGGGTTTTAAGGTGGGAATCTAATCCCATTAGGATACATAAGTGATCTCCCCATAGATCTTTGCTCCATTGGCTTTGCATTTCAAGCCTTTTGTATTTGGAAAAGTTGTATTGTTGTGAATGTTTTCTTGTGTTGAATGAGTTTTATATGTTTTGAAATTTGGTTTGTGATGTTGAAGCATTGTGTTTTTTCCATGAGTTGGATCCATTATTTATTGTATTTTGGTTGGCGCTCAGGGGGCAATGAGGAGGATTTCTCCTCCTCCTCCTTGGTTTATTGGTTGTTTTTATTAAAGGCATGGTGGAGCTCTTGTTGAAGAATTGACACTTCGATATTTTTTGAAGCCAAAGAAATCCTTCTTTGTGAGAAAACCTTCCTTGTAATTCCCACTTAAGGTGGAAGGTTTGTAGTATTTTATTTGATAGAAAAGTTGAATTGTATATTTTGGTTTATTAAGTTTTAGTGTATTATGGAAAGAAATAATTTGCATTGTATGAAATGAGCTATGCTCATAGAAAAAAAAAGAGAAAGTTCATTATCATTGTTGAAGTTGCATTATTGTAAAAATGAAAGGAAGAACATAGAAGTTGTAAAACATTAATAATGTATTCATAGAAAATTTGAATGTGAATAAAGTTGTTTGTAGCTATTTGAACAAATGGTTGTAGTAGTAATGGAAAGGTACAATAATTTATAATGAGTTATTTTGTTGAAAAATTGCATTTTGTTGTGGGAAGAAAAACAATAACACTAGGAGTAGATTTAGCTTCATTCCTACTTTTGAACTTGAAAGAAATTTTGTTTGATGAAAATGAAAATGATCTTGTACTTGGTTTCTTGTTACTATTGAAATAGAAAATTATTAAATTTAGTAATTTAAGTATGGAATGAATAAATGGTGTAAACTTCCAACTAGAGACTTCAAGAACCTAAATTCAAGCTAAGGATAACCTGTAAAGCACCCTTGTAAAATTTATTTTTGGAAAAATTACGGAAATGATGGTTTTGTTTTTGAAGAACATGACCGCTGCCCTGTATAGAGTGGCGGTCTCTTAACTGCTGATTAGATCAGAGCGGTGGTTTGTGAATTGTCACCTAGGTAGGGTGGTGGTCCCAGGACTGTTGACTTGCTTTTAGCGGTGGTTTCATCACTGACGGCGGAAAAATAAAAATATGCGACAGGGAAATTTTAAACTTGTTTTATTAAAAAATTTAGCCTACAAATTCATGGTTTCAAATATGTAAATCTTGAAATGTGAATTTAAATGTATCGAATCTCTTGGATTAAATGAAGAAGGGTTTTACCCAAGTAGAATACAAAAAAATAAATAACTAAGTAAACATTCCAGATATAGGGAACAATCCCTACAATCCACTATTAGAAAAAAATGCAATAATAAATCAATAATCCAAACTTTAAACTAAGATTGACTTTGGGTAATTCCTCCATGGTTCCTTTTTCCTTGCTCCCATGGCTTCCATTTTCCAACCTCCACAACAAATAGAAGAAAAATGACCAAATGAGGAGGCTAGGGTAAAGAAAATGGGTTAATAAGATTTCTTAAGGATAGTTAGGGTTAGTATGGAACCCTAAGATCTAGTGGCCACAATTGATTTGATCCAAGAGTTGAGAATAAACCCTACAATTGTTAGGTAAGAATAAATATTATGGGTTTTTAGATAATTTAAGGGTATGTGTAAATGGGTGAATGGGGCCATTTAATACCCTTGTATGTTAATTTATTTATTTAGCTCCTAGTATGTTTTATAAATTAATTCAATGGACATTAAAGAAACTAATTTAAGTACTACTAAGGTAACTATGGATACGAGTTGATTAAATGTGAGCTAAATGTTAATTCCTAAGG
Source organism: Taxus chinensis (assembly GCA_019776745.2). Classification (NCBI taxonomy): domain Eukaryota; kingdom Viridiplantae; phylum Streptophyta; class Pinopsida; order Cupressales; family Taxaceae; genus Taxus; species Taxus chinensis. Next base: position 818,776,858 of record CM034149.1, read on the forward strand.
GGGAAACTATTTAACCTAGTGAAAGGAATTATTGAACACTTATCTAGTGATTATAATTAAATTGACTTTAGAATTGGATTAAGAATATTTAATTAATAATGTAGACTAGATCTAGTGTATGAAATATAACATTACTACTAGGAAGTAATTAAACGTATATTAGGGTTTGATACCCTTGCAACCTGTTTACAACAAAAAATATATTTTTCACATCTTTTTAGATAATTTTTAAAGAATTAATGTGGTTTTAAAACGTCGAATTTGTGGATGTTACATACATACACACATCCATGCACACAAACATGCATATGCATATGCACACACACAAACACATAAGAAGGTTATCTTTTTATTTATGCAAGTACTGTAATAATACCATTGTTTAATGTTTTATTTGAAAAGGACTACTAAGAACATTATTTGATGTGCTAGGTGGCAATCAGGGCTTTAAAAACATGAATATTTACAAACTTGTGCATACTTGGAAAATTAAGATTTATTGACTCTTAAGGATACTTTTCCTCTATTAATCTATCAATTTGTTCTATTGTCCATGTTGGTATCCAAATTTGTTCTCCTTTTCAAGCCAAGTAGCAACATAGATTGGAAATGGAGCTTAGAGACAAATAGATCATAGTGTGTGTCCTTTTGTAGATGGGGATGAGATCTAACTGGCCCTTTGCCACTAAGATTTTTGGAGAAATGGATAGCACCTTCAAGAGGATTTGACCTATCCTCACTACTTTAGGTTGTGCCTCTTCAACCACAGTGAGAGGACCCTTAGTGTAACCTTTGTTTGATGAAGGAGATGGAGATATCCTTCTTTTGGAAAAATTTTATGAAGAAAACCTTGGGAAAATATGGTTAATACTCCATGATTTAACTCTTAAGAGTTGTCACTTCTAAAATATGGAGATATTTTCAACACAAGGCTAAGGTTACTGAAGACATTAAGAAAACCTGATTGTTATGCATATTTTTAGTAAATATATTTTGTTCCTTTGTGGATATATAGGGAAAACAAGGGTAGTCTAGGATGGATTCATGGTTTTTGAATGATTTTTGTGGGAGACTAAGCATGATAAAGTTGATTATACCAAATCTCTGAGAAACTTCACAACAATGGACAACTCAACAATATAAAGCTTCAGAATAGTTAAGATGTTCCTTCAACCAGAAGGTGTGCTTCAATGGAGGCCCATATCAAAACATTTTCACACAATATTTGAGACTCTAACATGAAGGCTCTAGTTAAAAGACTCAATTAAACACCAAAATATTTGATCAATCACGCCTAAGGTACACACAAAGACTTACAAACAATTTTTATCAACAAATGATAGTGAATTGATTTTAAATTTGTTTATCTCATCACAATATGAAGGTTGATGTGAATCCAACTGCAAGAGGTTGAAATACCTCCAAAACACACATAAACGGATTTGCAAATAAAAACCAGGAGCTTCAAAATAGCTTACTTCTCATTATAGAATCCACATTGATCTATTACATTATTACAATCCTCCTTTTATTTCATGTCTACTCTAAAACACCTAAAATGCCAAAAATTACCTACTAGCAAAACAAGTCGGATGGACCCCAAATTTTACGTGCCAAATAAGCGTTCATAAATTATGGCTCACACAAAATTTGGACATATTCTAAAAAGCACAACAAAAGTTATTAAAGTTCTAAGACCTAGTCAAAAGTGAAAAAAACATTACGAGCCAATTTTAGGCCACTAGATTAATGAAATTCTAGGCCCAAAAAATGTTCCAAAATGGGCATAACCTTACAGGATAAATTTTACCCTAGCATAGTACTAGTGTATATATACCACCCTATAAAATTTCAGGACGATCCAACAGTCGGATCAAAAGTTATGGTCTCTACAAGTTATTCTCCCACATCATTCTCCCCTGGTTAAAAATAATTCAGCTCCTGCGAATTCTGTTGATGGAACTCATCTAATTTTGCACTGCCAATTTTCTTCAACTCCCACTTAGGAATCCAAGTATTTTCTTCTTGTTGCAAACCTTTCCACTGTACAAAATATTTTTTGTACCGCACATGTCTAGTAGTGACTATCTTTTGGTCTAAGACACGCATTACCCTCTCCTTTTTCCTTCTTTAGCATCTATTGCTTCAAGTTTATTTCTTCCTCCTCTGCAACATGTTCATCATGACCTAGAAAATTATATAAGTTAGAAACATAAAAAAATGGTGAGATAGCAAAGTTTTCAAGCAGCTCCACCTTATAGGCATTATCACTCATTTTCTTCAGAATCCTACATGGCCCAATCTTCTTATACTTGAGTTTATTATATCTCCCCTTTAAAAACCTCTCTTTTCTAAGATAAACCATCACCATATCTCCTTCTTCAAATACACTTACTCTCCTAATGACATCTTCATCTATTTTATATTGTGTATTACTCACTTTCAGCTTTTCCCTCATTTCATCTTGCAACTGTAGAATGTCTTCTGGAAATTCTTCTGCATCATCACTAGTTTCATCATCACCGGGTATAAAAATTAGGTCTAGGACCCCCTTGGGATTCCTACCATATAAAATTTGGAAAGGAGACCTCCCTATTGACCTTTTTACCGAGTTATTATAGGCAAACTCAACTTGAGGTAAGTTAAGTCCCATTGTTTTGGCTTTTCTCCAACTATACAACGTAGGAGATTTCCCAAGATTCTATTCACTACTTCCATATTCCCATCAATCTCGGGGTGATATGCACTACTAAACTGTAGCTTTGTCCCATTGTCTTCCAAAAGGTCCTCAAAAATTGACTAAAAAATTTTGTGTCCCAATCTGAAGTGATCATTCTTGGAATTCCATGTAATCTAACCACTTCTGAAAAAAACAAATCTGCAATTCTACAAGTATCATTAGTTTTTTTACAAGAAATTAAATGTGCGATCTTAGAGAATCTATCAACCACAATAAAGATAGAATCATTCCCTCACTGTGTCTTAGGAAGCCCTAACATGAAATCCATACTCAAATCAACCCACAACCCTGTAGGGATAGGTAATGGCATATATAACCCAGTATTCTATGCACGGCCCTTAGCCATATGAAACACTCTACATATTGCTAGAATCCTACTTATTTCCCTCTTTACCTTTGGCCAATAATACTTTTCTATAACAAGAGAAATTTTCTTACTTATAACCAAAGTGTCAAGCCAACCCCACACTATGTAATTCTCTTATAATATTTTCTCTCATTGAACCAATAGGGATGCACAATTGTTTCCTCGTAAACAAATAACCATCTTGCATCAAATAATCAAAAGAATCACTACCTACTGTAGGATCCTTAAGTTTTCTCACAAAATCACCAAAATATGGATCACCTTCATATAATTCCTTAACTACCTCAAACCCTAGTACTTTATTTTCCATTGTTGTCAAAAGGTCTACACGCCTACTCAAGGCATCAACAACTTGATTCTTCTTACCAGACTTATGCTTTAAACTAAAAGTATATTCTTGCAAAAATGAAACCCATTTTACATGCCTACTATTTAGTTTCTTTTGTGTGTTTACATACCTCAAGGCTTGATGGTCAGTGAAGAGAACAAATTCCTCTTCTACCAAGTAATGTCTCTAGTTCCTTAATGCCTAAACAATAGCATAAAACTACACATCATAAGTAGAATATTTCCTCCTTACTTCATTTAGCTTTTCAATGAAGAATGCCATAGGTTGTCCTTCTTGACTCAACACGGCTCCAATCCTGACATGTGAGGCATCACAGGCAACCTTGAAGACCTTGCTAAAATATGACAATACCAAAATAGGTGCTTCTGAAATTTTCTTCTTCAAAAATTCAAAACTATCTATTGATGCCTTGGTCCATACAAACTCCCTCCCTTTTGTAAACTTGTTATGGGTGCAACAATGCTACTGAAATTATTGATGAACTTGCTATAAAAATTCACAAATCCATGAAAACTATGAACCTCTGTCACATTCCTTGGAATAGGCCATTCCAAAATTGCCTTTACTTTTTCTTCATCCATCCTCACTCCATCCTCTGATATGAAAAATCCCAAAAAAAAAGACTCTTTTGAAGAAATCTACACTTCTTTAAGTTTTCATATAGACTCTCTTTACATAACAATTCTAACACCAATTTCATATGCAACCAGTGTTCTTCAACTGTCTTACTGAAGATCATAATATCATCAAAATAGAAAACAACAAAATTACCATTATATTATCGAAGTACTCTGTTCATCAACCTCATGAATGTACTAGGTGCATTAGATAGCCCAAATGGCATCACCATCCACTCGTATAATCCATCTTTCATTTTGAAAGTAGTTTTCCATTCATCCCCTTCATGGATTCGGATCTGGTAGTACCCACTTCGTAGGTCAATCTTGCTAAAATATCGGTCTCCCGTTAGCACACCATCATATCATCTAATCACAGAATTGGGAACCGATACTAGATTGTGATCTTGTTTATGGCTCTTCTGTCTACACACATTCTCTAGTATCCATATTTTTTAGGAGTCAATAGCGCTAGAGTTGCACATGGACTCATGCTTTCTCTCACTAACCCTTTTTGTATGAGATCTGTCACTTGTCTATTCAACTCTTCACTCTATGTTGGAATCATCGATAATCTTCCTGGTTTTGAAGGGCCGATCTTGGGATCAAATCAATATGGTGTTAAATATCTCGCTTTGGAGGTAACTCATCTAGTAGCTCATCCTGTATGACATCTTTGTATTCTTTTAGTACCTTTTCTGCAGCAACGGGTATATTAAAATCTTTTATCTCCACCTTCTTTGACATTAGTGCGTAACACCATCTAGCCTCTTCCATTTCTGTAACAAACTCTTTTGTAGCCAATAATCCCTCACTCTTCTCTTCTTCCTTGAAGGGTAATAAGACCACCTTTACACCATCCTTCCAAAAGGTATATGTATTTTTCCCTCCATCTTGTGTAACCTTTCTATTATATTGCCTAGGCCTACCCAGTAATATATGGCATGCATCTATTGGGATTACATTACACCACACCTCATCCTTGTAGGTATTCCCAATTGAAAACTTTATAAGGAATATTTTATCTATGGTTACCTCATTTCCTTTCTTGAATGATGATATATGATAGGGATATGGGTGCTTCTCACATTTCAGATTGAGTTTATCAACCATTACAATTGAAACCATATTTTCACAACTGCCACCATCAATAATAATTTTACATACCTTTCCTCCAGAGGTGCATCTTGTTCAAAATATATTTCTTCGTAGGCATGAATCAGCACCAACAACGTCATGTTCTTTCTCCTTCCTTGGGACAATCATCATCCTCCTTATCATGAGGGTTTCACCCAAGTTTGCAGCAACCTTCATTTCTTCTTCCTCTTTAGCTTCAACCATATTTAATCGTGGTTGTTCTCCTTGCCATCTATCTTGTGTAGGATAGTGCGGACACTCAAAATCTTGTGCCCCTCTTCACCAAACCTATAACATGTATATTTCCTTTGGGGGCTATTCCAACCCCATCCTCCATTATAACCTCTTCCCCTCTGAAATGCCCTGCCTCTTTGGTAGTTACCACGACTTTGACCAGAATCTTCATGCCCTTCTGTGTTAGAGGATTCACCTTTTGTAGATTCAAATCTACCCCTGCCTCTAATTGGAGATGATGATGGACCTCTCTTCACACCTCTTCTAAAATTATTCCTCTTGTTATTTTCTTCTTTCTTTAATGCGATTGGATAAGCATAATCTAGGCTATGGATCTTGAGTATACTCAGCTCATCTTGTATGGTGTAACTCAAACCATTTATGTACAGTGTAGCCTTCTATTCTTTAGACTTTCCCTATTCCACCCTGATTGAAAACTTGTAAAATTCATTAGTATACTCCTCAATGCTGAGATCCTTTTGTCTTAGGTTTTGGAATCTACGAAAGAGTGTCTGAGCATAATCTACAGGAAGAATTTTTTTTGTAAGCTTCTTTACCATTTTATTCTAGTTTCAAATATTTCCCTTTCCATTCATTTTTCTTTCATTTTGTAGGTGATCTCACAAGATCAATGCATGTCCTACCAACTTAGTGCATGCAAACTTAACCTTCTTCTCCTCTGAAAGGGTTTTCCACTTAAAGAATTTTTCCATGTGACTTAACTAGTCAATCAACTTCTTTGTTTGTAACCCTCCACCATAATCAGGAACAAAAATCTTGATGTTCTCATCCTTTCCCTCTAAAGCATGGATCAATCTCTCCTCAAATGGTCTCTCATTTAAGGTTTTTTCATCTCTCTCATTATCTTTTTCATCTCCTCCTTCATTCATTAACATAGGTCATTCTTCAATATCACTATCTGGGTCTACATCCACATTTGCATGTCTCCTTCTAAGGCGGGTGAGTTCTCCTCTAAGCTCAAAAACTTGTCTTTGTAGATCCTGCATATGCCTATTCATCTGGGCATAACCTCCCCTCCCGGGTCTAGCCATGATCAAATAAAATAGAGGTAAAAAAATTACACAGAAAAATATAATATTTTACCTTAACTATTTTGGCAAGATCAAAATCCTGCTTTGATACCAATTGATGTGAATCGAGCTACAAGAGGTTGAAATACCTCCAAAACACAGATAAAAATATTTGCAAAAAAAAAACCAAGAGCTTCAAAATAGCTTAATTCTCATTCTAGAATCCGCACTGATCTATTAAATCATTACAATCCTCCTTTTACTTCGTGTCTACTCTTAAAACCGTAAAATGCCAAAAATTACCTACTAGCAAAACAACTCTCATGGACCCCAAATTTTTTTGCCAAATATGCCTTCATAAATTAGGGCTCACGCAAAATTTAGACTTATTCTAACAAGCAAAAAAAAAGTTATTAAAGTTCTAAGACTTAGTCAAAAGTGAAAAAAACATTATGAGCCAATTTTAGGCCACTAGATGAAGAAATATGCACCCAAATATGTTCCAAAATTGGCACAACCTTGCAAAAAAAGTTTACCCCAACATAGTACTAATGTATCTCTACCACCCTATAAATTTCAGGATGATTCTATGGTCAGATCAAAAGTTATGGTCTCTGCAAGTTATGCTCCTGCATCAAAGGCTCTTCTTGAAATGAAATTGTAAATACCACTAAACTGTCACAGGGAAAAGATCTTGTGTGATTTCACAAAAATTTCAATGTAATATTGCAGTAGGAACAAAAGAAACCATTTACATAAATTTTGAACCAAAGGAGACAAAAATTAATTTCAAAATTTCTTAAATTCATCAACAGGGGAAAGCTTCCAAAGAAATCTCTGTGCTTGTCAATGGTTATACATCTGTAACCAACTTGACATGATAGAAAATCAAACACAGAAGAAAATAATAGGTTATCTCGGATTAGTCTCTCAGGAAGATGGATTTCTCAAAGTTTCTCTTAAAAATTCAACCCCTGACCTTTTGCAAGAGTATTCTCATTGCATTTATTCATTTTATTCACTCAATTTTCTTCCCAAAAGAGAAGAATATTTGAGTTACATTTGCATGTTACCAATTTTCCTTAGAAAGTGACGTTTAACAAATTCACATCCAAAAGCTGCCCGGTGGACCAATTGTGAAATGATCATGTTTGTTAGGCCCTCGAATCATGACTAGGATGCCATGCCAGAACATTTTCACAATCCTTCTAATCATTTTGATTCTATCATGTGAGAAATCCCCTTTTTAATAATTTTACAAAGGCTCTACAGAGCTGGATATGACATGTAATCCTTTCCTTTCTCGAGAGCAACACCTTTTTCTTTTTTTGCCCCTGCAACTTTCATCATTTCATCCTTTTCCCTTTCTTTCCTCTGTAACTCTGTCCCGCATCTAGTTTTTTCTGGTAATTCTTGTTTTTGCAAGTGCTTGAGTAATTCCAACTTCTAAATATAAACCTTAACAATCCTTGGACTCACAAATTAAATTATGAATCCATTCAATGGCACTTTACAGACAGAGACGACATGGAATTTCATCAAAAAATGATGAAAAATAGTGCGTATTTGCATCTCTAAGAGTCTTGGAGAAAAAATGGTGGAGAAACAGGTGAAATGCACAAAAACCATTGATTCTGCCCCTTTTCTACTTTATATTATAACCATCCACGTGTTTCCTTAGCACAACTGCAAAGGAGAAGTACAGGGGAAAGATTTTGAACAAGCACGAGCCTTCCACGTACCTTAGTCCCAAGAAAAATGCCTTTTGGTCTCTAAAAATGTCTCATCAAAAAAGGAGCCAGCGGAAGCCTCCACATGTCTCAATGGCACATTTTGAGATAGTCCCCAAAAGCACAGTCCGCAAACAAGCATGGGATCACCACGTGTCTTAGTCTGGAAGAGTTTGTTAAAAAAGGTGAAGGTTTAGTGGAAGGCGCCATGTGTTTAGGGTCCAAGACATTTTTCCTTGGCCGTTGAAAAGTCCAAGCAAAGGGTAGAGTGAGTGGAAGCCTCCAAGTGTCCTCCCAATGCTTCTTCAAAATAAAACTTAGGGGCCGGTCCCCAGACAGGCGTGGTCCCTCCACGTGTCCCATTCCTTTCGAAATTGCTTTGAAAATTTTAAGTATAGAGTGGAGCCGACAGAAGCCTCCACATGTCTCCCTATTGCAATTATTAAGGAGGGACCCTGAGGTAGATCCTCAAATGAGCACTTTCCCTCCACATGTCCATGGTCCACCAAAACTGTACTGGCTGCATGAAAAAATTGTCTAAGTTTGGCAGAGGTAGTGGAAACCTCCACGTGTCTCCCCGGTGCAACTCCAAGGCCAAACCAAAAGGAAAATTTTCAAATGAGCAATGGCCCTCCACATGGATAATTTTTGAGTTGAATCGAGCCTTATAGTTTTCAAAGTGCCTCGTTGAGCCACATTCAACCAGAAAGGGCCACGTTTCCATAGATCTTGAGATGTAAATTTTACGGGGAAAAACACACCTGTCAAACCAGTAAAATGCAGGAAAAACACCATTTGATCCTGGAAATGAATTTTTCTTTCAAGAGAGAGAATTTGAAAATGATATAAGGTCCAAAAACAATCCAACGAGCCGTATCCAATCAGGGTTCCACCTATATTTGGGATAAAAATGATAGGGAAAACAAAATATGACTGTGGAAAATGGAAAGAAGGGAAAAAACATGATATTTTTCCCAAGTTACAGATTCTTTCATATGGATAGAGGAACGAAAAACAAATTCTGTATTTTTAATTGATCCTCGACCAAGGAAGGGACTGATCATGGAAACCAAATGGAGGACAAATTTTTTATACATCAATACAAGAAGATAGAAAACATGACAGAGCCCACAAACTGGAGAATTTCAAGGACAAACGGGGTGAGACTAATTTGAACACCAACATTGACTTTGACTCAGGGATGGGCACTCCTTGTGTGTGCCACAAGAACAAATAGCAGACCAAGTGCCAAAAATAGACCATTGGGCATTACAGTCAAAGAATAAGCTTGTAGAGTAGAAAAGTAATAACTAACTCCTCCAAGGACAAACTGAGAAACCAATAAAATGGCCACCAAGGAACAGGACAAACAAAAATAGAAAAACATGAAGTCAGAAAGCAACCAAAAGACTATACAATGTACAATGGAGTATACCTTGATTCTTATAAATCAATCAGGGAAATGTTTGAAATACCTTCCATTAACAACCAATTCAAGCAGTTCCCCATCTAAGTCTTTTAGGAAGAAGGTATTTTCACCAATTTGAATGTCAATTGAATAAGGGCCCATCCATAATGCATCAAATTTACCATGCTTTCCCTTATCTTCATGCCTATGCTATCCTATAATAGCAAAAGATCTCCAATTGTTGAAAGCTCTTAGATTGACCTTCTTATCAAATAAATTCTTTAACTTTTCTTTGAACTTCACATGCCACTGATGGGATGCCCTTCTTTCTTCATCGAACTCAATAATCTAATTGATTCAAGTATCATATGGACTAACTTCTTGATCTTAAATTTTTTGAACAAACTAAAATGAAGACACTTGCAAATGAAGGGGAAACAAAGCCTGAGTTTCATATACCAACTAAAATGGGCTCTTACCAGTAGCTCTTTTGAAAGTGATTCTATCAACCCAAACAACAAACTTTAGTTGCTCACCCCACTTCTTTTTTTCAGCTCCAAGGTTCTTCTAATGATCTTCAACAAGTTTTTATTACTGGACTCAACTTGTCCATTTCCTTAGGGATTGTATTTAGAAGCATATGTCAAATTTATCCCATACTCTTTGCACGTTGCCACCAAAGGTTTTTCTCTAAAACTCATGGCATTGTCAGCAACAATTTTAGATGACACTCCAAATCTATATATGATTTGATTCAACATGAAGTCCATGATAACTTTGTGTGTTTCTTTCTTGGTGGGGATTGCTTCCACCCACTTAGTGAAATAATCATTAGCTACAAGAATCCATTTATGACTAGCACTAGAAGGATCAGAAATTTCACCAATGAAATCCACTCCCCATTGCTTAAATGGGGCTTCAACTGACACATGCTGCAAAGGAAGGGAACTTAAAGTTTTTATTCTTCCATAAAAATGCTAGCAACTTTCACATTTCCTAACCAATAGATTTGTATCCTTAAAGAGAGTTGGCCACCAATAACTAGCCCTCAAGATTTTTTTTGTTGTAACTCTTCCAACAAAATGTCCCCCACAAAATCCTCCATGGAGATCAGCAATCACCTTTGGGGCTTCATCCTTAGCAATGCATCTTAAGAGCACTCCCTCTAGGTTCTTCCAAGCTAACCCAAAATAACTAGAGGCATATTTCTAAGAGGCTAACTTAAGAGATCTTTTCTGATTTTTACTCAAATGTTTAGGGCAACATATATGTCTAAGATAAAAGATTATATCCTTGTACAACTTAGAGCTTACAAAATTTTCAAGGACATCCACCCTTTCTCCTTATACTTCATTCACCTCAACAGTTTTCGAGTTTCTCTCATCCATAAGCTTAGTTAGGCCCAAACCTCTTACCAATTTCATGATTTAGATATCCATTTCATATTCCTACAGTTTGTTTACCCATCTGCATATTTTTCTTGAGACCTCCATCTCTGATTACATATCTTTCACCATGGTTTGAGGAACATAAGCAACAACTTTAGAGCTCAAGATGTAAGGTGTGAAAACCTTTTATGCTTTCACTAAGGAAGATGCTTGCTTCTCCATGATGGTGTACTTGAACTCAGCTCCTTGCAATGCCTTATTGAAAAAGGCAATTTGTCTCTCAGCCCCCTCGTCATCTTTCTATAATAAGAAAAATGCAATGGTGTTTTCTGAGGCAAAAGAAAACACTTGAAAAGGCTTCTTGTAATTTGGAGATGCAAAAACAAGAGCATGCTTTAGTGCTTCCTTGATCCCATTGAAAGCTTAAATGGAAGCTTCTTCCCATTTGATAACGTGGTCCTTCTTCAACATGCTAGTAATGGGGATGGTCATCTCAACAAAGTTAGACACAAATATTTTGATAACGTTTAATTGTCCAAACAAGGACTAAACTCCCTTCTTAGTTCTTGGAATTGGAACCTTGTTGATGGCTTACACACTCTTTGGATTAATCCTGACCCCTTACTTTGAGACAATGTGACCAAGAATTTTTTTCTTTTGCATTCCAAAATGGCACTTCTTAGGATTCAATGATATGCCATACTCTCTACACCTTAACAACATTCTCTCCAAGTGTTGTAAGTGATCATCTATTTTTCTGGAAAACACAGTTACATCATTTTGATAAACAACAGTGAAATCATTGATATAATCAACAAACGCTACATCCATTGCTCTTTGGAAAGTTTCTCCAGAATTAATTAATGCAAAAGGCATATTGACATAGACATAAGTTCCCCAAGGAGTGGTAAAGGAATTCTTTATTCTTTCTGACTCTTTCACAACAAATTGATTATAGCCAGAGAAACCATCTAAAGTGGACAATAATTCAGAACCAGTTACCAATTGTAGCATATTCTCCATGTTTGGCAGAGGGTAATTATATTTCAATGATGCTTTATTCAGGTTCCTGAAGTCTACATAGATCCTTATATCACCATTCTTTTTTCTGAAAGGCACTAGGTTTATAACTCAAGATGAGTACCTTGTAGGCTGAATGATCCCTCCATCCCTCAAATTCCTCAGTTCTCCTTGCATCTTCAAAGAAAGGAGTGGATTGATGGGTCTTTGTTTTTACCTGAAAGTCTTGGCATTAGATGCAAAAGGAATTTCATGTTGGAACAAATCTTCCTTGTATGCCTTTAACTCAAAGTAAGACCAAGCTAGGTAGTCATGATATTTCTTCAGCAATTGAACATAGGACTGCTTCTCTTCCTTGCTGAGATTTCTTCCTAACCATATTTTATGTGGTTTTTCCTTTGTGCTCAGGTTTTTCTCTTCCACATCTCTTGAAACTGACATACTTCTTTTAATAATGCAATCAGCATTATGAAATTTTGATTCAAGAGCCACCCAACCTCAAGGAATCATGTTTGTCTTCAGTTGGATGATGTCTTTCCAAACAAAGTTTCTTTTCCTTCAGCAACACACACCATTGGTTCCCAATCTATATTTTGGTCAGCAAACTCACCTTGGTTCTTCAAAAACCATTTCACCTGGGCATCATCATCAGACACTTTCCAATTTTTAACGTTATCAAGGATAGATGGCCTTGTTAGTCTTTCAACATCATTCTCACAAAATAGAGATACTGTATAATTCCCAAATCTGGATCCTAGCACTAATAACTTGTCTACAATAGCATTAAACTTTCTATCATGGTGCAAAATATTAAAAGAGACAAACATTTCAATCAAATCCCAGACTGATGCTTGTATTGTTTCATTCTCTGATTTTTAGTAGCATACAATTTTCTAATTTGCTTGACAATCAGTTCTGAATCTCCTTTGACAATGATATCCTTTATACCATATTTCCATGCAACTCTTAAACCTAATAACAATGCTTCATATTCAGGAATGTTGTTAGTGCATAAAAAGTTGAGTTTGAAAGAAAAATCAAACTATTTATGGCCTAGAGAAACCATAACAATGCCATCACCATTTCCAAACTTGGAACAAGATCCATCAAATAACAAGGTCCAAGGTAAACATACTTGTTCAAGACATTTACATCGATCAATCTTATTCTCTTTTCCATCAAAAAACCCAATAAAGTTATCAGCATCGACATCAGCATACAACACTTCATAAGAAGCATTATTGGGTTATTCAATGAGGTACAACATCTTCTTCTCTCCATACAAATTTACAAGGCTTCCTTCAATTGGAATGGTGTCAAAAGACATATCCATCTGAACACTTGCACCAACACTTACAACCCACTTTCTTGATAACAACATGCCACATTTGGTAGGGCAATCAACAATGACAACATCAAGTTTCAAGTTCTTACCTAGATAAGTAGCAAGTTGTACAACCAAACCTTTTACCCATCCTACAACAGGCACCTCTCTAGAATCCATTGCAGTACACTTGCCATATGATGTTGTCACTTTAATGCTCAATTCATTCATGAATTCCAGAGCCATAACATTGTGTGATGCTCTGGAATCAAACATACAATTGTGTAACAGTCTCTCATTAATAATTAGTGTTTCTAAAAATGGATCAACATTAAATTGAGACTCAACCAAATATGTTCCCAAGTAAACTTTAGGTTGTTCACCTATCTCCTCCAATGCTGGTGGTTTTTCTAGGTCTACAATGGTTGGAGAATGAGTGCTTACATTATTTATATTTCTGCCTTGGGTAATCCTATCTTCTTCCAATCCCAAATACTCAAAATCCCTCTTCTTGTGCTCATGAATCCTAAGAAGTTCCACAATTGGGACATAAATCTTGATCTGACTCAATATGTGGGCAATGTCATAGGCAATGTATTTGGGAAAAGCAGAATTTGGAGAAAGATTGACAAGCTCATCAGATGGCACAAGATTTTTCACATTTTGGGCATGGGTGAGACAACAAGGCCTTTTCCAGCTGCATATTTCATTACAGTTTCTTTTGGGACATTGGCAATAACTAGGGTCTTTGGTTTGGCTTGAGGCCTTGCCCCATTGATATCTTTACTTCTTGTGTTATACTCTTTTTCTTGGGCAACAACAATATTCATTAACAACTATCTATCTTATTCTTAAGGGATTCCTCCATCGTACTTCTTAATCATTAGATCTCTTAGGTACTCAAAATCATTATTAGGAAGTTCAAACTCTTGTACCATATCTATTTCTAAATCATAAGAGGGAGGAAGAAGAGGTACCAGGTGAATGCAGTCCCAAAAACTTGCAATAGTTCTTACACTTATTACTTCAGTTGAAGTTGCTCCTTAATGTGAGCTTGTAGAGAAGTCCACCATGCATGCATCATCATCAGTGTTTTCATCATCATCAACTTCTTCAACTTGCTGATCTACTTCACATGGCGGGTGGGGAAAGAAACATTTGTCAAACGAATCAATTTGATTTGTCTCTTCAACAATAGCAACTCTGGCATTTAGAGGATCATGCATTACTCTATTTTCCCTAGCTTGGAGTTGTCTAGCTCCCATGGGTCCTTTACCTTTTTCATCAGACCTCTAATCATTTCTAGGATGATTTATAAATCTATCTTGTCCTTGTTCCCTATGCTGATCTTGAGAACCTTGTCCCATTCCTTTCTCTTCCCTGGCTAGCTTATAAGATATTTCTTTGACAGCTTTGGCCAAAGTCTTTACAACTTCCTCAAGATCCATAGCCTTACTTGATTGAGGCTTATCAGGGTTGATAAGTTTAACACCTTCCCTAATAGGAGGTTTTCCAACTGCTTTAATGTTGTTCTCAATTTGCAGAGCCATGGTAAAGGTCTGCCTCAAAGTCCCAAGGTTCTTATCCCTCAAATAGTAAGCAACTTTCTTATCAGATGCATCTAAATACTTTATCATTCATGATTCATCACATGGCCTCAAATAAACAGGCAATCTTCTCAATGTTTTGTTAAATCTAGTATTAAAATCATGAAATGATTCATTAGGATTATTTTTTATATTTTCAAACTCTGATAAAAGAAAATTAGGGTCTTTCTTATCACCATACTAAATTCTAAAATCATTCTTCATCTCTATCCAGGAGTGAATGGAATTATATCGCAGAGATTTATACCAGTCCTTTGCATCTTATTCTAGAGTATGGATAAACAACTTAATGCATACATCCTCAAATTCTATTTCGAAGTCCTCCATCATATTGATAAAGAGTTTTAAGTGTTGATCAATAGTGAATGCATTATTTCCTTGAAACTTAGGTAATATGTTTCTTACATCTTGTGGAAGAGCATTTGAATAACATCCATACCTCTAAAAGTGATGGAACCAAAAGTATTAACAACAAATGGAGGTTTGGGTGGAGGCTGAGCCATATTATTCTGAGGAGGTGATCTTACAAGAGAAACATAATGATGAGGAGTGAGGGGTTTGTGTGGTACAGGGATACAATTTTAAGAATAACTTCCCTCTAAAGGCTTTGTTTCCTAGAAAAATCTATTAGATTTGGAAAATACTGGGGTAGATTGAGAGGTAAATGTTTTAAATACAAAATAAGGACCCTCTCTAGATGGAGAATTGAGTTCAAAAAAGAGACTACCTGATTCATAAGAACTTGAGGAAGTAATGAAATATTCAATCATAGGCTGATAAGTTTCACCAATAGCAAATCCCTTTTCTTGATGCTTGATCTTCAACAACCTTCCAAATTCTTCTTCCTTGTGAATTAGACATTCCTAGCTCTTGAAACGAACTTCTACTAGCGTCCTTAGTGAAGAAAGAGCTTCTTCCTTCCAGCTTTGTAGATATTAGTGAAAAATATTACTTTGATATATGTTAAGACACTTGTATTTATAATGAATTTAAATAGCACGGAGTTGCCACTCGGGATTTTCAATTTAGTTTGTGAAAATGCACTATGAAAGATCTATCAAATGTCTGTCAATACTAGATTCATGCAAAGCTTACAAGATCTACTCTTCTTTCTACCCAAATTTATTAGTGATGATACAAAATTTAGTGCAATAATTGTATAAGCTAGAAATATTACACTCATAACTTACAACCTTTGAACAATTGTTATCAGATCTGAACATATAATGATGTTTTGGCAATGTATTAGTACTTAGATCATGCAAGAGACATTGCAATGGTCTGTACATGTATACCTTTTTTCAAATACTCCCTGAAAGTGGTGCCACAAGTGTTGTTGACAGACCAAGTGGATATGAACTAGTAACAAATCAAAAAATCAGTCCCTGACACAACACAAACCAGTGCCCCGGAAATGGTGCCATGAGTGTTGGTATCCAAATTTGTTCTCCTTTTCAAGGCCATAGCAGCAGCATAGATTGGACATGGAGCTTAGAGACAAATATATCATAGTGTGAGTCATTTTGTAGCCGCATATGACATCTAACTAGCCCTTTGTCACTCAGATTTGTGGAGAGATGGATAGCACCATTTAAGAGGATTTGACCTGTCCTCACTACTTTAGGTTGCACCTTTTCAACCAGAGTGAGAGGACCCTTAGTGTAACCACTATTTGATGAAAGAGATGGAGATGTTATACTTTTGGACAAATTTTATGAATAAAACCTTTGGAAAATATGGTGAATACTCCATAATTTAACTCTTAAGAGTTGTCACTTCCTAAAAGATGTAGATATTTTCAACACAAAGGCTAAGGTTACTGAAGACATTAAGAAATCCTGATTGTTCTGCATATTTTAGTAAATAGATTTTGTTCCTTTGTGGATATAAAGGGAAAACAAGGGTAGTTTAGGATGGATTCATGGATTTTTGAATGATTTTGGTGGGAGATCAAGAAGGATAAATTTGATTATACCAAATCTCTTAGAAACTTTAACAACAATGGACAAATCAACAACAAAAAGCTTCAGAATAGTTAAGATGTTCCTTCAACCAGAATGTGTACTTCAATGGAGGCCCATGGATCAACACAGTTTTCACACAATATTTGAGACTCTAACATGAAGGATTGAGTTAAAAGAATCAATTAAATGCACAAAATCCTCTTATCAATCATGCCTAAGGTACACCCAAAGACTTACAAGCAATCTTTATCAACAAATGACAGTGAATTGATTTTAAATTTGTTTATCTCATCACAAGATGAAGGCTGTTCTTGAAATGAAATTATAAATACCACTAAAATATCATAGGGATGAGATCCTGTGTGATTTCACAAATATTTCAATGTAATTATTGCAATATGAACAAAAGAAACCATTTGCAGACATTCTAAAACAAGGGAGACACAAATTACTAGAGATTGGACATAAATTAATTTCAAAATTGCTTAGATTCATCAGCAGGGGAAACCTTCTAGAGAAATCTCAGTGCTCGTCAATGGCTATACATCTACAACCAACTCGACATTATAGAAAATCTAACATAGAAGAAAATAACAGGTTATCTTAGTGTGGTCTCTCTAGGAAGACGGATTTCTCAAATTTTCTCTTAAGAATTCAACCCCTAACCTTTTGAAAGAGTATTTTCATTGCATTTATACATTTTACTCTCTCGATTTTCCCCCCAAAAGAGAAGAATATTCTAGAGAACTTTTTCTTGTTACCAATTTTCCTTAGAAAGTGATGTTTAAAAAATTCGCATCCGAAAGTTGCTATGGTGGACCAATTATGAACTGATTACGTTTCTTGGGCCCTCGACTAATGAATAGGATGCCATGCCACAATGTTTTGACAATCCTTCTAATCATTTTGATTCTTTCATGCAAGAAATCCCCTTTTTAATCATATTTCTGGAGGCTCTGCATAGCTAGATATGACAGGTAATCCTTGTTTGCTCTTGAGGAAACACCTTTTTCATTTATTGCACCTGCAACTTTCATCATTTCATCCTTTTCCCTTTCTTTCCTCTACAACTCTATCTCGCATCCATATTTTCTAGTAATTCTCATTTTTGCAAGTGCTTAAGCAATTAAAACATCAAAATATCGACCTTAACAATCCTAGGACTCAAAAATTAAGTTCTGAATCCATTCAATGACACTTTACAGAATAGAGACGACAAGCAATTTCATCAAAAAATGATAAAAAACAATGCGTATTTGCATCTCCAAGAGTCTTGGAGAAAAAATGGTAGAAAACCAGGTGAAATGCACAACAACCATTGATTCTTCCCCTTTTTCTACTGTTATATTATAATTGTCCATGTGTTTTCCTTGGCATAACTACAAAGGATAAATTTAGGGGCAAGGTTCCAAACAAGTACGTGGACCTTCCACATGCCCTGGGCCCTAGAAAAATGCCTTTTGGTCTATCGAAAAAAGTCTCAGCAAAAAAAGAGCCAGTGGAAAGCCTCCACGTGTCTCAATTGCGTATTTTGAGATAGTCCCCAAAAGCAATAGACCCCAGACAAGTGCGGGCTCACAACGTGTCTCAGTCTAGCGGAGTTTGTTATAAAGAGTTGAAGGTTCAGCGGAAGGTGCCATGTGTCTAGGGTTTGTTAGTGTGAAATCATGGCATCCCCAAATGAGTTCTATAGGTATACTTCTTTATAAGGCAGTGTCATTTGGTGTGATTGCATAATATTGAACTTTCCCCAAGGTGTGGGACCTTGCAAAAATGGGAAAATCTCTCCAGATTAAAGGTTGGTTCCTATTCCTCTTTTAAGGTGCATATGTGAGAACTTGCAGAGGATCTCTCTTTATACCTAATCGAAACTTGTCAATGAGACATAGGGGTAAAAGGAATACAAGAAATAAAACTAAGGTATAAGGTGATGAACCAAAGGAATGATGAACATTTGTTTGTCCAATGGACACAAACTAACCAAATGCATGCAATAACTAATCACAGACAGCCAAATCTATAATGAAATATCAGATGAAAGCAAAAGAGACAAGAGAGGATCTAAAGTTGATCACAATATGTGTTTTACTGCTCTGTAGATTGGTACAATGCATTACAAAGAGGCCAAAAGCCAGAAATGTATTACAATCTAGTAGACAGGTCTGGAACTCCACGAGTTTCTTTGCCAAAAGAAAAGGGGAGCTTGCAAAACAAAGAATGTTCTACAACCCTTTACAATGAATCCTGTCCCTTGTATTTATAGATTCGATCAGAGAGAATAAAGATAAAGAGAAGCCGGAAAGGTCAAGTTGAAGCTCAACTACTATTAATAATGCCTCTGATAGAATATGCCCCCAAATCTATCTTTACTGCATCAATCCTTGGTTTGATGTCTTGAAGGAAGAGGAAATGGTGGAACAGATCGAGTTTGATCTAGTTGTTGAGGCAAGAAGATCCTGCATAAAAAAAACTTGAAGACGTTTCTTCGTTTTTCACTTACCAGGGCCTAAGAAATATGATGTTTATCCTTCCATGGTGTAGAAGACATTGAGACACACTTCCAAAGGTGTCAGATTTGTAATATTTTGAGCCCTGAGTCAAAAAAAATGCCCCTTCGAAGTTTGTATCAAGTCCATACAAATGGGAAGAAAAACAATTTGAAAAATAGATCCCCTTTTGATATGGGACATGTGGCAACTAGATTAGAGCAAAAATAGAGCTTGTGGATCCGCAATTTATCCTTTTTTCCTTTTTGCGCAAAATATGCATAGCTCAAACAAACCCAACTACCCCGAAGCTCAGCTTGGATACATAGCACCCTTTGGTTGGCTGGCAGAAGGTGCTTCCATCTTTATCTTTGTGCCTTTTTGACAAAAGGCAAATTTTCACCTTTTCCTCCAACTTCCCGCTTTGGCTTTGACACCAGGCTCAAACGCTGAATTTTTCCCTTGGGTAGAGTTGCGGCCCATTTTGTGACTTTTATATTTTGGGATGACAAAGGGCGAAAAACCAATTTTCCCCCCAACGGCCTGCTTTCATTAACTCGGGCCCAAATGCTGACCTTTTCCCTTTGGAAGAGTTGCGGCCTATTTTGTGTTTTTTCGTTAAATATTTTGCTTGGAGGGGGCATATCTCTTGATCTGGGACAAACGGTAACTTGGCGCTTATTTGGGAACCTTCTCTCTCTTCAACCCTTGAATCAATGCCATTTAGACACTTGGCGGCCTCCGCTGGTCTGTGGAATTTTCAACGGTCCCGCTAACCCTTTTGGAATTTCGGCTATGTAGTCGAGCTCACACTCATTTGGGTTTCCTCTCTGGGACTAACTCTTGGAGATGCATCACACTGACACTTGGCATTCTCCAGTTTACACTTCTATACTTAGCCAATTTTGAGGCCCGCACTGTCTTCCTTTTGACTCTGTTTGACCATCTGCTACATGGAGGGCCGGCGCAAGTTTGAGTCTCTGCCCTGTGCTTCCTTTCAAGATTTTTACCAAGCCAACACCTGGCACCTTCTTTCTTAGTTGAATACTTTTCAACACTTTGTAACTTTTCGGGACTTTGGACGCATGGAAGCTTGGCACAAGTTTGGGCTTCCCTTTCTGGATTCACCTTTGAAGACACACCATTAGGACACGTAGTTACTTTCGCTTCATCCTCCATACTTAGCTTATCTTGGACCCTTTCCTGAACGGTTTCGAGCCAGAGGACTTCAAATCTTTGTCATTTCTTCCCTCTCTTTCCCCTGGTTCATTTGCAGCACTTCCTCTTCTATTTTGACCCTATTATTTCACGGTTGAGTCTACCTATAACTTGAAAAATAGATTCAAGACATGGAAACGACTAGATAGAATCGTTTCTTTTGCACATGGTCCCTTAGTCTTTCTTGGCTCCCGTCATTTCATTATTGAGTCCATCTGCGACCAATGTATAGATCTGAACTAGCTTTTTAGGTTCCTTCTACGTGGGGTCATGACTGATCAGATACTTGACCTGGGGGGTGAAATATGGATAATAGGGTCCGAGACATTTTTCCTTGGCTGTTGAAAAGTCCAAGCAACAGGCAGAGTGAACAGAAGCCTCCAAGTGTCCTCCCAGTGCTTCTTCAAAATAAAACTTAGGGGCCAGTTCCCAAACAAGCAAGGTCCCTCCATGTGTCACAGGCCTTTCAAAATTTCTTTGAAAAGTTTGAGTACAAAGCGGAGCCGACGGAAGCCTCCACATGTCTCCCTGTTGCAATTGTTAAGGTGGGACCCTGACGCAGATTCTTGAATGCGCGTTTGCCCTCCACATGTCCATGGTCCGCCAAAAACTGTACCGGCCGCATGAAAATTTTGTGTAAGTCTGGGCAAGGCAGCAGAAACCTCCACGTGTCTCCCCGACTCAACTCCAAGGCCAAACCAAAAGAAATTTTTTCAAATGAGTGTCCACCCTCCATGTGGACAAGTTTTGAGTTGAAACGAGCCTTAAAGTTTTCAAAGTGCCTCGCCGAGCCGCATCCAACTAGAAAGGGCCATGTTTCTATAGATGTTGAGATGTAAATATGACAGGGAAAAACACACTCGTCAAACGTAAAATGCAGGAAAAACACCATTTGAGCCTGGAAATGAATTTTTCTTTCAAGACAGAATTTGGAAATGATATAAGGCCCAAATACGATCCACCAAGCCGCATCCAATCACGTTTCCACAAAAATGATAGGGACAACAAAACGTGAATGTGGAAAATGGAAAGAAGGGAAAAAACACGAGTTTTTGCCCAAGTTACATATTCTTTCATATGGACAGAGGAATGAAAAACAAATTTTGTTTTTTTTAGTGATCCTCATCTAAGGAAGGGACTGATCATGGCAACGAAATGGAGGACAGAGTTTTTATGAATCAATACGGGGAGATAGAAAACACGAAAGAGCCCGCAAACTGAAGAATTTCAAGGACAAACAGGGCGAGACTAATTTCAGCACCAACAGGCACACTCATCTTAGTCAAAATTGACAAAAATTATATGTGAATACCTTCAAAATCATAGACAAACATTCTCGATAGCTCATATCAATATTTTGCACTCCAAAAATACTGCAATTAAACTATCTCCTTTAGCAACTATATTTCAAAATCATATATGTGTGTGGGGTGGGGAGGAAGGTGGGAGTAGGGGGAAGGTGGGAGTAGGGGAAAGGTTTAATTTTCGCTACAAATATTTTAAGAATATTATATGACAATTACATTTCTTATAAAGATGTATATTTTAAAGTTTGTATTCGTCGCAAATTCCCAATAAATAGAAAAGTTGTTGTGACATCCTAAAATATGTAAGGAAACATAAGAGCTGAATGAAACTATGCTCGATCAAGTCCGTGTTTGTGCTCCAGATGCATCTTCTTGAAGCAGAACATAATAGTAATAATGTTAAACAAACGTAAAGCGAGATAAAGTCTAATAGAAGGTATCTTGTAAGGAAACATCAGAGGTGAACGAAACAAGACTCAGTCATAGGGTGAAACAAGATAATGTTTTGGTTGCCCAGTATGACTTGCGTGCAGAAGTCTGTGTTTGCCACTATGCTTGATTTTAGCACTTCTGAATCCTAACCTATCAAACAATTATTTTTACCACAATTCATGAAATTTGCCTCCCTTAGTATTGTCTTCCAGCGAAGGTACGATTTTACAAATATTTTTGTAGCCGCTCTTTTTCAATCGAGTGCCTGCTTTTCGAGTTATTGAATTCCATACATTGATTCCTTATGTAGAGAAATATAGATATTGATTTTAGTTGTATATGGGATCAATATAAAATATGTGATGAAATGTGCTAGAATATGGTAGTGATGTCAAGGCTGTGAGAATATTATCATTAGGGATTAAGATTTTACTTCGACAAGGTTCGGGAATTAATTGAGTAATTGAAGAAGGATTGAATTGAAAAAGTGTAGATATTGAAAAATAAGATATTATAAATAGCAAAAGTGATAAATTCAATAGAAATATTATTTATCGAAGGACCCTTTGTGTATTGGTAATATTGTTAGGCTTTCAATGAGCTCATCATGGATTAAGTCTTGCTGAGTGCAAGGCCTTGAGATACTTGACATGAAGAGTCAAAACAGTTGAGTTTAGGATCGTTCTCTGGGTGTCTTTGACGGTGTGGATGCCCCTTACTCATAGCTACTTACGATGAAGGTGATCACTAGTTTAGTCGTATGCTTAGTCATAATTGTAAATCCGCTATATACTTCCTCGGAAGTATGAGCAGAGATGTCGACAATCTATGTAATCTAGTGCCCAATAAATTTTCACTGCTCATTAAAAAAATAAAAAAGAAAAAATGTTGTGGTTATCTCCCATAGAAGTAAACCGTCACATTTTCAATAATTTTCTTTTTAGTCAAATTTTTTGTCTAATTTTGACATTTATTATTCTACATTTTCATCAAGAACAAATAGTTTATTCTCTATGTGTTCAAATTGAATGTTTTTATTATTATAGCTTAGAATGATTATGTTTATCATTATTTATTAGGTTCTTGAATTTCCTTGATACTAATATGTGAAATATTTCCGTTATTGTTGCTACAAAGAGAAGTACATGGCCCCAATATTAGTTGAGGTGATGTAGGAACAGCTCATGGGAATGAATAATTGACATCAACCAAAAACAGAGTTAGTGTTGATTTGGGGATAAGATCATTTTCTAAAACAATGAAATCTTAACACATAATAGTTTGGAGACTATAGACTAGATAAGAGTCAACATAATTGAATGGATGGAAGTGACGGTAAACACGAAGTTGGCAATTTTATTAAATTTCGGAAGTACGGAAGAGTTTACACGGGAAAGGAGTAAAAACGTAGAATGGTGAAGGGATGAAAACAAGTGTGTAGAAGGATAAAAATACAGAGGCGTATGGCAATAGATGAGGTGTGGTGTACATAAGATTGAATCTTGAGGCACAATAAAGGGCACACTCAAAAAGAAAAGTTAAAGAAATATAAAGATAGGGTATATGATGCACATACATTAAGGACCCAAAAAGTCATCCAAACTTAAATATCTAGCCATTTTAAATAGACTGGCGTGTTGTTATGGAAAACATAGTGAGATCGATACATGGGGTAATCAAAAAGCATTTATATATCATTTTTCAATGATGAGTGGCTCAAGTTCCATAAGATGTCGATAGTACAACCAGGTGATTACAAATTTATGTGAGATACCATGATAGGTCATACCTATCCATCATTTTTGATGATCTATTAGCTACTTTAGATGTTGTGAAATCCCTTTTAGATATTGTGAATAGTAGTAAAGGGGAACAATCTTACATGTATTAAGTGGATTCCTATGGAGGAAAGGAATAAAGAAGAATCTATTAGGTAAATCCCATCTTTGGCCAATTTAACCGACTCTTCCAATTTATGAGGGGAAGGTATATATCATTAAGATAGAATTCGTATGAGATCATACTGAGTTATCTAGAGTGTAAGCTTATGAAATCATACTAGCGTTTATATTCTCTATTACGTAATGAGATATCAATTCTTATTTTTTTTGTGCAACTATGTGTGTGTGAGACGAAAGGGTCAATGGACAACTCACATACTTTGAAGACTCATGACATAAGGATATATTACTTTACATTCATGCATAAAATAAATCTAGCATGTTGTAAGAGGTAAGGTAGAAGGCATGAAAGATCCAAAGGTTGTGATATTCGAGGGAATGTTAATGTACATAGGATAATAGACACAAAAAGGAGAAAGATAGAGTAAATGGAGGGAGAGTCTTATAAGAAGATGAAAGTGAGGTAGCTAGTGGAAATTCATTCTTCACAAGAGGACGTGAGTAGAGAAAATTTGAAGGATTATGTAGACTAGAAGAGTGTAAATGTGAGGAAACTATAAAAGGGATACAAATGAGGGAACTTAAATGGATTAAAACATGTGTAGGATTATGATAGGATCACAAAAACATGTAGTTAAAGATGTATTCCATAAAATGGATAAGGATCACAAAAGGTTACGGTGACTGAAGGCCTTGGCCCCATATATTCTCTATATATAGATGATTGAGCAGGCCCTCGACTTCCTGTCTATCCCATCTATTTGGTGGGATGGTTGGAGTGATGGGAAAGCAATCTAATCTATGTTGGGCTCCCTATCTAATCCATAAGCGGAAGAGTTAATGATAGCGAACAAATGAAGAATTCTATATTAAGAACTATAGGGGTGGGGGTAGACCTAGAAGGGCCTTCCCCATAGGAATATCCATAATAGATCCATTCCGCTTGACCAGATATCCCTCTTCTATGGCAACGTCATTACCGAATAAAATGATACCCACATTCTCATTCTCAGGATAAAGCGTTATTCCATTCACACCACTGGAAAATTCAACCATATCCCTAGCTTGAATCTCGTTCAATCCACACACACACACATACACAAATTGATTTTTCTGAAACAACACTTACAAAAGCTCTTGGTGTTATGAATAATATGCACAAAGGGTTTTTCTTCTTAATATATTAGTAACATTGAAGTTTTATTTATTTAAATATTTCTCTAGAATTTTCACATCTTCCCTTTTTGTAACATTTGGAGGTTCTTAAAATTTTTATGTGTGTCAAGACTTAATGTACCTTATATTTTTTTTATGCACCCTCTATTGTATTAACCATATTTCATGTTTTTGAATATATTCTGGCCCGTGCAATATGTGTCAAAATGTATTCTAAATATACGATGTTTTCTGGGTTTTGATGTATTGCCAATATTCAATGCTTATATTATTAAAAGAGGTAAATATGTAAACAATAATGTCATGATAGTAATCCTGAAACTTTACAAAACCATTTAGAAAGAAGGATTTCTAATTGATGTCATAAGTAGGAATCCCAAAGTGTGTTGTGTTATAGTCTAACATAAGAACCCAACCCAACTTTTTTGTTATCAACATTCCTCGAAGACAATACATTTTTACAAAACCCTACTATTCATTTAATGGTCTAACATTGGAATTCTAGCTCCATACATTTTCAAGTCACTTACGAAAAATACCTCCACATTATTTTGTATCCTAAATTCGGTTGAAAACTTGTATCGTGAATAACGAAAATAATAATGATTCTATTTTTTCATTTAATATTGGAAGGAATAAAAGTGTACATCAGATATTGACTATTGATTAAGGTTAGCATATATTTCCATATGCCCTACACTATACAAAATGCACCTGACACATTTTCTTTTTTCCATGTTCCACTCCCCTGTGTAATCGACCCCTCTCTTCAACTACACCCTAAATCGTAAAAATAATAGTAACATTCAATAAAAGAACCATATATATATATATATATATATATATATATATATATATATATATATATATATCTTTTAAATCCTTTTATTCTTGTGTCACATACAACATACCATTCGATGGTGGTGGCTTATGCTCACAAAATCAATCATACTGGTGGGATACATGGAGACAAAGAGATGTTGTTGACAAAATAATAAGGAAACATAAAGTGATGTTAGATAACTTTTTTACAACTTGATTATAAAATTAGTAGTACTAGTGAAGTCAACAAAAGCATGCCAGTTACGAAAACCTTGCAAGGTATAGACATTATTTAGAATATAACATTTGATAAGAAATAGTTCTTGGAATTAATTTTGATCTAAATTCCCTATAGTATTCATAAAAAACCCATACATTTTTTCCTCTTTCATCCTTTGTACCACTGCTTCATATGTTCATGCCTCACAATTCAAAACTTTGAATATATTAGGCATACGTTTATATAAAAGAAAATACTTCAAATTGAATGAGTGTAGATGTTCCATTAACCTCCCAAGATAACTTCAGTGCACAAGCCGACTCCGTGAGATTTCCGTCGACTATTTGAATGTGGTAAACAGAACCTGCACGTGCAAATCGTGGCTAGTCAAAATTGTAGTCAACCCTAGGATCGGACCGGGTCAACTGGGGAGTCATGATAAAGTGAAAAAAATGAGATCGTGTGACAGGGATAGGTATGGGATGATCCACCGGTCTTTAACACTCATAAAATAATTTTTGGTATGCAATTGAAAAAAAATATGCCATGTGGTATGTCCTCAAGCCATCATGGGGCCTGCCACCACTTCTTCCCATGTCAGCTCGGTGGGCTATATGGTGAGTGGTTCATTTATTCAATGGGTGAGTTGACGTAGTTACCTTGGCGAGTTATCAATCAAGTCATGCAAAGGAGAGTTGAATGACAACTCATCGAGTTATGGGTGATTTGGTTGTGTTTATCGCACCGGAAAAAGAGGGGGACGTTCCCGTAAGCCAAAATTGATAAGGTTATCTAGGACTATAAAAATATTTTCCTATTTTCATTTCCCACTGATGTGGAATAAACTCCTTGTCATAGAAAAAGAACATACCAAATAAACCAGTGAGTACGAAGATGGTTGGATAGCTCAGTGTAGACGTGGGTCCACTTGTGCTCGGGAGACTTCTATGGAGAAATGGGCACGTGAACGTGGTAGGTGGAAATGAGGGCACGGGTGAGAATGGGCATAAGATGTGGCTAGGAGGACTCAATTGACAGATCGGAAATGGAGGGCGACGTATAGGGGTCACATACCCACGCGATAGAGGCTTCATCAGCCGGTTGAACCGAAAAAACGAATGTAAGGGTGGAAGAGACGAACCCATGACCTCCGTATTATATTTGCAGTGGCCAAAAAAGACGAGGAAGACAACTGGTGAAGTTTGAAGGCGTGATTTTGGTGGTGTTATGGAGATATAAGTCTAATTTATCATAGGTTTTATGGAGAGACAAAAACACTTATATCATAATTATATAAGCATGGTGGTCTATATCGTAATATTATGGACACGGTGATGATTAAGACTGATATTCTATTAACATAGAAATAAAGGAGATATAATACCTATATCGTACTAATATAGGTGTCTTCATAAAGATTAGGGAGTTTTTATTTTGAACTCATTGAGAGACTTCTCAAACTGGATCCTGGAGATTCCATGGAGATGAGGGACATAACAGAGCATTAGAAAAGTAATAGAGCTCAAAACCTTAGTACGTTGGATGAGTCATCAGACTGTTGGCTTTGGAGGAGGGTCGTTATTTAGTTTTGAGCTCATTGGCGATAGTTGTTATCTGCTGACATCTGGCAACTTAGCACTGCACATGGGGAGGGTGGAGGTTTTTGTAAGAATACTTAGCATCGTGCAATAGAGGTGTTGAGCTATTCATTATGACGGGAGTAATTATTAACTCACCGGAGATATTAAAGAGCTTGGGCTTATGGGCCATAGCGTATTCTACAAAATAAAATCAGATCTACTACATAAGTCGGTGTATTTTCACTCATTGTTCATGGATGAGGTTCTTTTTCTTTAGGTTTATTGAGCCACAAATTCAAATTACATAATATATGAGAGACTGGCCTAGGGAACCATAGGATGTCGTAATAGCATCTGCAAGACCAATCGGGGAGCCATAGGACATTATACAATCGAGGAAAATATTGGATCTAATCTACATCATAAGTCGAGGTAACTATTTGATTGTTCTGATAAATATTCTTATTCTTATGTATTCAATATTATCGTGCTTTGATTGTAATTTTATATTAGAATTGTAGTCATTAAAGTGGATGATATACCAAATCTATTAATGAACCTTGAGACGTAGGCATTCTACCAAACTCTGTTATAAACTTGTGTGTACTGTGATTTGATTATTACATTGTTTAAAGTTTATTTTAATGCGTTACGTTCAAAAAATAATTTAAAGCCTATAGGGGTCTATGGTCATGAAAAAAAAAATCGATCAATTTTCTAATCATGTTGGTATCAGAGCTAATTCTTCTAGGCGGAGAAACTGTTGTTGATGCGTAATCATGCCACCCCTCAATCTCTATAACTCGATGGGTTGAGACTTTCAGTGTGATTGCATAACATGGAGCTTTTCCCAAAGTGTGGGACTTTATAATTGGGAAAGCTCTCTGGATAAAGGTCGGTTCCTATTCCTCTGTTTAGATGCACACATTCAAATTGTAGAGGATATTTTCTAAAACCTGGTCTAACTTGCCAAGAATACAAAGTTAAGAAGATGCAGGAAAATGAACTTAAACTAAAAATGGTGATGAATCAAAGGATTGTTGAACACCTACTTTTCCATTAAACACAAACCATTAAAATCTAATACAACTACAATGCACAAACAAACAA
This sequence comes from Taxus chinensis, assembly GCA_019776745.2. Lineage (NCBI taxonomy): Eukaryota > Viridiplantae > Streptophyta > Pinopsida > Cupressales > Taxaceae > Taxus > Taxus chinensis. The sequence goes on from CM034149.1 coordinate 818,806,026, forward strand.
TACTGTAATGAGATATTAGATGAAGGAAATGAAAACAAGAGAGGGTTGAAAATCATCTAGAGACATGTATTATTGCTCCACGAATTTGATACAGTACACTACAATGGCCAAGAGGAAAAATTTGCATTACAATTTTGAAGGGTAGGTTTGAACTCCACAAACTCAATTAAAGACAAGGGAAGAGGGATGGTGCAAAGCCAAAATGTCCAACTATTTAGAAAATACCCCTCCTAGGTAACTGCATGAAGTTGGGGGGACAAAAAGTGGACAAGAATCTGAAAAAAGCAAAACGTGTACGCTTTTTGTTAAAACTCACTCGCATTTTAGTTTGTTTGGCTCGGGAATTAGCAAAGCATAATGCCTACACATTATGCTGAATATAAATAAAAAAAGAGGCCTGAGCCTCTATCATTCTTCCTCCCTCAAACGCGAGTTTCAAATCTTGTTTCTTCCCTCACTTTTTTTCATCCAGATGGATCTCAAGATCAAAGGATCATTTCTGAATCACTGGGAAGATCTGAATCTACGATGGTGCCACAGAGAAGTAGTAAACACAATTATTTTCTCAAAATTGCATTGAAATATGATAATTATAGATTAATATTTGAATGGAGTGCATATTTTTTATTGTTACAGTTAGAGGTCGAGGGAATCAACCACAACCAAACCCTGTTATTCCTCACATCCCTCTCGACACTCCCACAATTGCTCAACATCCCTTGGGTAGTCAAGAAGATTTAGCAGCCCAAATAGTTGAAAACAAAATTGAAATTAAGGATTTAATCAAAACAATGAGGGATGCACAATCTACAAATCTCCACCGCGCCTCTCTTGCAAACACATTAGAGGCATTACTTGTTCAAATTGACGCGACAATAGGGCAAATTGATCATTGGACAACTTACAAATAGGGTTGCAGGGTTTATTATTCCAACAAATTGTCATATATGGATGTAAAGAAAAAATAAATTTCAAAATAACTCCTATGTGCCTTATTCACGGACCCTCGAACTAATCTTATTGTTCCATTAACATGTAAATGATTTCCCATCCATTACTGCAATAACAATTTGATTAGAAATATTTTTTGGGACCGATGGTGGATGGTTTTTGATTTTCCACCTTCTAATAACAATGAGGTGCCACTATATATTATGAGGAAAATCTATTGCAAGTTTATTCTCAACGAGATCCCAAATTATTTTGATTTCTGAGATTTCCACGGCCAAGGAAAAGGATCTGCACAGGATCAACCAGATGCACAACGTGCACCTATTTAGCAAGGTAGATTCCCCACATAGAAGCCCCCTCACCCTAAGATTGTCCCTCAAGCACTTAAGGAGACAGTAGAGATTGATACACTCCAAGCGCATCAGGGGCTATTTGCGACCCTTATTTGACATAAGAGGGAGTTTTTTCTGAGCCAGATGCTCGTGAAGGTACACAAAGTATTCCCTCAAGGAGTACTAGCATGAGGCCACATTTTTTCTCGTCATGTGGTAGCATATGTTTGGGGCCTGATGAGGACAATACTTTCATGTGTATTGATTTTGGTGCACTTGGTGCTAGGGATGAACATGATAATGTCACTATGTCAGATGTCCTTTTGAGTGAGACATTTGGATTACATTCATTAGCTTCATCTTCACAGGTAAATTTTTTATGTTTTGTTATGTGTGTTAAATAAAAGTTTGGAGTACCTGATTTACTTATATATGTTAATTTTTTGAAATAATTATATTTGTACATGTACATGCTTTGATATTATAGTGCACGAGAGGCGCATCTTCATCTCAACCATAGGCGGCAAGCACCATGCATACACACACATTCATAGAGGTAATTTAGAATGCTAATTTTGTAAAATTTTCACATACATCTGTGTATATATATATATATATTAGTTCTGAATTCAAATATATGTATGTTCTTGTATTTCCATCTAACTCACGTGATATACATGTTTGATAAAGATGTTGACTTCACTAGACACCCTACCATCTCTACGACAAGTAGATAAAGGTGTTGCCGCTGCCATTTCATCTACGCAACAACTCACTAAGGTATTCAAACAACACGTAAATTTTGTTATTAATCTCTCATGTAATTCATATTATGTAAAATTACATGTTAGTAATGTATTTCATTGTACAATTATTAAATTATGTTAATAATGTCCTTCATTATGTGTATGCAAGAGTTACCTGCGATAGGGCACAACCCTATTCATTTTATTCCCAGGTGTGGCGGGGTGAAAACAATAGTTCTATTTGATAAAATTAGTTAAAATATATTTGTTATGTAGATACATGTACTTAGCTCTAATTTCACTAATTCTGATCTTAGATTTTCTGATCTTATGTGTATGTAGGGAACTTCAATCCCCTCCATTTTGACTTCAAGGGCATGTACTCTTCCATCTCATCATCTTCGTACCCTTGTTTGTACTACAGGAGCTCCCAATGACTCATCTGAGCATGAGATGCAAATTCGGCGTGATCGACAACTTGCGGTAAGTTTTTGTATTTATGTAAATACTTTCATTATAACACGGTGTTAAATACATGTTGAATACATATATAAATCAAGTTTTGACAAAAAAACATTGTTTGCATTTACAGGCTCATCTATAGGCGAGTATTCAACGGAAGAGGAATCGAAGCATGGGATCAGACGATCCAAAGGCATCTCATGGATCTCCATCTTCACCTAACACGGTGCCTTCTTCAAGGAAAGACAAGAGAGGGATAGATTTTGATGAGTAGGAAATATATATGTCTTACATGACATTGTTTTTGTATGCCTATGTGCATGGCATTGTATGTAAGCCTATATGACATTTGAACTTGATGGTATATGACCTATTTGGCCATTTTTGTATTTATTATGCACATTAAAATACTATATGGAACTTGATAATTTTGTATGAGACCTTACATTTCTGAGATTATTTTCGCATAAATCTAATATGATGTGAACTTGACAATATTTAAGACATTATGGATTATTTTTTCATTTATTGGTGATGTACATGTACTAGAATTTTCAATGTATAATATGCATCAAAATTTGGAAATTAATATTTATATAATGTATGTATATAAAGAGTTACCTAATCTGAGTAATTATTCATTCAATTTATCAATGTGTATATGTGTATTTACCTTACTTGCACTTCTTCTTTCTCATGGTCTCTTTGTACTAGTTCCTATCTTATCATGCACTTAGTACATTCTTCTATGCTTCGTAGTATTCTCCCTTGTTAAAACACCTGACAGTCTTCATAATTTTATGCCTTTCATCTATTGATATTTTGAGAATTTCTCTCCATATACATCACTCCAATGCTTGAGAATGTCTCCAGATGCAATGACATTCTGATTCAGACACTCAATGATTCTTGATTGTCTAATCCTATCCAATTCATGTTACTACCTTGAAATCTATAGGAATTTCATGTTATTTGGAAATCAAATCACACCCCTCACTAGGCTTGATAACTACCCCTATTGTTTCTAAGGTGATTTTGAAAGCATCCATGGGTTTATGATAACATAAGTTATCAATGAATGGAAGGTTACTAAGTCGTAGGCTAGTTGACTCCCATCTAGAATTAAACAAGAAAGATTTACTAGGCGATTGATAACTCCCAGGTGTTCTTAGACATACCCCTATCAAATTCATTCTTAGGTCAATATAGTCATTCAAGGCTCTTAAGCAACTATGCCCGGACGGGCTATCCCTACACTAACTCAGACTGCGCTATTTTTTGTGTTTGCAAACAATAATACAACAAGAGAACTAGATGGAGATGGAGAAAACTGCTAGAGACTTTCATAAATAGCCCTGACATGGAGGTCTCAGATTTGACGAGACCTCTCTAGGTTCCACAAAGTCCAAGAAATCACATGTCAAATATATGGCGTGATTGGGCCTCAGGGTTCTTAAGAGACTACTCTCGGACGGGGTAGCCCGAAAGCATGTCGAGCATAAAGAATAAAAAAGAAGCCTCCAATAGTGTTCACCTGGCCACCCTGACATGTTGGCATAGTTGGTTTAGTCCCAGGAACTTCCGTTCACAAACTACAACATCTAGCAACCTTACGCTCACTTAGACTGCACTATTTCGCGTATTTACAAACAATAGCACGACGAGAGAACCGGATGGAGACGAAGAAGAAAAAAAAAAATTCTATAGGGCCTTGACATAGAGGTATAAAATCTGATGAGACATCTCTAGGTGCCACAAAGTTTGAGAAATAACATGTCGAAGATATAAGGTGCTGGCCCTCAGGGATCTTAATCGACTACACCCAGACGGGGTATCCTGAAAGCACGGGGAGCGTAGGGAACCAAAAAAAAGCCTCCACTAGCATTCACCCAGCTACCTCGACCTATTCGTGTAGTTGGTTTGGTCCGATGATCTTCCGTTTGTAAACTACAGTGGCTGTCAGCCCTACACTGACTCAGATTGCACTATTTCTCGCGTTTGCAAACAGTAGCACAACGAAAAAACCTAATGGAGACGGAGAAAACCGTGAGAGGATTTCGTAGGGGGACCTTTACAAAATTATCTCACGGTTTTCTCGATCTCTATCCGGTTCTCTCGATGTGCGAAATAGTGCAGTCTGAGTTAGTGTAGGGCTACCAGAGGCTGTATTTTTCAAACAAAATTTCATGGGACCAAACCAACTACGCCAACACATTGGGCTAGCCTTGTGAATGCTAGTAGACACTTCATTTTTTTTCCTATGCTCTCCGTGCTTTCAGGCGTAGTCGCTTAAGAGCCCTGAGGCCCAAATACGCCATATCTTTGATGGGTGATTTCTCAAATTCCGTGGCACCTAGAGACGTCGCGGAAAATCTGAGACCTTCACGCAAGGTCCCTCTATGAAAGCCTCCCATGGTTTTCTCTGTCTCCATTCAGAAAGAGTCATTGTAAGGTTTTCCATTGCTAATCACCTGAATAATATAAGTGGTTCATACAATATGGGTGGTGAAATGAGAATTTTAATAAGATATTTTTACAATATAGGCGGTGAAATGAGAATTTATGTTTGTTGGTCCTTTCTAATATTTAATTTTTTTGAGTTTCACTTGGCTTAGAGAATAATAAATTCTCTACTGACAGTGCCAACAACGTGAAGGTGGAAGCTTTTTTGGCACCACTAACCTACATAAACATGTTACTAAGCATTTAAATAGAATTTTAAATCCTACAAAATTTAAACAAAATCATTTAAGTAAATATTCAAATTAAATTCATGAAGAACATACCTTTTCAAATTTAATCCAATGAACCGCAAGGATCAACTCTATTCTTGACAGTAGCAATAATTACTTTATGATCTGATTCACAAACCTTCTACAGATTTTTGTTTGATGGCGGACCTCGATATTTGATCAATTTAATATTTGTTGTAAGGACCAAATGTGAATAGTGAAGTATCTTCCGATGTACTTCATAGTCTTCAAACAACCAAATGTTTGTTATTTTGATAGGATATCATCATTTTTTTCCCCCTCTACAAAACAAGATAAGAATTAGTATGTTCCTTCTTCGTTAATTTTCGTTGCAATAACTGCAAAAACATGCCCTGTGTATCATAAAGTCAAACTGTTTAGTCAATTTATAACTACATTAAGAGTTGACAATTTAATAATTTATAAATCTAAAACATGGCATGTACATATATGTATGTACCTTGTTGCACTGAATCAGACTTGGTCAAAGTCAGGTGATGTTGTCATTTGATCTGAAGACCCTGCAAGTTGTAATACTCATGGAACTTGATGTGTTTCAAGTGGAATTAGAGGTCTATAAGTCCACTCATCCACCCATTGTTGTGACTCACATTCATTCCATGCAAAATCAATGCATGATATACAAGAACATGTCATGCACCTAATATAAACAGTCAAGTATTTCCATCTGAACTACGGAATGAGTGCATATCACTTGATCATGCATCTTTCATACAATCTTCAAAGTTTGTTAGATGTTGTTGCTCTATCAACCAAAAATATCTATGAACCATTGATCTCTCTTGAGATTCATGGCCCATATTCTTAACACACCAATCACTAATACTTTTTGCATCTGTAAATTTAGCATCATCCTTGAACTTTAACTCTTCTCTCGCAAGTTCTCTTTTCACACATGCTCTTGCACCATCATGCTCTCCTTTTCCATGCCTTGCCTCAGTAAAACTCTAGATATGTTGTACATTTGCTTCTTTGTGCATCTTGCTTAGCCAATAAAACATTTGTGCATTCTAGAATTGTGATGTGCAGTTGTCTGACCAAATGTAATGTTGATCGAAACTAATGTTCCTCTCATTCAAGTTCACATAAAACCCCTGGAAACACCCTTGTACATATTTTGTAGAGTGTGTTCGATAATCACTGATGTAGAAATGATACTCTCGTAATATTTTTCAATCTTTTTCAGTGCTTTCACGAGAGTGCATGAATGTTATATCCATGAAAATAGAAACTTTTACTGAGTTATAATATTGAAAATGAACCTCCATTTGTGGTTGCAATGTGTAATTCTCTGAGAAGTCAACTACTGAAACAATAGTACTGAGTGGGAATGTGTCCTTTCTTAGCTTGAATTTTCATCCAACCATCAAGCTCTATGTCTGTGCCTTGCATACTCATAAAAATTTTCCTCTCTGAATTTGACCATATATTCTGATACAGGTAATTGTTTTGTAACAAGATCACACCTCTTAGATTTTTTTCCATCTTTTAATTGATATGCCACCAATTTATATTTGGTGAAATCAACCAATTATTTTCCTATTGAATATGTACTCTCCTTGTGGATACAAATTTTTAGATTTGGCAAGCCACCGCATACATTGCACGTTCCATCTAAACATGCTTTGTTATACAAAAATTATCTTGTTGATTTTTCACAAAAATATTGTCGGAATAAATTACCTTGAAGATTTTTGTGGGACATTTATTCCACACTCGTACAACATGATTTCAGTATGCAAAACACTACGTATTTGACAAAAAAATCATAATGCATTGAAAATTCAACATGATGCCTGCAACAAGTGGTACGTGAGTGATTGATTTTCACATAAAAGGGTTTGCTCATTTCAAAGAATCTTTGGCTAATGTTAATTTGTGGATTTTAATATTTAAACTTAGAGAACAATTTTGTTTGAGTCATATCTAAGAAATTTTTTGCACATAATTCATGATTATGAGAACCTATTCTTCTTTTTATTGTATCTCTTCTATTCGGTGACACCCTTGTGTTCTCATTCCAAAATTTTACAATTATTTCTTTTAGAATATCATATGTATTCTTTTCTTTTCATGGGAGTCTACTAGAGAAAGCCCAATAGTCAGTGTTATTGACTAACTCATGATGTTTACGTCTCTCTATTGCTTTCATTAGTGTTTTTCTGTTTAGCTTCAAAGCACTGCTTGTTTTTCTAATCAAGTATTTATCAACTATTTTATCACTTACTATACAATAATTTATTGCACTTCATGTAGCATTACTATCTTTGGTGTGTCTTTTGCCACCTACAGTTTGGTATGCTTTATGTATGTTTTCAACAATTGACACATTTTGGTCAACAACATTAGATGTTCTTAACCCTAGGGTCTTCCTTATAGGTCTCATATTAATTAATTTCATCAATGAAACAAATAATTGACATCTTTTTGTGACATTTAAATTCTCAAAGTAATTATCCCAAATTCCACCAGCTTTTCTTCTCGCATTTCTTTCAGACATTTTGTTAGGCATTGGTTTTATAATGTTTTCATCAATTTCAATTAAGTGAATTGGTTTTCTTTGCAAAATTGAAGGAGGTGTTATTAGAGGTGAATATTAATTTACAAAGTTACTTTCTTCATTAAGTATTTTCATACAAATTTCAGGGTTAACAATTGGATTAATATCAATTTCTTCATCCATATCAACATTATCATTCAATTTAATATCATTATTCATTGTAAAATCATTATTCTCTACATTTTCATTATGTATTTCATCCCAAAATTCTAATACATTAGCTACACTTGATATAGCGGATGTACCTTGCTCTGCTCAAAGTTTTTGCATTCTCTTCAATTTCTTTATTCTCTTGTCTTCCAATTTCTCCGGTGTCTTATTCTTGACTTTACTCTTGTCCTTAGCTCGACGTTTATCACCCATGATTATAAAAAACCAACTGGTGGGGTAGGAGACAAAATGAAATACTAAAAAATCATGCAAGAATGTAGAGAATATTGCAAAAAAAACAAAATGTTTGCATAATTCTCGTGAAAGAGATGAAAGGGACATTGGGGGGCCACAATATATAAAACAAAGAAAAACACGTACACATTTTTTGTTTTCTCTTTTCCCAAGCCATGCCTCAAGGCTTGGGATCCAGTTTGGATCCCCAAGCCTGAGGCATGGACTTGCACAAACACAACAAACAATGAGTTTTTACAAGAAAATGTAAAAATGACACTTCTTCTATGATAAATCACAATAAAACAATCAATCTATTTTTAAAAAAATATACCATGACGTAGAGCAGAGTCTCTTCTTTCTAAAAATATAATTTTCTAAATTTTCTGACTAATACAAGGTTTCCATATTATTTATTTTCTAACTATGCATTTTTATAGCTATTTTTTGAAGTGTAAATATGTCTATCTTTCATGGTGTCTCTTCTTTTTGGGTGATCAAAATTTAAAAAAAATTATACTATCCAAAACTAGGCATAATTCTATACATATTAAAAAAAATTCTAATTTTCGATATCTTTTGAGGTAGTTGGGGGGGGGGGGGGGGCACAGTCAAAGCTTCGTTATTTTTCAAAACACAAAATATTTGTACTAGAAAAATCATAAATAAAAAAATATTTGCTAAAAAAATCTTTAAAAAATGGAGCCCAAATTAGATGCTCCTAGCTATCTTTCTACCAAAGGGTTTTCGAAAATACTAAATGGTGCTCAAAAAATGGTGGGGGGAAAGAAAGTAACTCTATTATGTTTTTTAACAAAAACATGAGCATATATTTGTATTTTAGTTAATTGACCCACGTAAAATTATCCGTTTTAAATAAAATTTAGTAGCTTAGAAACTACACTCAAAATGCTATGATTCATATTTCTACAACATCTTCCAATTTTGAGTGTAACTATTCTGAAAAACACATACAAGTTGAATGTTTTTTTGTCGGAAAAATGCGTCCACTAAAGACCCCCTTTTTCCCCCGCAACTTGGTGCACTCACCCTCCTTACAATATATAGGAAGAATGAAAGAGATGGGGGAAGAGAATAATTTTAATTCTTGATTCAAACACCAAAAATTGCATTGAATTCTTCTACAAAATATGATGGGTTCCATGAAAAAAATCATGCCTCCACGTACTCTTTCTTGTTGGGAAAAAAAGGAATCCCATACCTCATTATGGTGTTAGGTGGGACACCTAAAAAAATAGGAAACTATATTTTTCAGTTTGAATGACTTAGTCTCATTATGAAAAATACAGTTCACTATTTTTTTAGGTGTCCTACCTACCACCACAATGAGCTATGGGTTTTCTTTCTTTGCTAACAAGAAAGAGTATGTGGAGGCATGGGTTTTGTCATGGAACCCATCAATTTTTGGAGAAGAATTCAATGCAATTTTTGGCGGTTAAAGCCTAATTTTGAATTCTTCTCTTCCCTCTTCTCCTTCATTCCTCCTATATATTGTAAGGAGAGGAATTTTCTAAAGGGTTAGACATATTGGCTTTACACCCTCCCTTCTTCCCTTGTCTATAATTGAGTTAGTGGAGTTCAAACCTCCCCTTCTAACTATAATGAAAATTTTTCCTCTTGGCCATTGTAGTGTACTGTATCAAATTCATGGAGCAATAATACATGTATGTGGATGATTTTCAATCCTCTCTTGTCTCCCTTGCTTTCATATGATCTCTCATTACAGTATTGGTTATCTATGCATGGTATTTGTATTACATTTTAATCGTTTGTGTTTAGAGTTAAAGAAGGTGTTAAACATTCCTTTGGTGCATCACCTTTTTTATTTTAGGTTCATTTCCCTGCATCTTCTTAACCTTTTCTCCTTATCAACTTAGAGTAGGTTTTTGAGCAGATCCTCTATCATTTGAATGTGTCCATCTGAACATACGAATATGAACTGAACATCATCTAGAGAGCTTTCCAAATTGTAAAGTCCCACACTTTGGGAAATGTTATGCAATCACACCAAGAGTCTCAAGCCATCGAGTTGTAAAAATTCAGGGGTGTTGTGATTACGCATCAACAACTGCTATTCTGCAAGCATGTTATTTAGTGTAGAATGATTTGACAGTGATGGCATCGATTTGCACTTGTGGTGTCCATATTGGTGGAATATGCTAAGGGAGAGGTTTAACATACTCATTATTTTTCTCGCATTTATATTTGGACTACTCCATTAATATCTCCTAATCAAATTTTGAGTGTCTATTATAGTTGGATACTCGTAGCTATAAGCTTTGATATTTTTCTACTATTTGTGTATATAATTGAGCTAACTGGTGTCAACTCAAGTTTTTCATTCTATGTAGATTCATTGTGACCATATAATTGGATGGTAGTTGATCATCATGGATGTGACATCAGGTCGCATCTTCATTATGTGTAGAGGATCTTGTGGCCATGTATAAGGATGGTACCTGACAATTCATTTTCAATCATAGACATCATATCACTCATAGCTCTGTGTAGCATGTAATTTCCTTAGGACCATTTCAGATTTTACAGAATTAAGTCGGGGTTAGCAACTGTGTTGTAGAGTGAAAGAGGGTCATTATTGGCAAATATCTGGAGGATTATCCCCACACAATAGGGGTGTTAATGTTTCTTAAAGGAGAATTAGAACCATATAGTTAAGGCATGGAGGTCTTCTGAAGATGTCAAAGTGACGCAATAGGAGGTAGTGAGCCCAAGTTCCTTAGGTCCCAGAGATCAAGCCATTATTTGTTTGATAGTGGAGTTTGAAGTATACTACATAGATCTTATCTCAGCAATGTGATTTGGAATTCAAAATCCTTTTGGGACGAAAATATTTTCCCATTGGGGAGCTGTGATCTTTAGGATAATGTGCAAGTCAAATGTTCCCTAAACTTCCCAAGATCACTTCAGTGTGGAAGCTAACTCTGATAGGTTTCTGTGGACTATCTGAATGTGGAAAAAAAAAATTGTACATGCAAATGGTGGCTAGTCAAAGTTAAAGTCAACCCTAGGGCCAGACCAAGTCAACTAGTGAGTCATGATAAAGTGAAACAAAATGAGATCATGTGAAGGTGATGGGTGTTGGGTGATCCTCTGGTTTTTTAGAGTTATAAAATCATGTTAGGTATGTAATTGAAAAAAAATATACCATGTGGTGGGTCCTCAAACCACCACATGGCCTGCCACCACTTCTTCCCCAATTCAAGTTAGAGGGCTATATCACGAGTTGTTCATCGAATCACATAGGGAGTTGATAGAGTTACCTCAGAGAGTTATCAACTGAGTCATGCAAGAGTGATTCGAATGATATCTCATCAAGCTATGGGTTATCTTTTTGTATTTATCTGACTGGGAAAGGTGGAGGATGTGGCCATAAGCCCACGGTTGATAAGGTTATCTAAGGATTTAAAAATTATTTCCAATATTCATTTCCCATGCATGTGGCATAAAGTCATTTTCATGACAGAGGACCCAGCCAAACAAACCAATGAATGTAAAGACAATTGGATATCTTTGTGTAGACATGGGTCAACGTGGTGGTCGGGAAGTTGACATGGAGCAGTGGGCATGTGAACATGACAGGACGTAGCGAGGGCATGTGAACGGGTGTGAATAGGCAATAGATGTGGCTATGAGGGTTCAATTGGCACAATGGAAATGGAAGGCAACATGGAGGGTTGGCAGACCTACTTGGAAGAGTCATCGGTGGTCAGTTGAATCAAAAAAATTAAAGTGAAGGTGGGGGAGTTGAATCCGCAACCTCCTCATTATCTTTGGAGTAGCCAAATTAACTCGGCCAACCAAGTTTGTTGGAAAGTAGTTGGAAAATATTCTATATAGCATATATCTTGGGTCGCTGGCCTATATAAAGATGCCCTCTCCCACTCATATCACCACAAACTCACTTCAAGCTCAAAGAAATATTCTTACTTGCAATCCAAGAGCCAAGAGGAGAATTTAAATTCTTAGGGGAGTTGGGAAATATTATGGCCAAAAGAATAAAGGCCATTTTGAAGAAAATATATAGAGGCCTATTTATAGGCATTGAATAAGTCCTATAGATGAAAATTCTCCAATTTTTCTTAGAGAAGAAATACTCCAAACCTGAGCTGAGCAGGATGACTAGTGAAGTTCGAAAGTGATATTGTGATGGAGTTATGAATATGTAAGTCCAATTTTATTATAGGAATTATGGAGAGAGAAAAATTATTATATCATAATAATATCAGTGATGGGTCATTGTAACTTCCAATAATTTAATCAACTTGTTCAAACGTTGATGTCATTATAAACCAGGGATGTGTCTAAGGATGTATGCATAGAAGTTATATGTAACTCATTACTATGGTGGTTCTCTCTTTTCTTTGGGGGGGGTGTTTGTTTAGTATAATTTCTATTCTACACTACTCAACTGTAGAAAGCCAATACAATTCTAAACAATGGAAATGGAAAACAAAATATATAATGTTCATTCAATTTATTGAAATGAAATTATTTGAAAGGGAAATGCTTGATTAATTGAAATACTTTCTCAAAGGTAATAAAATTAAGGAAATATGATAAACCAAGGAAATACAAGATTTCATTGAGATACTCATTCAAAACACGATACTAAAACTGAAACTCAAACAATATAAAGATCATGCATGAAATACCAATCCTCCAATATCCTTAGTTGAGTGGGCCATTTCTCTCCTTTACAATTGAGGCTCTTAACATCAATATATAATCAAAATAGAATAGATTGTATTGAATCAAACAATTTCATCACATACTTTTGAAACTTAAAATAACTATCAAATGATATTAAAATTGTATCAAAAATATCTTATTATAAAGTACAAGTTTTAGGAGGTGTCTTATAGACATGAATGAGTACAACAAGTGCCATGAATGTAGAAAAATAAAATAACTAATAACAATTTCATAAAGATTTCATGACACCATATAGTTCTGTTAAAAATAGGAGTCCCTGTTTGTAGATTCCAAAATTTCATAGTGGCAAAGGAATTGGTCTCCTTAACTACAATGATCAAAAGTGGTAGAGAATGCACCTTATCAATTTATACATGTCATAAAATCACTAAACAAGGAATTTATTAGGATTTCCTTCGATGATTAGTTTAGATGAGATAAAATATGGAGAAATGAATTACTTTTACTTTGGATATAACTATTGAAAACAACCCCAAGAATTAATTAACAGATTTACGAGAAAATTCTATTTTTATATAGATGTTATAACAAGTCAGTTCATAGACTCATCATCTCCCTTGCACTTTACCTTTTGCATCTCTCCGTGTAAAATTATCTTTGTCCTGACCTCTGACCAAGTTATTCCACTATATCATATTCCTCAAATTGGTCTACATATAGTTTTCGTGTACCCTTACATCCTTGGGTCTCCAACATAACCTCATCTTGGGCCTTAAAAATGTCATATGACGGTGAAGCACTATTATTCCTATTGGTCATGGGGCTCAAAACTAAGGTAGGCCTAACTCACATACCAACCCATCCCTTGATGTATTAATTTTTTCCCTTCTTTATGAGTTTCCAAATAATTTCTACAAGTGCATCCCCTCTGTGCATACTCTAACTATGATTTTGTGGGGAAATCGCTTCTCTTATTTTTAATGAAAAAATATAAGTGTCCCACCTCTTATAATAGGCTATCATAGCCTCACCAAAGTTCTGGTGGAAATAAATTTTCAATTCCTAGACACATTTTGCCAATATTTCTGAAGTATTTTTACTAATCCTATATTGATGATATAAATATCTAAAAAATTTCTTCATAGAAACATCATTATGGTGGGTAGGTCTAGTAGAAAAAACAATAGTTTTGGCATCTTTATTAAAGATATCTATTTCTTGTTCCCACACAATTTTATTCCTCACTAATGAAGGAAAGGATTTCAATTTAAACTCTCCTAATGAAAATTTGATAAATAAATCGGGAACATTTATAACCAACATATTGTGTAAATAAAATTCACATAATAAATTTTGTACTTCAGGAGTACAACTTTGAGAAATATCCAAAAATATCTTTCCATATAGATCTTCAAAAGGTTCTGCATAACACATTCTCTATAACTGTAAAGAATACAACTTTTCTCGAAGAAAGAAACTATAGACAAAATATGTTTTTCTAGAGGATAAAAGTGTGCAAGCCAAAGGACAAATAGATTCAATAATTGTTTCCAATTTTTTCTTGGCATTGGAACTTGACTCAGCCTCATCTTTAACTTTCAAATTTTCTTTGATGAAATCTTTATTTATATGGAACAATTGGGAACAATGAGAGCACAAATAATTCCATGCTAGAAAACAATATTCTTTTGACACTTTAAACTTTCAACTTCTACTTTTAAAGCTATTATTTTTTTAAGTTTCTCCATAGTCTTTTATACAAATTAATTTTGTAAGGAAAATTGGGTTTCTTCCACACCTTTTACTTTCTCCCAAAAAATATCAGTTTAATTTTTGTATTACCCTAGGACATCATCCCCTTGTGATTCTATGTGTCAAACTTCCTGTACAATAGTTTCTGTAGCTTTAGTTTGAATTTCAGCATATCCAGGAATATCTTTTAGAACTTCCACAAAAACCTTCGACACCTGAGTAGCATGGTTTTTCTCTTCATGAATGGTTTATTTGAACTCATCATCTTTTAATTTCTCACTAAGATCATAAGAAGTACCATCTTTGACAAAATCTTCCAAAATTGGGGTTGAACCTTCATTAGACAATGCATGCTGAGAAACTTCATTTTTCCTTAAGGGACTAGACCTTATCGGTCTCAACAAAATAGCCATAGAGGTTGGCAAGGTAATATTTTATTTATAAAATCAAGGAATAGAGGGATACCCATCCTAACTTGTAGATTATTTTATAACCACATTGGAAGGCCAAGGAGTCGATTCAAGCTTAGGATGAGAACTAGGATGTAGTTATGAAGAAACTAGTCTAGGAGCCCTTTTGATTTTCTTATACTTAGAAATATCCCCTAAAATTGTCTCCTCTACCTTCCTCTTGGGTCTACAAAAATCCTGATGTGTGCAAATTAACTAAATTAATCCCAGGGTTCTTGATGGCAACATTACCCTCCTCTACTTTTGTATTTTTTTCCTACCTTGATGACAACATATGCAAGGTACTCAGGAAGATTCACCCTAAGCTCAGGTTTTGTCTTTCCCTTATTAACATGTGTTATAATTTTCAATGTTTCACCCCCTAATACCGATGAATTTTAATCAAAGATAAAATACTTGTTCACCTAAGTAGCAATTTCCTTTTAATGGCTTGACAAACTCTACCTAATAATTCCCTTTTAAATTCCATGGGCATTAATAATTGTCTCAGGAAGAGCTTCCCCTTACTCATGAAACAAAGATATCAAATCCTTTAGTGTGGAGTTAGTTACAACATTAAGCCAAAACTCTGGGAGACTAGATATTGTGGCAATAATGTGGCTATTTATTTCAATTCTTTAGCCCCCTAAGTGAGAGAAAATTTCCTTAAGTTTCAACAAAACTTCTCCAGCTAAATATTCATCAAATCCCTAAAATTTACAAATAAAATATAACCAACCTACATCATGGAAGAATTGGGAGATGATGGTATGCCGTATCAATGGCTCCGTCCATTCCAGTTCCTATTTTTTATTTATCCCCATAGTATATCCTGGTTTAGGTGGAATTGCAGAATTATAACGACTCTTGTACGAGAGAGATAAAGTAGTTTCATATAATGTTAGTAGTGGATTTTATAACTACACTTGAGTTTCTAATGACATTAGTTCGACACTAAATGACGGTGAAAAATACAGATGGTACCAATTGAGGTGGTAAAATTTTAATTTCTTCGCGTGGTTCTAATGCTTCCATTGTGACTACTTGTGCCATTTTTCATTCCTCAAGAAAGGTGAAATAGATTGTTACTCATCCATTATTACACCTTATTCACCCACATAACTCCATGATATTTGGTTTTATGTTTTAATAAATGAATTGGAAATTTCTAAAAATAGTTAATATCCATAACAAGAAGTGACTACACATCACGTTTCCATCTCATCATTCCTCATACCATTGGATCTCTACCTCTTGCATTTGAAAAGTAGCCATTATCCATGCACATATCGATAATTAACATCTCTAAACCTTATTTTCATGTAAAAATAAAAGATATTTTTTACTTTTAGATATAGAGGGAAGAGGATCGAAAATATGATCTTCTTCCTCTATTGGGATTTCCTAACAAGATAATCATGGTGGGAAGAGTTTTTGTCTTCCACTAAATCAAATTATTCACACAACAACATGTCCTTAGTGAAATTTTCCTTATCCTATGATATTGATAGAGCCTCATTCTATGGCAATTCAAAAAAATATTTCTTCTATCACCATCAATTGGCAACATTCTCGTATATCCATTATCATAAAATGTTTCAATTTTATTGGGTCTCAACCATTTTGTTCTCAATTTTCCTTTGAATTACTAATAGTTTGAGTCAAACAGTAACACCAAAACTCCTTTGTTGAACCTTCTAGTATTGATATGAGAATCATCTCAGGATTTCCTATGTTGTTGAAGCATCTGATTTTGTTGTTGTGCCTCCATTTACATCTCATCAATTTCATGAAACTGCATAACTCTTTCATGATGAGCTTCATACAGCTCAATTCTAATCTTCAGTGTTGTCCTCCAAGTTTATAATTCAAATTATAATGGGAGCAATGGATTCTTCTCATATACTAGTTTATATGCGATGAAACCAGTGGTGGTTTTTAGGTTGTATTGTAAGCCCAGATTTCTTCAGAAATTCTTGGCACCCAGTTTTTCCTATCTACATTAACAACCTTAGTCAAAAAAAATTCCAGTTCTTTGTTTGTAACTTTCACCTGCCCATTAGACTGGGGGTAGTATGGTGATGATGTCATATGCTTGATTTGGTAGATCTTCAAGAAGGTTTCAATCATGTTAGATATAAACTAAGGTCCCTAATAAGATACAATTCCTCGGTGAGCTCCAAACCTTGGCATGATCATGTTGTACAAAAGTTTAGGTACAACATCCTCATTGGCAGATGTCAGTGCTTGAACCTTGGTGCATTTTGTAACATATTTGATGCACACCAACATATACTTATTTCCATAGGACGGGGGGTCAAAAGGTCCAACAAAATGAATTCCCCACTTCTAAAATGGTCCTAAGACTAGTTGTGGATTGAAGGGCATTTCAGTAAACAACATAGGATTCCCCATTCTCTGACATGCATCTCATTTCAATACATATTTCTTGACAACTTATTGGAGAGAGGACCAGTAATACCCTACCACAAGGACCTTATGAATTTTCCTCTTTATTGATTAATGTCCTCCTCCAGGTTCATCATGATAATCTATCAATATGTCATATACTCAATATTATTGAACATACCTACGAAGAATCATGTCAAGACAACATTTAAACAAAATTTAATTGCATTATTTGTGACTAATCGTTTACGTTCTTTACTAGTAAAGTAAGATAGAAACTTCCCTTTAGTTAGATAGTTGGCAAGATCAGTAAACCATGGAGGATGTGATGATATTGCAAACAAGTTATCATTTGAAAAGTGATTTTGGACTACCTCATCTTCTCCTAAAATTTTCAGTATTGAAAGGAAGTCAGCAATGACGTTCACCTTTCCAAGCTTATCAATGATAGTAAAGTCAAATTCTTGCAAAAGAAGTAACAACCTAATAATTCTTCCCCCTACTATTGGTTTGTTCTTTTAATATCTTATGGCTAAATGGTCTATATACAAAAATATTTTATGTCCAATAATGTAGTGTCTTAATTTATTTAGAGAGTAAACAACATCTAGAAATTCTTTTTCCATAGTGGTGTATTTTATCTCTGTGGGGGTCAGTTTTTTACAAATGAAATGGATGGCATACATTTGGTCTTCCTCATCCTTCTATCCAAGAGAAAATCCCATTATTTTTTTAGAAGCATTAGTTTTAATATGGAATGGTTGACCCCAATTGGGTCCTCTAAAAACTAGGGTAGTGGTAAATTTTTCCTTTATAACTTCAAAATCTTGCTGACATTGAGGAGACCATTCAAAAAGACAATATTTTGCTAGAAGAGAGAACATTGGTGCATAAATCTTACTAAATTATTTTATGAACCGTCTGTAATATCCTGCATGTCCAAAGAATCTTTTAATATCAATCATGTTTTTTGGTGTGGAAAATTTAGTAATGACTTCTATCTTTTTCGGATCAACTTGGATACACTTAGACGAAATATTATGACCTATGACAACTCCCTAATCAACAATTATCAAGCATTTTTTATGACTTATGGAGATTTGGTGTTGCTCACATCTGGTTAACAGTTTTTTTAAGATTAATAAAAGATTATTCAAAAGTAAACCCATGGACGATAAAATAATCCATATAAAGTTTAAGACAGTCATTGGTGAGGTGTGAAAAAATAGCTAAAATCGTTCTTTGAAAGTTGGAAGCTACGTTAGAAAGTCTAAATGGTAGAACTTTGTATCAAAATGTACTTTAGTGACAGGTGAAGGTGGTCTTATCTTGGTTAGTAGCTGCTATAGTGATTTGGTTATATCCATTGAACCCTTCCAAGAAGGAGAAGTATTTCTTATGTGCCAAATTATCCAAAACTTGATTGATAAAGAGCAGGGGAAAGTAATCTTTCTTGGTGGCTTTATTAATCTCCCCATAATCTATATAGATTCTCCACTTATCATTTTTCTTTATAACTAGAACAAGTGGTGATACCCACCAACTTTTAGATATTGGATAGATGAATCCTACACTTAATAGTTTCTCTATTTCATTCTTAACAATGTCTATAAGTTCTACATTAATCCTTCATTGTGGTTGTCTGATTGGTTTAAGATCCTTAGTGTAAATATGACGAATGCATATGCTTGGATGAATCACTTTCATGTCAGTATAGTCTCAAGAAAAAGATTTTGAATGATCCCTCAAGATATCTACGACCTTAGTCTCTTGGTTTCCTCCTTAATTATTACCAATGTTCAGTTCTTTTCCTACCTCAACAATTACTTGTTTAGTGTCTTTCAAAATAGCAACTTCTGTTTTTGCAATCAAAGAGTTCAAGGGACAAGCATGAGGGTGTAACATGTGAAAAAGAGTAATTTTTTCAAGGGATACAACCTTGGATAAAGGACAATGAAAATCAATGGTTGTATGTCCTTCATGGTAACTATAGGTTTCTTCAAAATATTCTATAGAAATTTCACTTACCAATGTGATGTTTTCTTCTGAGTTCAAAACATTAATTTCTATAGCCATAGTTTAGGTTTCCATAGCAATAATTATAGTTTTTGTAGCCACAGTTCATCTTCATCAAACATTGGGTATGACTCAGCAATGTCTTCCAAGTGATTTTTCACTGCAATGGTGGCCAGATAAGAAGAAACCATGTTGTTAGTATCTAAAACATGTACCCACACACATTCAAAAACAACAACATATGTTTGGGCAGGACGATAAAGGGAAATACTCATCATTTTTTTCCCATTTGAAATAATCATTTTTTGTGACCTAAATTCAATGGATGCAACAACCGTATCCAATCAAGGCCCTCCTAAGATAATTAGGTATCCCAACTTTCGATCTTTAGGCTTTAAGACCATAAAATCTACCGGATACTCCCAAGATTCAAATCTGACTATAACATCCTCGCTTACTCCATCTAATACAAAAATAGATTGATATGATAATTGGATAAGAATTTTCATTGATTGTAATCCTGTCAAGGAAAACCAATGGAATGTATTTGTTGTTATGACATTGATGGCAACACCAAGATCCACCAAAATGTTAGATATTGACTGACCATTTACAAAAATAGCAATGAATGGAATCCCAGGGTCCCCATACTTTGGTGAAATAAGTTTTCTAGGTACAAGGTCAACTAGGTTTCCTTTTACTCTAACTATTTTCAGGTATTTTATCTTCCTTCCAGGTGTCTTTATATAATGGTTTCCAATGGTCTTGTTTAAATCAGGATTGTCCCTTATTTCTCTCATAAGTGGGACCTCAATATTTATCTTTTTAAACTCCTAAACTAGTAATTTTTCTTCCTCATTCTTTATTTATTTTTATTTTTTTGGGAAAGGAGTTGTAATCACATTCTTATCTTTCTCCTGGTTATTCCTAGTGTATCATGTTTGTGGAACATGTCTAGTTTTATCACTTTCCTTTTGCATTTTAGAGATAACTATTGGAAGATTGTTCACTATTTTTCCAGATCTCAGCTGGAAGTTATTAAAAGCATTAACCTACATTGTCTGATAATGTCCTTCTTCATTAATTGAAGTTTTTTTTTGATTTTAAGGGTTTGAGACAAGCTGGGATTGAATTTGATTTTGTGATGTTTTTCCTTGCTAGCAATTTTTTGTAAAAATCTTTGGCTGATAAGAGTTCTGTTGGGGTGCCCATTATTGGTTGTTTCCATGGATGTGCATTGGATGGTGGTGTATAGCCTTGTTGATTATATGGAGGCATCCATGGTCGTGGCTGTGGGTATACCATCCAGTTTGGTGTTGTTTAATTAGGATGTCCCCAAGTTGGTGGAGGACTCTGATTGGGCCATGACATCATCAAGGGGTTTTGAGTAGGTCTAAGGGCATATGAAGACTGATTATTTAATCTTTGAATGAATTTTACCTTTACATTTTCTTGAGTCATGGCATTTTATATTTATTTTAGTTGAGGGAGGAGAGTAAAATGGGCGGTGTCATGGTCAAGGACATCATAGATCAAGCACATTTTTGTGATATCTAATGGACATTCTTGTAAAAGATGTCTTTTCCTATGTCAGGGAAAAAATATTTGTAAAGTATCCTTTACATCATCATTCTTATCTTTCAGCCCATCCTTGGTTGAATTTAATTGTGACAAGATGTCTTTTTTCGTATTTTCCATATCCTCTAGAATTTTTGAGGTAGCATAGGCATGTTTTGATGTTTTATTTCCCCTAATATCTCCCCTTGTTCTATAGTAAATCCTACATAACTCAATGATATGTTCCATGGTGAATTTTTGTACATCACCTCCTCCCATGAGATGGAGGGATTATTTGGTTTCATCATCAAGTCCTTTACTTCAAATCATAAGCACTTTTCATGTGGACAAAAAGAAATGTGTGCAAGTAATCTTCCATATTTTCATCATATTTTTGGCTCATCTAAAAGAAATATTCCCTTTTATTGCTTCTCCTACAGTATTCTTGGTATTTTTTCAATAAGGAAGTCTCCATCTACTTCCATGAATGAATGGATTCAAAGGGAAATCCCATAAAGCACCTCATGGCATAGTATTTGAGGGTGGAAGCAAAAAGCTTGAGTTTCTGGTTATCTATTTTTTAGTCACATCTTTGGTAGAGGACTTTGAATTTAAAAATTAATTGGTCTGGGTATTCTATGGACATTCCCCAGAAGATAGACAAAATAGATGGGGAAATGTTTTTCATATGTTCTTCCTCATCTTCGTTTAAGACAATGGAATAGGTAAATGTTCTACCCAAGGGTCTTTCATCGTCATTTCCATTTGCTCCCATTTCTAAAATTTACTTAAGTTCTAAATAAGATGATGCATATTGTTTAGTATCACTCCTAGGTGTTATATTATATTCAGTGTCACTTACAGGAGTAGTGTTATTAGTGTTTACTACACATTCTGCAATTGGAGATATTCTTTGAATGTTTTCAGGTAAAAATCTCCTTTGAGCATCCCGTGACCTATGCATCAATATTTTTTAGGTTAGAAAGGCTTAGGATTATTATTGGTTATATAGCTCAACTTTACTAACACCCATGTCATGTAATGTGAATAGAATGGCATGTTCTAGTCATGGTGTCCTGGGACAAGGTGCCAAAAATGATGGGTCATTGTAACTTCCAATCATTTTATAAACTCGTTTATACGTTGATGTCATTATAAACCAAGGTTATATTCAAGGATGTATGGAGTGAAGTTTTATGTAACTTTGCACTATGGTGGTAATCTCATTTTTGGGGGGGTTTGTTTAGTATCATTACTATTCTACACTACTCAACTAAGGAAATATAATATAGTTTTAAGATAATGAAATGGAAAACAAAATACACAAAGTGTGTTTAATCTACTAAAACAGCATTGCAGAAATTAAATGATTTGAAAAGGAAGTACTTGATCAATTCATGAAGTATTTTTTCAAAGGAAATAATAGTAAGTAAATTGGATAAAACAAGGAAATAAAAGATTGCATGAAGATACACATTCAAAGAAAGATATTTAAACTGAAACTCAACAAATATAAACATCATGCATGAAATACCAATCCTCAAATCTCCTCAATTAAGTGGGCCCTTGCTCTTCTTCGGGAATGAGGTTCTTAACATGAATATATACTCTAAATAGAATAGACTATATTGATCAACACAAGTTCATCACATACTTTTGAAAATAAAAATAACAATCAACCGATATAACATTGTATCAAAATCTCTAACTATAAAGTAATAGTTTTAGGACGTGTTTTACATACACGACTGATTATAACGAGTGTCATGAATGTAGGCAACATACTAACTGATAACAACCACATAAAGATTCCATGAAACCCTATAATTTTTCTAAAAATAGGGGTCCTTTTTTGTAGATTGTTATGAGTAAATCTTGCAAAATGTCGTATTGTCAAAAGAATCGGTCTCATTAACTAAAAAGATAAAAAGTAGTTGAAAATGCACCTTATCAATCTACACATGTCATAATATCACTAAACAAGGAAGTTAGTAGGAGTTCCATCAATAATTAGTTTACATGAGACGAAATAAGGAGAAATGCATCTCATTTACTTCGGATACATCTATTTAGAACATCCCTATGTATGAATTAATATATTTAGGAGAAAATTATATAGTTATATGGATGTTATAACAAGTCAATTCATTGAGTCAACAATAAGCATGATGGGCTATATTGTAATAGTATGGGAATGATGATGATTAAGACCTATATCACATAAATATAGTAATCTTCATAATGGTTTGGGGTTATTATTTTTAACTCACCTAGAGACTTCTCAAGCTGGATCCCAAAGACGCCATGGAGTCGAGGGATGTGATAGAGCATCAAAGAAGCAATATAGCTCAAAACTTTAGTACACGGGACAAGTTGTTAGACCGTTGGCTTCAGAGGAGGGTTGTTATTCAGTATTGAGCTCATTGATGATAGTTGTTGTCTGCTAACATAGGAGGAATCAACATCAAATAACAAGAGCGTGGAGGTTTTATGAAGAATACTTAGTACCTTGTAATGGATGCGTTGAGGTATTCATTATTATGGGAGTCATTATCAATTCATCGGAGATTTGCAGAGCCTCGACTTAAGAGTCATAAGGTATTCTAAAAAATAAGATCGGATGTACTACATAAGATGGGATATTGTCACTTAGTTATGGAGAGTTTATTGTTCTTTTGGTTTATTGAGCCATAAATTCAAAGTACATAATGATGTGAAGAGTCACCTAGGGAACCATAGGAAGTCGTAATAGCATCTAGAAGACCAATGGGGGAGCCATAGGGCATTGTACCATAGAGGAGAATACTATATCAAATTTGTATCATAAGTCAGGGAATTACATCACCCCTGATTGCTAGTGACTTGTGTGTTGAGAAATCAGTAGAATATACATAACATGGGATTATCATGCAGTGTGGGACCTTGCAAGTAGGATGACCCTTCAGAAAAAGATGACTTCTCCTAATCTAGTACCAACTTCTCCAAAGTGCAGACAATGAAAAACTAATCTAATACTACCCTAATGCTTTCCAAGGAGACAAGGATAAAAGAAATCATAAAAAGTAAATATACTCTAAGTGAAGGTGACACACTAATAAAGTGCTAAGATACTCTGAGTGAGTTAAAATAGGGAGTAAACAAAGTGGGAGAGGGCAGATGGAAGTGCCACGGCCTAAAAAAATATTTAATTCCCTATATTCATGAAGCACAAAATATTAAGGGGTCCTGCAAAGAGATAAGGATATACACAATATACCTGCAAATATAATGGGAGACAAAGGATGCAACATAACTCAAGTTAGGGTAAAAAATTTAGAAAACAACCATTTTATTGCTAAAAACATGAACAATCCATTACAATATAGGCACAAGGAAAAAATCTTGTACAAAATGCCAAAATTTGAGGCCTTTAGCTCACAACAACTCTGGACAAATTTTGACAGAGTTCCTTTACATTATGGAATGTCTTCCCTCACAATGAGGTAGATTTTACAATATATAGGAAAATTTGTGCCAGCAACCGGAAGAATGTATTGAAGAGGTATTGGGAGCCACACTATTTGGTACTTTTCTTGCACATAGAGTCATGGGTGCCATACCTCATTAAATATATTTTTTGAGTTGTCATTCACCCACCTACCTTATCCTGGCATGTGACTCATCTAACCATGTTGGGTTGGGTGGATGTCTAACCTTTAGACCGTAAAAAATGTGAGTGGGTTGTCCAACCTCATTATTGTCCAAACTTGTGGGATTGGATTACCATCTAACCTATAGGTCTTACATCCTCACATTGTGGGCCATTTATTGTGTGTGACATCCAACCCACTGGGTTGGATGGCAGTTTATTCTCCACCAGTACAATTGTTGGGCCATCTAATGTGGCGACCCGTCCAACATTTGTCTATAAAACTATTGAGTCATACAACCAATGTTGTCATATGCCATCTATCCTAGGTTGGATGACTATCTAACACATGTCCAATACCCTAGTTTTTCAACCCCCTGGGATGGATAGTCATCTAACCCTAGGGCCGTCCAACCTCTAGAGGCCAACTTGCGAAGGTTATATCTCGAGCTCCAAGATGATTTTTTTGTGAAATGTTATATTATTTTTCCTATAAATAACCCATTGAATCTAATGGTGGTAGTCATATAATTCATGTTTTAATTTAACACCTTTAAATGACCCCTTCTATCTCAGGATTTCCAGTTGTACACCAAAAGAATGAGTTGGCTTAGAAATTGTATGTTGTTTCAAGATTTCCTATATTTTCCACCATGTAGGGCATGAAAAATTATTTCCATATACACATTTTGGGGCTTATAATTGCTCATGTGGATATCATTTTTTTTGGAATCACAGGTTCTCTTTCACAGTGCATGCTCGTTAAGGTCCCAAAGCTCGATTCTGAGGAATTTTCTGCAAAACTTCTAAAACTTCCCTAAATAACTTACAGTGCTTCCCAAACTTAAAATATCAACTATATTCCTTCAAAGTGCTTCATGGAGCCATATCCAGTGCTCAAACCCATTCTGAACTACCTTTCTCTTCTTATAGTCGGGACTAGATTTTAATGGTGTTCTGGGCGTCTTTTAATTTTGAATGGTTAAGTCCACTTATGATGAGTTATCCAAAGTAACCCTAGGGGATGAATTTGGGATAAAAATTTGGTGACCTCTCAGGGAAATTTTCCTGTTAGATTAAGAGAATGGTCACCTTGAAACATCCATTGGGCATAGATTCAAGCCTAATCTTGAAGAAATTGATAGGTACTTTGAAAACATGTCCCCTATACATGCATGAACTTAGTATCAGGTTGAAACCTCCTTGGCCTACTCTTAGAGTTGATTTTGGGATTTTGCATAAAACATGTAAACTATATTCAAAACTTAAAATTTGAGCAAGGAAAGGGTACAGAGCACTCTGGACCTATAACATATATGTTGGGGCTAAGAGATGCACTTTTGAAAACTACCCCAAAATCTAATATCTTTGCAAGAACAAGGAGCTGAACTTAACTAACTTCTTGATAAACCATGAATCACTGTAACAGTTAAGAACAACTGTCCAATTTCTCCCATAGACATTGCCTCTTCATAAATGCATTGTGTAAGAGAAACAAGGACAAAAAATATATGTACAAAGATACAAAATCATACATGTTCCAAGTGGAAATTTTTATGTAAATGACTCTCTTGGTTATCTGGACAACTTACATACATAGTTTAGCTATAATACCTTCATTGTAGGTCATACACACTCAAGTTATCTACTTGGCAAATCTCCATGACTACATATTCTTAGTAGGCCTTGTGTAATCCTCTCTATGCCTTATTCTCTTCCTTTTCCTCTTTGTTCCTCTTTTCACCCTCCATGCATGCCTTGGCCTTTCTTCCCAAAATTAGACTAAGTCTCGAGCCCACTTTTGTGCCCTCTCTACACGCATCACATATTTTTTTGTAATAGTTTTTCCCTCTATGCATTTCTTCCAACGGAATTTTTCCCAATCTTGTCAAGTGCATCACCTTTACACATGCCCTTCCTCTATTTTCCTCATGTTCCTATTTCTTCTATGCATCTACCTTTGTGCCCTCTTCTGCACCATTTCGTGTTACATCATCATATCAAAAGCTTGAGTGTGTAACAAGAAACCAATCAAAGCGTGATAGTTGGGTGTTGAATCCTTGTAATAAATAAATGAGTGAAACATGGCATAAAAAGAAAAATCATTTGTAAAGTTGGTCATCCTTTCAGATAATTATCATGTGACATGTGTTTTGCATGCCCAAGTGTCTCTAACAAAATTTTGACAGCCATATATTTTGCTACTGAGAGCCGATCGATACATGAATAGTCTCAATCAATATTTGCTGACATAGGCTATAGTCTTATAAATTCAAATTCAAATTCTTGGTCAATTCAGTAGGTGGGAAAAGGGAAAATTGATTTTTGGGCTTTGATGAGTATATCTTATTTCTCTAACTACTTGATTTGATCTGATTTTCCTTCCGTCATTCTCCAACATGCCAAACAGACATTGGGAACTGTATTTGAAAAATTTATAGGCGATCTTATAGGCATTGAATGCTTCTTATTTGTGGTTGTATTTCAAATTCAGGTTTTCCCTACTTCTCTTCCATCGATTCATCTATAAATGTAAGAGCTATGCTCATTGTTAATGTTGGACCTTTTTTATCCTTATGATTTTGCTAAGTACTTCATATTTCTATATTCTGAGTCACAGACCTCTAGATCTAGCTCATGCATGTGGATATCCATCCTTTTTCACCATTGGAAGTAATGGAAGCATAATTTTGTGGTTATTCTCTATCCTGAGCGTGATGAAATTCCTTCTTATTGCCTTTCTTTTGCATTGCGTGCTTGTTGTGTCGCTTTACATACCATGCAACTACATTTTTAGTTCTATAAAACTCATCTGGTAAAAGCATTTTAGTTTGCACTAAACATGTCTAGCCTTCTTTTATTCCTTTTACTTTCCTTTTTTCTCATAACGGATAGTTTTCATCCCTCTTTTTTTGGTGATATCTCTTCTCTTAGTTAATTTTTTCATTTTTTTATCCTTCTACTCCTGGTCCCTTGGAATTGTTAGCTTATTATTTTCCCTTCCATCATTAGGAGTAGTAGTAACAGTAGAAATAGATAGAGGAACTGACCTTCTCTGGAGATCTATCTCAAACATGTAACATACCACAACTTGGAGATAATTTAATTATTGTATCAAACAACTCATTTCCTTGGAGCTGAGATACGAGTGCATGTTTGAATCACCAAATGTTTCTGGCATGCCTGGTGGGAAAAAAAGTGAATGCTTAAATTTCATATTGCTAAATTCTGTTCTATGGAATTAGTATTTCCATCCTTTAGAGGATCTTTCAAACACATTTGGTGACTCCGAACATGTCCAAATCTCCTGTTTTGCAGTCTTGAGCACCTTTTATGAGAAGAGTGCATACCAAATAGAGTGTTGTAGCTAAATGATACTTTGAATATCTTCATATTTATCTAAGAAGTACTCTCAATAGATCTCCTGTGTGTGGGTCCCTATCTCCAGGGTGTCGAGCACACTCTACTCCTCGTCACAATCGATAAGTGCACCCTACCATGACACTTCAACCTCCTCCTCCTCCTGTGAGAAACTTTGATAGCTTCATTGGTGGAATCCCACTCAATCTCAATGCTCAACATGATATTCCAATAACCACATTCAAGAGTATTCCATACTTCACATGAGAGAATCAAGTCACCCTTATTGAACACATTCAGGATGTGGCTAATGTATTCTCTTTAAATCTGATCACACATGATGATGTTGCAGTTACACTACTTGTAGACTCTTTCAAAGGTAAAATGCCCCAATTGTATCAAGGCTTGAGACCTGGGTCTATTGCCATCTAGTATGAGCTTATAATAATTCTGTATAACTACTTAGAGGATAATTCGGATCAAATGTCTTTGGTGGAACAACTCACTACAACCAAGAGGGCGCCCAATGAGTAGATGACTAATTTCAACATTAGATTCTAGAAAACTTGGGATAGAATTCCTTAAGTGGTAAGGCCTACAGTAGAGCATGATTTCTTGTACCATATAAGGATTTTAAATAGAGAAAATTTAGTCATGATTCAATCCATGGGAGTTAGAACCCTACCTATTGCATACAACATTGTAATTAGGGTAGAAAATAGTCTCATTCAGGATTGTAAGTTAGCACCTAGGTCTCTTGTGCCCTTGTTCCCAGAAATTTCTCTAGTGCCCCAGCCTACTATTGCTCTAGTTCTAGTGCAGAGCGCACAACTAGTTGCATTTACATACTAATCTCCCATGTACTCGAAATAAGATGAAGATTTTAAGGTCTTATCATTGGAGAAGTAGCAGGTGTAAGCCTACACAGGAAGTTCTAATAAGGCACAAAGAAAATGAAATTTACATTGGCGAAATAAATGTGGTAATTAGAGATATGGGAAAAACCTAACAAAATGATAAATGACATGCTAGCGTGTAATTGTCTTTGCAATTTATTCCTCCTACACAACCCCTCCTAGTGCCTAGCACAAGTCAAGAACTTGTCCCTATGAAAAACAACATGGCGTAGGAGTCTGAATGGTACTTTCCTTGTAATATTCCTCATAGTTAGTATCATTATGCTTATTTTACGTGCCCACAGGCCTATATGATCCCGAATTCTTGTAACTTGATCCTGAATTCTTCTAACTATGATCCTCCCATCTAACTTGATATTCTTTGGTGCCAAGGAATTTTTTACAATCAACCAACTCCAGAGGAAACCAACATACCACATACCCAAGTTTCAGACAACACAAGATATAAGAAGAGAATCCTTAAGTTTGGCATGTAGGTCACAATCCTAACAACACATGTCAATCCTCAAGGGAAAAAAGGAAGCAGCTAAGACATCCAATAGTAAAAGTTCCCAAGTTCCTACATGCAAGGTTTTGTGTAAAGCTTTTGCTAAAGTGGCGCGCTCCCCACCTTTTGTAGGTCAAGCCACTGTGTTATCTAAGGTTCCTAACTTTGTACCTAAAAAAAATAAAAAGGATGATACTGTGACCCAAATGCACAAGTCAGTGGGTATTCCATTGATAATTATGGACCAAATGAAGAATACAAACATAAATGTTACAATGTGGGATGCCCTGAGCATTCCATCTCCACACGAGTTTATGCATGAAGCTTTGGCTTAGATGTCACGCGCTGACCCAGCTATACAGAAGCCACATGCTTGTGTCAATATCTTCTAAGAAGAGGAGAAACAAGTAAGTAAATTTTTCAAAATCCCCCCTTTCTATATGTCCTTAATCATAGGCAAACATATTTTCCATAACTACATGATTGACTCAAGTGCTAGCATGTCTGTCATGCCGAATAAAATTCTTGATGTCTTAGGTCCTAAGTATATACCCTTAAAAAAAGGAGTCTTGCTACTTGATGGTTAAACTGTCACTACCCTAGGAATCATCAAGGAAATTGTGTTAACCTTTCATGCATGTCCAAGCCTCACAATAAATCAAGATGTGTCAATCATTGATCTACCCCCTTTGATTGCCTTATGTTTGTTAAGAGGTTTTACTGCTAAAGTGGGTAGTTACTTGTCTTCTGATTGGAACCATATGTTACTCAAGACAAGGTATGGTAACTAGTTTACCATACAAGCTGAGCCAATATTTTCCTATCATGTATAGTCATATGTCCCATTCCCTCTCCAAGCCAACTGTTTAATTCAAGAAGAACAAGTTTTAGTTTCTGAAGAATATCATCTTGCACCTCCTATCTCAGACTTAGTACTAGATGAATGGGAAAAGAGAAACCATAGATTTTATCCATATAATGAGTTAGAATCTTATGAAACTAGGCTTGGTACTAACTATATTCTTGAAGAAGAAGTTGTATTGCCGCGCACACTCAAGAAAAGTGAAGAGAACCCTGGTCTTTGGAAGCTATAATTTGATGGATCTGGAAGAAGAAATGATGTGAGAGTAGGATTTGTTCTCATTTCCCCTAAGGATGAGAAATTCTTATTTGCACACAGGTTACAGTTTACATGTTCTAACAATGTGGCAAAATATAAGGCGTTGGTGCATGGTCTACTTATTGTTGAAAAGTAGAAGTTTAGGAAAATGCAGATCTTTGTGGACATGAATTGGTTATCCATAAGGTCATGATAAAGTGCGCGACAAATAATAAGCTTATCAAATCTTATTGACACAGAGTCGGGGATCTCCTTAAGAGATTTGATACTCTAAATCCGCAAGTGCTGCCACACAAAATGAATAAGGAAGATGATGAGATGGTCATGATTGGTTCACAGTTCTCCCTTGCTGAATACTTTATCAAGGGAAACACTCAACACATCAATATGGTGATTAGACCATCCATTATAGACAACAACATCGATTGAAAAGTGTTTGAGAATGATGCGTAAGTCATCCAATTCATCTAGAAGGAAGCTGAGTTCTTGTTCAGCATGAAGGATGATTTGCATGATAGTTATAGTGACCAAGTCATAGAACTGAGGACAAACAAGTTACCTAAAGTTATTTTCACCTTAGAAAAAATGTTTAACCCTGATGATGAGTTCAAGGGTGAAGAGAAGTATATGTGTGCCATTTAAGAAGACTACTCCCCAGTCACTATAGCCCGTGGGAAGGAGTTACTGATCAGTAAATCCTATGCGCATGATGAAAATAAGGCCTTCATCTCTCTCTATCAAAAATACAGTGATATATTCTCATGGGAATATGAATACCTTAAAGGATTTGATCCAAGTGTTGTGAACCAATCATTTGACCTTGATCCATGTATCAATCCTATCAGAAAAAAGAAATGGCCAGTCAATCCAAAGTTAGATCCCCTCATGAGGAAAGAGTTATACAAAATCATTGAGGTGAAGATATTATTTCCAATCAAGTATTCTACTTGGACCGTGAATCTTGTTCCAGTGCACAATAAAAATGGTGAAATCAGACTCTGTGTTGATTTTAGAGATTTGAATAAGGCATCTATAAAGGATCATTATTATTTTCCTTCTATTGAGAAGATTCTATAGATTGTGGCCAACGATCAAAGATTCTCAATATTTGATGGATACTCTAGATTCAATCAGATCTTGTTCAAGGAAGAGGATCAATTCAAAATGGCATTTACAAACAAGTTGAGGACATATACGTATCAAAAGATGCCCTTTGGTCTGTCAAACATAGGCACAAAGTTTCGGTAAGCCATGGATATTGCATTCAAATGATATATCAATGAGTTCATCTTAGTCTACCTTGATGACATCACACTATTTTCAAGGAAAAATGTGGATCACATGGCACACTTGGAGAAAGTATTTAAAAGATACAAAAAATTTGGGGTGTCTCTCAACCCCAAGAAATGTAATTTTTTGGTGGCATAGGGTAAGATTATAGGCCATGTAGTTTCAAATGATGACATAACAATTGACCATGATCACGTGTTAGCCATTCTAGCCCTCTCCCTCCTAGAACACAAGAAATCCTTTTAGTCCTTCCTTGGAAATATCAAATTTTTTAGGAAATTTATTCCTAAATTTGTAGGACTGGTAAGGCCAATCAACCTCATGCTTAAACAAGACATAGCTTTCAGATGGACAACAGAAGCAAAGAAAAGCTTGAACAAGATCAAGTAAGAGATTGCTTGTGTGCAAAAACCCATCAACCCGAATGAATCAAAGGATTTTATCCTTTATGCTTATGGCATTGACATAAGTGTTGTTAATGTCCTAACACAATAAAATGAGAAAGGGCTGGAGTAGCTAGTGGCATTCTTCATCCAAAAACTAAAGGAATATGAATTAATATATAGTCACACAGAGAAACTAGTCTATGCCATCATGCGCATGCTAAAGAAATTTAAGAGTATGATCGTAACAAATCATATCAAGGTGTTAGTATCCCACTCTTCTGTTAGATACTTTTTCATGGGAGCAGAAATCAGTGAGAAAAGAGCACGATGGGTGACCAAAATCATAGAGTATGATGTCACAATCAAAGCCCCCAAACAGGTAAGAGGAATTGCGCTCTGCAAGTAACTTGCTGAGGATGCACAAAATGAAAATGATACTTCATTATTTCTAGATGAGGATCTCCCACACATAGAAATTTAACTGAATACAAATCCTGGCACACGCAACTGGATGAAGGACATGATCACATTCCTTTCTGACGGTGCAAACCCTCCTATTTTAAAAAAAGAAACTAGAAGACATCTAAGGTTGTAATCTATCCCTAATGTGTTGATTGATGGTATTCTCTTCAAAAGAAATATTGATGTCATGATGTTAAGGTGTATCAATGATATGCAAACTAAAAAATTATTAGCACAAGTTTAAGATGGATTCTCTGGTTGACACTTCTCTACCAAGACTCCAAAAATTAAGATCATAATGGGAGGTATTTTTTGGCCTACTGTATTTGTCAATGCGTACAAATGGCTCACAAAATTCAAGGAATGCACTTTATTTGTTGGAAAGAAGAGATTGGCAACGCTTCCCATTTGACCAATCCAAGCATATCAGTGTTTAGCACAATGGGGTCTTGAATTCATAGGAATGATCAATCCACCTTCAGGCACTAGAAACAATTGGGTGATAATAATTATGGACTACTTCACCAGATGGAAAGAAGATGTCACTCTTAAGGAATCAACCGAGTCATTCATCCTTGGATTTCTCGAAGGTATTATGACAAGGTTGTACATTCCTCAAACCATTATCTCTGATAATGCAAAGTCCTTCCTTGGCACCAAAATCAATGATTGGGATCTAAATCTAGGAAGCTATCTCAGGACATCTTTCAACTATTACCTTCAAGCAAATGGTTTGGTAGATTCAACAAACAAGAACCTAATCAAGATCATGATGTACACAATGAAGATCACCCAAAGATGGTGGCATACAAAGGTCTCGTGGGTGCTCATGGACGATATAAATAAAGTTAAGAAAGATATAGGAATTTTACCTTACAAGATTTTATATGGCTAGGAGGATACTCTTCCT
Organism: Taxus chinensis; assembly: GCA_019776745.2. NCBI lineage: Eukaryota > Viridiplantae > Streptophyta > Pinopsida > Cupressales > Taxaceae > Taxus > Taxus chinensis. Next base: position 818,839,673 of record CM034149.1, read on the forward strand.
TTGAAAATTGAGTTAAACTCATTGCGATTTTCTTGGCAGGTGATATTTGAAGTCACAGATTAGAGAGATATCAGAATGGAAGAGATGATTAGTCTTGAAGAATCTAGGAATTCTGCCATGATAAGGCTAGAAAAGTGTCAACAAGCAACAAAGAAGTGGTTTAACAAAAAGGCTAGGCCTCAAGATTTCAAATTTGGGGACTTGGCCATTAAATGGGATGATTAAAGAGATAAACCAGGGTTTCATTCAAAGTTTGATGCACTTTGAAGTGGCCCATACATCATCATTTCATGTAAGCAGGCTTACTCTTTTGAGTTAACTCATCTTGATGGAGGTGTGCTAAAATCCAAGTCGATGGGATATATATCAAGGCCTTCCATTGAATTTCTACATCATTTATATATATATTAGATTAGTTTTAAATTCCTCTGAGGCCAACTTACACTTATTTTGCTTCCAGGATGTTGGTTATCTTCCAACAGTTTTGTGGGATTTAGAATAGAGTTATGCAATGATTCTTCAAGTGACTTTAGAGAGTTCTTCTTTAAAGATGAAGATCAAAATTTGGCAGACTCTATGCCCAATGGTTGCTATAGGCTACTCATATTCTTCATCTACCAGGCACATGGACCAAAAAGTTACCAAAATTCTTATCGAAATAACTCTCTTGGTTATTCAGATAACTTACATACATATTGTAGCTCTAAGACCGTCATTGCAGGTTGTGCATACTCCAGCTATCTACTTGGAACATATCCATTGTTGTGTATTCCCCATGTTCCTTACGTGATCCTCTCCATGCTTTCTTCTCTTCCTTTCCCTCTTTGTTCCTCTTTTCACCCTCCATGCGCACTTTGGCCCTACTTCCCAAAATCAAGCTAATTCTTGGGCCCTCCTTACACACCCTCTCCTCACCAGCCACATATTATTTTGTAATAGATGTGCCCTCCATGTGTTTCTTCCTTTGGAATTTCTCCCATTTCTCCCATGTGTGTCACCTTTAAACATGCCCTTCCTCTATTTTCCTCCCACACTTCATTATTCTGCATGCCTGACTTTGTTCCCTCTTCTTTGCCATTTCATGCCACATCATCATCTAAAAACTTGAGTGTGTAAAACGTAACCAACCAAAGTGTGCCAACTGGGCATCGAATCCTTACAACAAATCAATGAGTGACATGTGGAAAACAAGACAGTATTTGCGCAGTTAGCCATCCTTTTAGCTAATTGGCACACACCATGTGTTTTGCGTGCCCAAGGAGCTCTGAAAAACTTTTGACAGCCTTATCATTTGTTACAGATCTTTGATCGGCCCATGCCTAGTCTTAATTGATAGCTGTTAATGTAGGCTATAGTGTTAGATATTCAAATTCAAATTATTGGTGGATCTGGTATGTGAGTTATGGGGAAAACGTTCTTTCTCGACATTGATGAGCAAATATTATTTCTCCAACCACTTCATTTAATCTGATATGCCTTTCTTCCTTCTCCAAAACACCAAAAATACTTGGGGAAGCACATTTGAAAGGTTTGTAGGCAGATATTTAGGAATTTATTGCTTCTTATTGGTAGTTGTATTTCAAACTCAGGTTTTCCCTCATTCTCTTCCATTGATTAATCTATAAATGTAAGAGCTACGCTCACTGTTAATGTTGGAAATTTTGGATCCTTACGCTTTTGTTAAGACTTCATATTTTTGTATTCTAAGTTGCAGACCTCTAGATCTTGCTCATGCATGTGGATATCGACCTCTTTCACCATTGTAATAGTTTTGTTCATTTCTTGAAGTAATGGAAGCATCATTTTGTTGATTATTCTCTATCGTAAGCATGTTGATATTCCTTCTTTTTTCCTTTCTTTTACATTGTGTGCTTGTTGCACCACTTTACATCCCTTGCAATTTCATTTTTAGTTGTGTTATGTGAAACTGATCTAGTAAATGTATTTTAGTTTTTGATACACATGCCTAGCCTTCTTTTATGCCTTTTCCTTTCATTTTCACTCAGAACGGATAGTGTTCACCCCTCTTTTCCTGGTGCTATTACCTCTCTTAGTTAAGTTTTACATTTTGTTATCCTTCTACCACTGGTCCCTTGGCATTGTTAGCTTAGTATTTTCCCTTCCTGCATTAGGAATAGTAGTAGTAGTATAAATAGATAGAGGAATTGACCTTCTCCATAGATCTGTATTAAGCATGCAAGGTCCCACAACTTGGAGACGGTTTTATTGCTATCTCAAAAAAAATTGTTCCCTGGAGCTAAGATGCGGGTGCACATTTGAATGAACATCAAAAACATGTAGAGTGTGCATAAAACTTATTACAAAATCAAACATAAACTACAACAACGCAATGTGTTGTAAGCACTTGGAGGAAGTTCTTGGGGTAGATTCCGTTGACCGGAATCAGAAGTTATTCTCTATAAAAATTGGATAGCTTAAAAGCATTGTTGTTTTTACATTTTATTACTATGTAATGGCCACTCCATATGGCATCAAACTTGGAATGTCTTACCAGATTAGCCTGATCCGCATCGCATTTCCTTAGAAGGTTCTATATTTTTCCTTATTATCAAAGCACCTCTCCATGAAAGCTTGATCCTTCTCCATTATTTGCATGGTTTGGTCCCTCATCTCCTCCAAATCAATGATCTCTATATATCTAGCTTCCATGGGATTAAATTCTAAATTTTCTACCTACTTTAGGATCTCCAATGCGGTAGACACGACGGATAAGAGAAAAATTGCATCCCTTCCATAAACTAACCTTTAAGGAGAGTTATTTGTTGACCTCTTGGGAGTAAGCCTATCATCCCACAAGGCTGATTTCAACTTGGTGTACCAATTCCTCTGGTTCTCATCTCGATTCCTCCTAATGATTCTTAACAAGTTCTTGTCCTTGGACATTTCTTTCCCATTACCCTGGGGGAAATAGTTTGATGAGGTTCTAAGGTATATTCCATTCCTAACATCCCACTCATTGAATTTGGTACCAAGGAAGTCCAAAGAATTGTTTGATATAATGGTGTTCAACACTATGAATATTATCACTATCCTTTCATAGAAGTCCAGTATACTAGACTCATTGGCTTTCTTGAGTGTTACTACCTCAGTTCACTTGGTTAAATAGTATTTTTTAGTTAGGATCCACTTGTGACATTAGATAGAATTGGGATTAATTACCCTATTGAAGTCCAATCCGCATTGTATGAAACGTTGGTCAACTGAAATGGGATGAAGAGGTAGAGCTACTAGGTTTTCTTTACCTTTAAAGAAGGAACATTTTTTACACTTCCTGACGCATGCATAGTAGTCACTAAATAGTGTAGGCCAATAATAATTAGATATCATGATCTTGAGATCCGTTGCTCATGGAGAAAAATGACCTCCAACCTCTTCATCATGAAATTTTTGCAACACTCTTTCAACTTGATTTGTACCAATGCACCTTAGTAGCACCCCATTCACATCGTTCTTGAACAAAACACCATCAATCAAAACATGCAGAATGACTTTAAGTATAAAATATCTTCTCTTTGATTTTCTCATCCCTGGAGGGAACATACATGTTTGTAGGAAATATATCATATCCCGAGTCTAGCAAGGAGTATGCATGTTATATTCTACTTGTTCTTGATTATCTTGTACTACTAAAACAATGTCTTCTTGATCACTTGCCTCAACATGTTGACTAGAAGCTAGCTTCTCACACAACCACTTTCTATGGACCAATTTGGTGAATTTAATCTCTATGTCATACTCTATGACACGGGTGATCCAACATGCCCGTTTCTCATTCAAATATTTTTTAAGAGGAAATCTTTGACTCCAACATGGGACACTAGCAGCTGGATTCTATTATTAGAAACCAAATGCTTAAACTATTTCAAACTCTTAATAAATGTGAGGACATGTTTCTTCATGAATGAGTAGCTCACCTCATAATCCTCCAGGATTTTTATTGAAGAAGGAAACTTGTTGCTTAGATCCTTATTTATTTTCTTGCACCAGAATTATGGATATGGTGTCCGAACCATTGAAAGCATAGAGAATGAAGTATTTGGAAAATTCTAGATTGATGAGATTTGGAGCTTGACATATAACATTATTTATAGCTTCAAATATTGCTTTTACCTCCTATTTCCACTTAAATGTCATGCTCTTATTTATCCTCATTGTTATCAACTTGACAAGGGAAACAAAATCTGGCATAAACCTTCAAACAAAGCTAATTCTCTATAAGAAGATTTGGAGAGCCCTTTTGTGACTTGGTAGTGATAATGATCGGATGGCTTCTACCCTCTCTGGATCAATTTTTAATCAATCCTTAGAAACAACTTGGCCTAATAGCTTACCTTCATGAGCCAATAATATAGATTTCTTTAGGTTCGATGACACTCTAAATCTCCTGCATCTTTGGAATACTTTCCTAAGGTGAAATAGGTTACTTGCAACATTCTTTGAAAACATGATGATGTCATCTAAGTATATGAGAAATATTTTATTGATCAATCCCTTGAATATCATGTCCATGGCCCTTTGGAATGTGGATCCAGCATTGGAAAACTTGAATGGCATTTTCCTATAGGCATAAGTGTCCCATTTGGTGGTAAAGTTTGTCTTGAATTGACATTCCTCTTTCAAAATTATTTTATTATAGCTCGAGTATCCATCTAGGAGAGAGAATATTTTTGAACCGGTTACTACCTACAATATTTACTCCATGGAAGGGAGCAGATAGTGGTCTTTGAGATATGCCTCGTTTAATTCCTAAAATTCCACGTACAACCTGATTTCTTTGTTCCTTTTCCTAACCGACACTAGATTTTCAACCTATCTTGAGTTCTTGATCAGAAAGATGATGCTCACCACAATGATATTTTTCAGTTCCTTCTTCATGAGAGGCTCTGTGTGATGGTTGACCAGTGCTTATTTCTATTTAATAAGCTTAGCTTCTGTGTCCAATTCAATTTTGTGTTGTGCCAAGTTTGGATTAAATCCCCTCAAGTCCTTGTAGCTCTAGGAAATACATTTGGGAACTCTTGGCAAAGCTGCATGAAATCAGAATTTTCTTGTTCAGTAATCCTCTTACCAATTTGGAGCATTCTACCCTCCCTAACTAAAATAAGCTCTAAATATTCTCTTTTGACTTGAATGTTTTCCTTTTATTTTTTGAAATGATAATTTGGGTTAAAAATTGCCTCTAGAGTCATTATCCCCTTAGGAAATTTATTCATCTGTAGTTACACTACTTGATCCCGGTATTGGTGCTTTAATTTCTCCTGATTGCTAGCTAAGAACTCAGCCTCCTCCTATAAAAAAATAATGATTTGTTGATCACACTCAAACACCTGCCAGCTAGTGTTGTTTTCCAGAATTTTTGTCCTCACAACTAACTTGATATGGGATTGAGATTGATCTCTCTTGATACTCTTGACAACATCAAATGATGATGTAATTTCCGCAAGCCTATCCGCAGCCACATTCTTCTTCCTTGGTATGGAATCTATGTTGAATGCTTCAAAATATTCCATGAGGTACCATATTGTATTTTTATATATTTTTATGAGATTGTTCTTAGTAGTATTCTACCCTTTTAATTGATTCATAACAAGTTCACTATCTCTGAATACCTACAAATTATGTATACCCTTTTTCCGTGCCTAATACGACCCATGAATTAAAGCTTCATACTCAGTTGTATTGTTTGAACAAGAAAACTCAAAAAGTAAATTTGAGTAATACTTTATACCTTGTGGTGAAACCAACAACATACCTCCTCCAACACATTTCGTACTCCTTGAATAGTCAAACAATACCTATTATACTTCATTATCATTTTTGTCATCTTATTTGTTCATTTTAGGGAGAGGTGGATTCTCCTCATGTAAGCAATAAACTCCAAATTCATCTTCTTTCCTTTCCATATATGGATCAATACCATGTCTTTTATGAGCCCAATCATCAAGCATTATATCCTGAATATTTCCAGCCTTAGTGTCTAGCTCCTAAGTCTCCAAACATTCTCCTTGATCAAATATGATACAATTTTCATTGATTAGGATGGGCACATGAGGCTCGTTGAGGAAGTTGGAAATTGGCTCTGACTTAATCGTAGCTTTGGCTCCATATCTTGTTTTGAATAACATGTGGGAAAAATCAACTGATAGGTACCCACCAATTTCAGCCGAGAAGTTCCTTGACAACCACAAGGTGAAGAGCAGTGGAAAATCAATAACTAACACATCTTGTAAGATCGTGACGTTGAGGCATGCATGCATTGTCAGAATCACGTCTTTGATGACTCCAACTATTGTTCCATATAACTATACTACTCCTTTTGAGACCAGTTCATACTTTAGGCTCAACTTGTCTGCAATTTAATTCCACATCACATAGTTGTTTGCTCCTAAATTGATCATGCAATTGTGCACAAAGTTATCCCCGACAATCAAGGACACATAAAATGGTGGAGGCTTCAAATTTTTGCATGGTTGACCTCCTTTTTGCTGCACCATGTTTTTAAGAACCTTCTCCTGATTTCAAGATGATTCATTACGAGAGAATCAATTTTCCATAGCTACTTACAAAAAATATCACTTCCCTAAAATCGCCAATGATTCCCACATGGAAAAAATGAAATTTTTCTTCTTCATCTAAAAAATGATATTGAATGGAGAAGGGATTTCCTTTTTCTCCCCCCTTTCTTGGCATGAAATTTTCTGGCTCCTAAGTTTTCCCATGAGCTGCTTACAACTGGTATCTTAGGCTGGTTTTGCACATTCAGGAGCTGATTTTGTACTACCAACTCCTTGTGAAGTGGGGGTGGGTTAAGAAATAATTGGACTAGATGATTGTCCTCCCTCTATGTTCCTCTTCTTTGGCTTTGTATTGCGCTGCTACATCTTTGAAGGGAGGTCGATTGACTCCCACAAAAATATTCTAATTTCCTATTGACTAGTGTCATTTTAATATGAGGTGTCTCTTGAGGACTTGCTTGTTTCTGATTTTCATCTTGAATCACCTCTTCAGGCACCCCACCAGTTTGTACCACCAAGGCTTGATTTGACATATTTTTCAAGTATTTTGTTTGGTCCATAAGGTTGTACATTAAAAAGATACCATTCATATTCGTGTGCCATGTTGTTGTGGACTGGAACCAGGGGCCCTAGATGTTGATGTTGAATTGGGATTAAAATATTGAGGAGAGTTGGCAGCAGGAGGTTGCCCTTGATTTAGATTAGCATCTTGAGAAAGAGCCCTATTTTTCTGGTACAGAGGCCTATTATATTGATATTGCAAGGGTAGGTCCTAAATTTTTGAGCCTATTGCCTCTTATGTGCCACTAATTCGTTCCAAAAAATTTCCTAGCCCCTTGATTATTTCTTGTGGCACTTTCTTAAGTTCTTGGATTTTCATATTGGATCACTAGAAGAAGTGGACACCTCTTGTGATGATTTGATATATAGGGGAAAGAATAGGGGCTAACTCAAGTGTCTTGCTAGAACTAGTATTCTCCATTTCAGGAGAAAGAGGTATAGGTTGCCTAGGTACTAGTTTACTGTATTGAATTATACAATTCTCATCTCTAATAGTTGTGGGCATAATCCACCTTGGTAAGTTTATACCTTCTATAGATTGTATCAATAATAGATATATCAGAATTTATATCTTTAAGGAAATAAAGAAATGAACCTTTCGTAGCTGACCTTATGGGAATCGGGATCCATCCAATGTCCACTAAAATTTGAAATTAAAGTCCACCATTTATTCATTGGGATCCCTCTTCATTGTAGTCATCTATTCCTAAAAGAGACAGGTTGTCCGCCCTTTCTCTAAATTCGTTGCAGATAACTATACATAATTAATTCAAGTTTGCAATCGACTATGCTATTAAGCTCCTAAACCACTACAAGGCCTTACCCTTGAAGGAGGAAGCGATCAACATAACTGCAACGTCCATCTCATTGATCTTCTAGATGGCGTAGACATACACAATGTCTTGAATGTGGTCATCCACTGTTGTGTGATTTTCTCCAGTTAAAAAGGGGAGATTCTTCAACACTTCCATTAGAATAGGATTCTACACATTGACAGAAAGTAGAATACTTCATGTGAAGTTGAAAACTGTATTTTTTGGTACTCATCCTATGGTTGCTGATGTGCCATCCCAATTTCCCCTTAGAACTTGGGTTGATTGAAGGAATGGTCTACTAGGTGGGGGTGTAGACAAGGACATATTTGGTGGCGATGGAGACTTTTTCAACTTTTTCTTCCTCTTCTTCCTCTTCTTTGAGATAACTACAAGTACACAAATATCCCTTCTTCTCTCACCTAGGATCTAGTTCAAATCCTTTTCATGAAATTGGGCCACTAACATTGCTCAAAAAAGTTGAAATATCCCTAGCACAATCACTAGATGTGTTGTTATAAATCCTCAAAAGGCTAAAAATTCACCAAGATGCACGTCCAATCTTTATAAACCTGAAAATTTACCTTTTTCCCACCGGGGTGTGACAAAACTATTAGTGCAAAATTATAACACCTCTAATTACTAGTGATTTATATGTGGGGAAATCAGTGTATTCTACATAACATGAGATTATCCTACAATGTGGGACCATGCAAGTAGTATAAACCCTCTAGAGAAATCTGATTTATTCTCCTAACCTAGTGCCAAATTCTCTAAAGTGCAGAGAATGGAAAATTAATGTAATACTACCCTAATAATTTCCTAGGAGCCAAGGATAGAAAAATGCATAAAAAGTAAATCTACTCTAATTGAAGGTGATGCACTGAGAAACATGTGAGATACTCGTAGTGAGTGAAAACAGGGAGTAAACAAGGTGTGACAATGGCAAGTGGAAGTTCCATAGTCTAAAACAATATTGAATTCCCTATATTCCTCAATGAAAAACATTAACGGGTCATGCAAAGAGATAGAGATATGCACATTTTACCTACAAAAAATGATGGGAGGGAAAAATATTCAACATATCTAAAGTTAGGGAAAGAAAAGTCACAATACACCAATTTTATTACTAAAAACATGCACAATCCATTACAATATAGGTACAAAGGCAATTTTTTTTTACAAAATACCCAAATTCAAGGCCTTTAGCTCACAAACAACTCTAGAACAATTTTGACAAAATTCATTTACATTACATAATGTCTCCCCCCACAAATGAGGTGGATTTCACAATCTACAGGAAAATTTGTGCCACCTATCTAAAGAATCAATTAATGAGGTATGGAGAGCCATACAATTTGGTACTTTGCTTGCACAGCCCATTCATGGGTGCCCATACCTCATAAAATGTTGTATTTGACATTTCATTCGCCCACCTACCTTTTCCTTGCATGTGACTCATCCAACCATGTTGGGTTGGGTGGACGTTAAACCTTCATACTGTACAAAATGTGAGTTGTTTTTCTAGCCACATTACCTTCAAAAATTATGGGTTTTGATGGCCATTTAACCTATAGGCCATCAATCTTGACACCTTGGGTCATTTCCTATGTGCTCCACCCAACTCGCTAGGTTGGGATGACCATCTAACCTCCTCACATACAACTACTAGGTCGTCTAACCTAATGACCTATCAAATGTTTATATGTACAAATTTTTGAGCCGTCCAACCTGGCGACTCTCCATCCAACCTGAGTCACCATATATCCTATAACCTGGGTTCGATGGTCATTCAACCCCTACATCATCCAACCCAGTCATTGAAACCTCAAACAGTCCAATCCCCGAGAGGGCCAACTTGCGAAGGTGATATCTCGAGCTCTCAAATGAGTTTTTGGGTGAAATTGTCTATGATTCCACATGAAAATGAACCACTGAGTCCAATGGTGGTGGTATCAATATTAAAATTTTAATTTAACACCTATAAATGACCCCTTATTTCTCAGGATTTCTAGTTGTACACCAGAAGAATGCGTTACCTCAGAAATTATATGATGTTTCAAGATCTCCCATATTTTCCACAATGTAGGGAATAAAAAACTGATTTTAATTTTTTTTTGGGCTTATAATTCCTCACGTGGCTCTTGAAATCATTTTTTCAATATCAAGTCCTCTTTCACGGTACATGCTCCATAAAGTCCCAAATCCTGCTTCTAATGAATCGGCTCAAAAACTTTAGAAACTTCCATAAATCACTTGCAATGCTTTTCTAAAACTTGAAATCTAAAATGTATCCCTCCAAATCACATCATGAAGCCTTCTTCAGTTCTCAATCCCATTTTGAAATTCCTTTCTCTTCTCATACTCAGGACTAAAATTTGATGGTCGTATGGGTGTCCTTTGAATTTTGAATGGTTAAGTCCACTTATGATGAGCTATGTAAATTAACGTGGGGGGTGAATTTGGGATAATAGTAACTATTTGGTGGTCATGATAAAGATTCTTGTTTTTTATGTATTCAGTATTATCATGCTTTGATTTTATTTTTTATTAGCCTAGCAATTGTTTAAAGTGGATAATATATTTGTTCTATTAATGAACCCAGAGACGCAGGCATTCTACAGAACTCTGTTGTTAACCTGTGGGTAGTGTGTTTTAATTCTTGCATTGATTAAAGTTTATTTAAATGGGGTAAGTTCAGAAAATAATTTAAATCCTATAGGGGTCTGTGATCGAGAAAAAAAAAATCGGTCAATTTTCAGATCATGTTGGTATGAGAGCTAGTTGTTCTTACCGGTGAACCTGCTATTCTCTGAGCAGGCTGATCAGTGCAAGCTTATTAGATAGTGATGGAATTAGTTGCAATTGTGGAGTCTAGATTGGTGGGATACGATGAGGAAATGTTTTAACATACTCAATATTGTTCTCGAGCATTTATATTTGGTTTACTCCTCTATATCTCCTAATCAACTATTGAGCATTTGTTACCATTGGATATGTATATCTATAAGCTTTGAGATTTCTCAGCTGTTTGTTGTAAATAGTTGAGCTCATTGGTGTCAACTTGGATTGTCGTTATGTGTAGAGGCATTTTGACCATACAATAGAATGGTAGTTGATCATCATGAACATGACATCGGGTCACATCTTCATTATGTCTAGAGAAGTCTGTGGTCATGTAGGAGGATGGTACCTAAAAAATCATTGTCAATCATAGACATCAGATCACTCATAATTATGTGTAGCATGTAGTTTCCTTAGGACCATTTCAGAGTCTTTGGAATCAACTTGCGGCTAGGATTTGTGTTGTAGAGTGAATGAGGATCATTGTTGCTTAGATATCTGGAGGCTTTGCCCCACACAACAGGAGTGTAGAGGTTTCTCGAAGGAGAATTATTATTGTACAATGGAGGCGTGGAGGACTACATATGATGTCAAAGTCACACAGCAGGAGGTAATGAGCCCAAGTTCCACAGGTCCAAGAGATTGATCCATTAGTTGTTTGATTGTGGGAGTGTGCATTATATTGCATAGATCTCTTTGCAGCAAAGTGATATGGAGTTCACAAGATTTTTTGGGACAAAAATCATTTCCCATTGGGTAGGTGGGATCTACAGGACAGTGTACACAAATTTTCCCTAAACCTCCCATGATAACTTTAGTGTGGAATCCAACTATGTGAGCTTTCCCATCGACAATTTAAACATGGAAAACGGAACCCGTACATGTAAATGGTGGCTAATCAAAGTTGAAGTCAACCCTTTGGCCAGACCCAGTCAATATGCAAGTCACTATAAAGTGGTAAAAAATGAGATGGTGCAAAGGTGATGGCTATGAAGGTGGTCGTGAAAAATATTCTTGTTCTTCAGTATTCAATATTGTTTATGCTTTGATTGTAATTTTGTATTAGATTTGCAGTCGTTAAAGTGGATAATATATCGGTTCTATTAATGAACCTGGAGACATAGGAGTTTCACTAAAATCCTATTATCAAGCTGTGTGCAGTGTGTTTTAATTATTACATTTTTAAACTTGATTTTAATTGGGTAAGTTCTGGGAAAACATTTAAATCATATAGGTGCCCGTGGTCAAGAAAAGAAAAATCACCCAATTTTTGAATCACTATTGGAAGGAGGAGTAAATGTGTAAATCATATATTTATTGTTGATCTTAAGGTCAACATCTATTTCCATATGCCTTGCACTATATATATGCACTTTGACACATTTTCTATTCTCCATGTTCCACTTCCCTGTGTAATCGACCCCTCTCTCAAGTAGCACCCTAAATCCTTAAAATTATTACTAGCATTGAATCAAAGAACCAAATAGCTCTTTCTTTTAAATTCTTTTATTCTTGAGTCACACACAACATACCCATTCAATGCTGGTGGCTTATGTTAACAAAATTAAATGTACGGGTGGGATACATAGAGACAAAGACATGTCGTTGACTAAAAAAAAAAAGCATAAAGTGATGCTACGTTGTGTTTTTAACCCTTGATGATAAAAATTGGAGTAGTAGTGAAGTCAACAAAAGCATGTTGGTTACAAAGCCCTTGCAAGATATAGGACCATTATTTAGAAAATAGCATTTAATAAGAAACAGTTCTTGGAATTAATTTTGATCTAAATTCCCTATAATACTAACAAGAACACCCATACACTTTTGCCTCTTTAAACATTTTCACCACTACTTCATACTTTGAAGCCCCACAATTCAAAAAGTTGAATATAGCAGGCACAAGTTTATATAGAAGACAATGCTTCAAATTAAATGAGTGCTAAGAATAGATACACCAAGAAAAATCTTACGGATAATATATGTTTTTTCTTGTGAAAGCATTCACAAATGACATAAGATAATGGTCTATAAAGTTGGCATAAAAACCAAATAATCTATCACGTTTTGTGGTTGTTACATTCAACTACTACTTTGAATCGACATTGGATACTAAGTCCCCTCCACATGTTACTAACTCTAAAGTATTCCACAACATGCACATGTGTCCTAGCTACACATAAAACAAAATGGCTGAAATTGTAAATATTAACTATTGATATTGGTAGCATTCATCGATAAGGCCTTACTTTCCGAGATTTCTTTAAAGTACGTTGCCTCAATGATCTTTGAGTGACACTCCTTTTGTACTTCTTATGATTGAAAAAAATAGGATGTGGTTCATATGTGTCCTTGCCTTAAGAAATAAGAGTCATGCATACATTCACCACAAACATTATCTCATCCATAAATTATCCATCAATCCCCCTTTGGCATCACCCCTCTTACTTCAAAAAATATTTTTCTCCTTCAAGTTTAACTTCTTCATCGCATCCCCTTTAATGTCTCCGTTACACAACATATATGTGATTTTGTAGTGTATCACGATGGTCCATATCATATACTCATTGCATAAAATGTAGTGATTTCTATAATAGAAGAAAATGTTAAATACATTTTTGGTACAATTGCGAGATTAAGTTTTCATGTTATTAATTTTTTATTATAAAAATTGGAATAATTAGGTCAATACAAATGAAGATGTAAAACAAATATATTACGCCTTGGCATCTCTTCAGATTTTAAAAGCTTTGTTGAGCCCCGTCTCTTCTTAATTTGATGTTACTGTAATCATTTCCTTCAAAGTCTTCAACACGACCCAAAAAAAAAGAAGCATTTGAATTAATGTAATGACAAGAAGTAAATTGCTTTTAAAACATCTACAGAATTCTACAAGAGCCGTGAAATAACGTTCTAGGGAGGAAGACTGAGCAGTATACCTGTTTGAAGAATTTAGAAATGTAAGTTAAGTCAATACAATAAAACAATCCAAGAACGAATATTATATCAATATTATACAAAAAGCAAAGCTAAAATTGTATATACAGTAAAATCCCAGTAGAGTTGAGTGTACTCCTCTGTTTTCATGAATTAAGAATTTATTTTTTTTGTAAATTGCTGAAGTAATTTCTCAAATTCCTCGCGAATTGATCTCAGTTTCCATTTCTCTACACGGCTCGAACATTTTGGCAAATTTCTCGACTTTAACATTTCCGATTCGTTACCATAATTGAATCTTCCGAGCTCGGCTGGTGACTGAAATCCGCAGTATACCTACCATCTTCCACAGGGACGACTTCGCAACGTCTGGAATTGTTGATGTTGCTGTTCCTCCGTCGTTCTAACGCAGCAGCGGCTTTAATGGCCAATGCAGTCATTTCGGAAGCAGGGAGAGGATTTTTTCAGTTTTGCCAGAGAGCAGCAACAAAATAGAGCTCGTCGAGTTGCAGTTCGTCTTCCTCATTAAGAGGGGGACAAATACTCATCAAAAGCCATTGAATCAGCATGACAGAGGAAGAATCCCGCCCTTCCTCCCAAAATATCTGCTACCTTTACAGGCTCGAAAAACTCTCGAAGGCCCCCATCCTCCACTATTAGCTTGGCAGAGGAATGAAATGTTCGAGTCGAAGATACGCAGCTTCCCATATAGAAAATAAGATCCAGATATTTAATTGAGGTGAGAGTGATCTAATAATGCGCAGGGCGTGTAATCCAATTACATATATATAATGGAATCGCGAAAAGGGGTTCAACGGGGTTCATGTATATTATGGAATTGTGTTTTTTTTTTTGTTTCCACAGAAAGCCTTCGTATGTTGGAAATGGTTTACAGTCAAAGACCATGTACACACCACGCCATGTCAAAATTTCCCACTTCAGCCAAAACTCATGTCTTGGAAAGCAACATTCCAGTCAATGTAATAGAATATAATCTGCTTTTCTGTGATATTGTTGAAAGATTCTCATGAAGTGGGAGAGAAACGCATGTCAACATAATTATATAAGTAAACCGTTTTGTAGTGACTAATTAGAAAAACGACGCCAACTTATGGTTACATTAGGAATAATATATAGTCACAGAAAACTCCGCGTAGCGAAGTGAAATTGCAGAGAAGGTACTAGTCATGGCGGAGCTCATTTTACAGTGAATCGATTTGAAAGGAAAGTCGCGTGCTTCCCACAGTGGGTTTGTTTTCATGCAGAAAATGTGTGTCATTTGTTTTCACGCGGATACTGAAAGAAGAGCAGGTGTCATCTCTTATGCTTTTTTAGACTTCAGTAATGATGTAGTTCTTGATTTCGATAAGAATGATAATTGCTTTCACGATGATTGCTTTCACAATAATTTGCAAGCAGCTATCGATTCCTGCCCTACAAATTATATTCATATATATTAACAATGATTATTTGATAATCAGTCTTTTTTAAAGATCGGTTTTATTTTCACACATTTATATGTGAAAAATGACGTAATCATGTTTATCAAATTATATCTTAAAGACTATTTAATGATCAGAAAATAATTTAATTGCGTTATCAAAATTAGAGAGATCTTGCACTCATAATACTACAATTCAGATTTGTGGTCTCTTTGTTTATAAGTGTTGTATGTTTTCGATGTGGCCCTTGGTCTATTTGTGTTGAATTTATGGCTTTCAATGAGACTACCACAGATGAAGTCTTGCTCACTGTAAGGCCTAGAGACACTTGATATGGAGAGTCAAACAGTTGAGGCTAGAATCGTGCCTTGTGTGTTTTTGACGGCGTGGATGCCCCTTACTCATAGCCTTGGGTGATTTTGACAGCATGGATGTCCCTTACTCGTAGTTGCTTAGCTGAAGGTGATAACTGGTTTAGTTTCTTCGCTTACTTTGCATTGTTGAATCTATATGTTCCCTTCAGAACTTAGGATCAGTTTATAGGATTTCATGTGGAAGTAACTAAACCTTATTACTAATATTAAAAAATAAATTGAATGACTAATATTTAATAATGATGTGACTATTAATAATATTTTAGGTAAATCAATGTATAACTTTAATTATATCGATAAGCGTTCCTTTAATGACACATGATTATATCCCCCTTTCAGTGAGTGGATTTATGATAAAACATTCTTGTTTACTTTTACACTGGCTAACAAACTGCATATAATTTGTTTTCCACACCCACATTTCATAGGTGCTAGTGTTTTACACCCCAATTTTTATTAAAGATGCAATATTCCCTAATATAATATGTAAGCGCACGTAAAATGAGGTTATTTTAAATTAGTTAATTTGAAATTAATAATTCACTATTAGAATAATGCATTGATTCTTGCATCAACAATAAATGATACAATGATATCTCAAAAAAAATGAGAGGACATAAAGACTAAGCTACACAATGTGGAATAAAAAAAATATGGATGTGGCGTCGGAGTCAACAAGCTAATTTGAACTTAGTATGCTTCATTTTTGATATTACAACTCAAAATTATCTCTTTCTAGGACCATCACATCTACCTAGAACATGGTACAATTTTCACACATACTTTATAGTTCTGGACCTACTTGTAAATGAGTTTTAGAAATTTGTATGGCCTTTTCTTATCTACAAATATTAATCATTGTTTGTCTCTCTAAATTTCCAAACCAATAATGAATTGTAACACACGGAAACCATATATAGTCACAATACAATTCATCAAATCATTAGATAACAAAAGGAAACATTTGTTTGTCAATGAGTCTAGACAACCCTTGGAAGTCGACCGCTATAAACAAAATTCAAGTGTTGCACTACATCCCCTAGAGCATGAACAAGCGTGATGTAGTTCTCTTAGTGTTTTTTGAAATTTTAAATTCTATCTAAGATAACCCCTTATGTTTTCCCTCATGTAGTGGCCACGTTTTTCTTACCACAGTAGTGTCAAATTGACATAGTACTTATATTGATGATGGACATGGACTTTAGAATCATTTGATTTCTATATGGTCTTTATTATGGTTCATTTGATGACACTTTGTTTGATTTGGGCACATAGCGCCAAGCTAATGTTATGGTTATTCTTAGCTCTTGCATGTTATGGTTCTGGATATCACCATATTATGTTTATAGTTGGCTTCATGTCACATGTGATGGATTTGTGTATGGTTTTCGTCATATACTTGGTTATCACATGAATTATATTGGATAGTTGGATGCCATCATGTGTTAATTCGATGGTTAATATATTTTTAGTTAGTATGGATGTGTAAGTTAGCGTTAATCATTTCATATTGACATGGTTTGGTATAGTTAGGGTGATTTATCCATGTATGATTTATTTAGATTATTTAAATTAAATATTTTATTGGGTAGATATGTTTAATGTTTGCAATGAGTTTGGAGATTACAGGGCACAGGAGAATGTGGATTTCAGGGCTACACTTTGGGTTTGCACAAAAAAACCAATTGGGATGAGTCCCCACCATGTTTTTTTTTGTGAAGCCTTATTCATTGTTGCATGTTGTATTTGGGCACCATGGGTCATCCCTACTTGTAAAATTGTATTATTTGTATTTATTTAGTTGTATTGCGCTTGTTTAGGGACCTAGTGGTCCCTACTTGTGCTAAGTTGTGTTTAGTTTTAATTAAGTGGATTGTTAGAGGTATGGGACCACCTAAGTGCCACATGGGTGGGACCCACCACATCAACTCTGGTACCATTTATCCCAAACTCAGATTTGGGCTAAAAGTGGCAATTTTGGTGATCATTTTTCATGTTGAGAACTTCCCTATCATGAAAAAGGACTACCTACCTATGGGTAGGTGGCATATTTTCAAGGAAAAATAGGAGTTTCCCTCCCATTTGACCCCTCACACATCACTTTATTTTAACTGAGTTGGTTTATGTGTGTGTATTAAAAATTTTTGAGTTTTGTTGTAATCACATTTTTGGTAATTTGGATTATACCTCAAAAGATGAGGTTTGTTTTATTCTTGTTTTTTTTTTTTAATTTTTGTGAGGGGAGAAAAGAAGCGTGACACATGTCACCCTCTCATCTGGGGGATTTGTTTATTGGTATTCTTTGATTATTCCCTCATCGAGAGGGGTTGGGGACTTTTTGGTCATTTTTGTGCATTTGGAGTGTTGGAGATTTTGTGCTTATGGAGCTTGGAGATTATAAGGTGGATTTCTTAGAGATTTTTTGAGAGCTTGTTTGATATAGGCCTCCTTGTTCTTTTCTTTTGTATTTACTTATGAAAAATGGCTTTGGATATGTATTGAAAATGGTGTTTTTTTGAGTTGTGTTTGTATGTGAATCATGGGTGTGTATCTAGATTTTTCATATTGTTCTTTTCTCCATCCATTATTCTTGTTATGAGTTTTGGAGTGTTGGGGAAGAGGGAGGAATACCATCTCACCACATGGCTTGACGAGAAAGCCATAATGGTTCTCTTTATTCCTCCCCTCATATGGTTTGATGTCAGGAAAATATTTCCATATGGTTTTGACTTCTTTCCCCATCCTTTGCAAGGAAATCTTAATAGTTTGAAAAACCTTCCAAGGAGGAGGCTTGGTGTATGGGTTGGACAGATAAGGAGGGAATTTTTTGTTTGGAGAGATAAGGAGGTTTCATGGAGCTTTACTTTTGTTTCCTATGGTTAGATTAACCATTTGGTTCTTATTTATTTCTTACCACTATTCCCCATTTGGGGAAAGCTTTCCCAGTTGGATTTTACTTGGTTTTTTAGGGGGAAAGTATGGAACTTGTCCATTGTGTATGGTTTGGTTTTTGCGTTTAGTGTATGTGTAAAAATGGGCTTGCATGTGTGTATTACCTACCTTATTAACTTCTGCAAAACCGAGAAATGCATGTATGCTCTCCCCCCATGTAAAAATTTGTAAAAAGGGATTGCAAATCTGAGCATGTATGCTGATAAACTTTCCATCCTTGAAAGAAGATGGATAGGGATGTAATGCATGTTCCATATGCTTGTAGGAAGATAAATGTAATGATTATATATAATGTTGACCATATATGCTTGGTGAAGGTCAATAATGAAGACTCAACACCTATCTCCATGTGATTTCAAGATCTTATGAAATGGAAAACATGCAGATTTTTAGCTTGAAGAGTTGATGGAGAAAATGTAAGAAATTTTAAATAAAATAGAATGGGGGAGGGAGAGGCCTTAACTACCAAATCTTAAGAAAATGTGCATGAGACGGAAATTTTACCATGTTATTTTGCCATGTTTGGGGAAAGCTTTCCCAGTTGGATTTTACTTGGTTTTTTTAGAAATGTTGTTAAATATTCTTGTAGTCTCCCATAAAAAGAGAGATAAAAATAAATTCTAACACCTAGTAGTTCCAATAAAAAAGCTAATCTAACATAAACAACATGATTTTTTGGATGCATGTGTATCTTGCACCAAGAAGTTTTGTATCAAATGTTATGTTCTTCATCCCCTAGTATGAAGCTTCAAGGTTGTATGTGATATTAAAAATTTAAAAATAAAAATAAATTTTGGTAGAATATTTTCATTCTCCAACCAAGAAATATTTCTACATTGTAAGGAATTCATACTCTTGTTTTGTACATGTCTTGTAAACCTTATTTCAATGAAAGTTGCAAGTATGTCTTCTTTTTCCTAAAAGAGTAGTGCCAGTAAGGGTTAGAATCTAGAATGTGAAGATTTTAACTTTACCTTGTATTGCAAAGGAAATAGACGAAATGTATTGTATTTTCAAGGTATTTTGTTGTAATAAAACTTGGTTTATTCATATTAAAATGGGGCATCTTCCTATTCTTGTTTTGTAAAAATTTGTAAAAAATTTATCTGAGATGTTTGTGATAAACTTTCACATCCTTGAAAGAAATGGATAGGTTGCATTTCATATGCATTGTAGGAAGTTAAGTTGAAATAAATGGATGTGAACGTTCAATAAAGAAGACTCAACACCTATAAAGAAGACTCAACACAGTTGCAAACTGAAACAAATTCACAGGTGAAGAATTCAATAAATACAAGATTTATCAACACCTAATAAATAAACATTCCGCACATTAGTCAACAAAAATGGGGTAAGAAATACAAGATCTTATCACCCATGTGAATCTTAAGAAACAAAATTGTAAGTTATAATGTAAAAATAAATACTTTTAGGTCTACCAATACTACTGGTTTAAATCTTGAAAATGTGCATGAGACAAAGCATTTTTCCCACTAGGCATGCCATATGTATGTATGATAAAGAATCAAAACTAATTAATACAAACTAACACCTAGTAGTTCCAATAAAAAAGCTAATCTAACATAAACAACATGATAAATCCATTAAAATGAAAAGCTTAACTAATGCATATGATATTAAAAACATGAAATTTAAACCATCCTTTGATGTTTTTGATGGGATTTAGATTTTAGGTACTCCTTTAGTGATCCGAACATACCTATGTTTGATCAAAGGAAATTATCCAAAGAAGAGGAAGAGGTCTCACTAATATGACTTGATTGTCATGTATGGTTCTTCTCTTACTATAATAATTTGGTCTGAGTTTTGCAAAACAAAATAATAGTGATGATTCAAATAATTATTAAATATCATAGATACAAATATATAGGAAAAACATAGCCTATTAATAAGGAGTCAACAACCCAAGATTCTAGGAGAGAATCGTGTGGTTGTTTAGCCAGTAATACAAACAATAAACTTGATAAGTTAAGTTGTTGAAACAAATTCACATTAAAAATTATAATAATGTGAACACTAATAAATATTTCCTAACATTCCGCCCATTAGTGTGAAAATGGGTAAGAATTGTGCACCATTTGAACTTGAAACAAAATTGTATGCCTCTGCATACTTTTAGGTCTGCATACTACTGGTTTAAATCTTGTTGCATATGACCAATCCGATTCATCATAGTGAATCCAATACCTAATTATTACACTTTTACCAATTCACATACATACGTGAACTCAACAGTTTCCACTTTCACTTCCATTGAACTCTCTTTCATCAGACGATCATTGTTAGAAGTATGACAATTGAATAATTTCAGCAGTCAGATGATCACTCCAATTTAGTTGCCTTCCTATAAAACTGTTCTCAGATTCTAAAATTCACATTCTCCTCATTTCAATCATAACAAGAGAAGAAAGCCACACACCATTTTATTATGCACACACCACACAACTGAAAAACATATGCCACCATACCAATATCTGGCCCAGTTGTTAGTGTCTGACAAGAGGATATCATTGCCCTCCTTCCTCTATTGCCTTCAACCTTTAGTAGATAATTTTATTTATCATCTTATGTGATCTTGAAGCATTATTTACACATTTTTATTATAATTTTCTCCCCTCCCACAATGTGAAACATTTTGGTTTTTAGACATTGGGTGACACTGAAAATGCATCTGCAAGGGATTTTTTTTTCTTTCCTTTTTTTTTTACAAATGAATTTTTGACAACATGACTTTTAAATAGAAAATAATTTAACACTCACATAATGACACAACTATAATACTTAATTATAATTTTACTATGAGTAATTTGTGACAATATACAAAAATAACTATTTTCAACCACAAGACACGTACATTTAAACGACCAGATTTTATGATTTGACTAACCATATAACAAAATATTATATGAATCAAACTAAATATATCACAAACTATATCAGACAATTACTAATATTACACATTAACATAAAAATAAATACTACGATCATGAATTTTTATTAAACAATAGATATTTAAAAACAACAAATCACCTCATTTTAAAAGCATTTGACCAATAAAAATGAAACAACGACTTAATAAACTTTTACATTCGACTTACTAGTAATAGAAACCCATCTTAGAGGGCACATTTTTTCATACCAATATTTGGACAATTTTCATGGAGAGAACCTTCACCAAGTATCTCCCTTAAGCTTTGGGATGGATAAAAATTCAAATTATATGTTAATTTTTGTGCAATAACATGGCACATTTGAAGGTATCACATATTAATCCTATTTCATCTAACAACAGAGTGGTAGAACTTAGGTATGGTATGGCCCTTGAAACATTCAATATAAAAATAGTGTAAATATTTTCATGATAGATAGTAGAAGATGACACTCAAAGATCACATATCGAGGGATCTGTAATATGCAAATCGTGTACACAAACATTTATTATTAAAAAATATCTAGGACGTAGATGTATTTTGCAGAATCAAATGGATTGCATTGAAAAATATAGAAAACCTTGAAAATTATGCACTAGTATTCAATTATGATATAGATCATAACGTAGGGAAATAGAAACACCAAGAAACACCCATATTTAATCACTCCATTGTAGAAAGAAACCTTCTCTTATGCCAAATAATAATTTGGTTTGACATTTGCACAAAAAATAATAATGATTATTCAATTAATTATTCAATATCAGATATACAAATAAATAGGAAAAACATAGCCTACTAATAGGGAGTCAAGAACCCAATATTCTAGGAGATAATCTTGTGGTTATTCAACCCGTAATATAAAAAATAAACTAAATATGTGAAGTTGTTGAAACAACTTCAGATTGCAAATAATAATAATGTGAACACTAATAAAGATTTCCTAACATAACACTCTTTCTCAAGTAGAAGATAGAAATGATTTCTTGATCAATAAGATTTCCAAGATTGAAATTCTATTGTCATATGTTAATGTCTGACAATCATAGGGTGTAAACTTGAAACAATGGTATAAGATTGGAAGGTATGTACTAGGTTGTTTATATAGCTTTCCATTTTGGGAGAAGCTTGCAACCTAGTGAATGTAGGATATAGGTAAAGTATGATTAGAAGAGATTAATATAGGATTAACAACTCATGGGAGTTGGATATGATGTAATTAATTAACTACAATTAATTAATAGACCATGATAAGCTTAAAAATCTATTTCAAGTTGATTTGGAACGAAAATAGAATAATTTGAATGGTTTTGAAATGGGGATTTAACCAATAAGATGGTTTATTAATTAAATAGAAGATTAAAAGTATTAATTAATTATTTATAAAGGAATTATAACTAAGTATCGTTTATTGGCAAAGCAAGAGTCAAATAACCTATTTGTTTGAGGGGCACCTTTGATTTGGATAGGCTACTGACTCTTTCTTTGGCCAGTACATTGAATCTCCTCTGAATTGTGGATTCCTTGACCTGAGGACAACCTCTATAGTGAGTTGGTTCCCTTGATGAATCACCTAAAACTACTAAAATGATAAGGTTGTGGGATATAATTTTTTTGGCGAGAAAATTTGTCGGGTGGACAAACTTGTGAATTTCTTACCAATGCTCTAGGATTCTAACTCCCTCTACTCAACCGATGAATCTTCCGTGTATGCATGAGCATGAAAAGGTGGATTTTTGTGGTGGCCTTTCGACTGGGGATCCAATAGGGGCACTCCAGTGACCCTACGAAAAAGATAGAAATTTCTTGTTGGAGAGGACTTTGTTAGAATTACATGAAAGGGGAGTGAGAAAAGAGGTATGAGAGCTAATGTTGCAAGTAGGAAATCATATTCTTGCACACACACTAGCTAGAAGTATCATCACATGAATTTATGATGATAAAAATTTTTGTAAGCATAAATAAGACAAAATTAAATTTGATTAACACAAAGTATTAAGAAATCCTTTATTCGAAGAAAGCTAGAAACTCCTTCTTCTTGTATTAATTTACCAAACAAAAGTTTTACATAGTGGAGAAATGGAGGAAATTGAGAATGAGGGAAAGGAATAGTTTGGTTATCTCCTTTGTTCTATCAAGGTAGAATGTACTCTTGAGCTTACAAATTTAATGACTAACCCCTTGAAATGGGAATGACGTTTACAATTTATAGAATGAGAGGTGACTTATTGTCTTCTCATGACCCTCCATGTGCCTTATTTATAACTTTAGACTATTCATATTCTTACAAAATATTTAAGTCTGTTTTAAAAAATCAAGGTGAATTAATTTACATTGTGTTTCTAAACTCACTTTCAAGTGACTTAAAGGCATATCAAAAAGTGCAAACCGCAATGAAGAATTAGAACGTTTGAAGGGAGAGAAAATTGGGGGAGAGGGAAAAGAGAGAAGAGGAGAATATGTTTTCTGATGAAGTCCATTGATCCTCGTTGATGGAAAACTCCAAATGTAATTAAAATCTTAATCTTCGAATTACTTGCACACTATGAAACTCCTTCAAATCAGCTCGTGAATGCTTTCCAAGTTTAGTGAATTATTCTACTGATGACCACAACTCCCAACTTGCCTATGATATACTATTTTTAGTGAGAGGTGTTTTTTGCCTCTTCTTGACCATCATGATGTGATGAAATCCCTCATTCAATCCTGAGCATACTACCCTTGCCTCAGAGGCTTCTTTGGGGTGACTTACTATTTTTACTAAGCACCCATATAAGGGACTTACTATTTTTAGTGAGTGGTCATTTTCACTATTTTCTATTTTGAACACTCATTCTGGATTCCTCGTGATCTTCAATGCCCATTGCCTTTGTCTTAGCTACTTTTGATGATGACTTTCCCAACATAGCAAGTCTATATAGGAAAATTTATTGTGTTTAGAAAGTGTGTTTCCAGTGCTTCATTTGCAATGGAACATAATTTTTAGGAATCATCTTTTCATTACAATCACGCCCTTTGAATTTCACATAGTTTTTCCTACTATAGTGATTAGAAATAAATTTTGAAATTTTGACCTAGTAGTGGCTTCGGGCACGGAGCTACCATGACGACCATTAATGGAGCTTGAAATTTGTAGGTTTAGTTTTTGTCTCTGTTTGTGATGAAAACAAATTGATTGCGATAGGTTTTTTATTTGGAGCCCATGTGTAAGTTTTTAGTTTGTTTCCATTGTAGGAGTGATGTGAAATCCGATGAATGTGTGTTGATGCATGAAGTAGGATTTTATTGGAGAAAATGATTCTAGGCACCATTTGACCTGTTTTTTTCGCATCTTGATCATCTTGCAAAATTTGAAATTATGAAAAAGATGACATCTCGATCTAGTTTTTACTTTACAAGATATGAGGATTTTTCGATTGGATGGCTTCGTAGTTATCTGGTGAAAAATCTCTATTTTCTCTTCGTTCTTCATCATTTCACTCCATGTTTTCTTCAAACCTACATATTTATATGCATTCGTGATGTGGAGCATTTGGTGATCATGATGGATCTAGTTTGGATTAGCAATGGTGGACCAAGTTTTTGACAAAGCCATGGCATGGTGAGGAGCTCTGGAGGAGAAATGAGAGGAAGAAAACAACTAAGTGTGTGATTTAAATTTTAAAAAAATGCACATGGAGGGGCTGTGAAAATTTTTGTGTCCTTGATTTCCCTCACCTTAGGGACGTTAGGGACATCAATTTCCATGATGATCTTGGAGGTGACATGTGGCACTTAATCCCATGGTAGGGGATTTCTGCAAAAGGGCCTGACAAACACCTAGGGGCTCGAAATTGGTCATATGGGTGACCAAAACACTCTCCTAGAAGGCTGGGAATATTTTTCCATGTGTAATTTCCCTCACCTCAAAGGGACATGAGGGACATACCAATCCATGGTGATCTTGGAGATGACACATGTCCTTGATTTGACGACAGGGGGTTTGAGCTCAAAAAATGCACTTGGGGGCTGAAAGTTGGTCACGTGGGTGAAAAAAATACTCCCCATAAGGGATGGGTGTATTTTTCAATGGCTGATGTACCCGACCTTAGGTACTTCCGGGACATAAAATCCCGCCAGGCTCCTAGTAGTGACATGTGTCCTCCCAAAAATTGACTAACTCTTAGACTGTCTCTAAGAGGGTGACTTAGAACGATGATAAATTGAGATCCCAATGGAATTCATTTGTGAAATTGTAATAATCATGAATTTAAATGGAATTTAGAATCCGATTGTGGGGGTATCATGTTTTGATTCATCCATTGAATTCCTAAAAAATCAAAAATTTGATCTGAGACTCTACTTGTGCTTGAGAAAAAATGCTTGTAAATCTTATGCGCTAAGGTTTTGTAAAAAAATTGATTTCACCATCATGTAGGTATTAGAATCCTCTTTCATTATATTTTAAATTTTACTTCTAACTCCATTCGGAGATCCCGAAATCACCTTCTGAAGCTCAGTGACTGTTTTGGCCTATGCACTGACTAGGCCTATAAACCCTAATTCTAGCAAAACTACCCCAAATTCTCCGAGAGCTTCCAAAATATTCCTAAACCATCTCCATTATGTCCCAAGACCTTCATATCACCTCCAAATCCACTTAGGCTCTTTCATTCTGCTCCAGGGGGTCGGTCTAGTCCTGGGAAGGTGAGTGATAGCCCTTTTGAATTATGCCAAATGATAGCATGTTTTCAGAACTCCCTAAAATCACCTAGGCGGGATGAATAGAATTTCCTAAATCACCTAGAGGACCAATTTGACATCAAATAGGGGGTGACTAGACTGATGGATTTGACCGAGGGTGCCTAGGAATGATAAAACAAGAAAAATTCGGCACATGGGTATAGTTGTGGTGCTTGGAAACTTCCAATTTCCTTGTCGAACATTTGCAAGAAAACAAGTTACTCTAGCTTGGGGACATGACATGGACTGAGCATAGTGAAGAAATGAAATGGGAATGTAGAATCTCAACTTACAATATATTCACCATTTCCTTATCCATTGGGCCTTGTGGACTCATGTATAACTTACAACAAGAGAAAAACAGAGAGTGAAGAAGGAAAACACACACGCACATAGAAAGGAAAAGATGCATACAACAGAAAGGGAAACACACACAATAGAAAAGGCAAACATAACTATCAATCACCTATGGTACAGAGTGAGGGACAACCCACTTTTACTGAAGCTCTATTCATTCCTTAAAAATTACCCCTGAGTGGGCAACACTGAGTGATGTTGTTCTGCGAAGCCGTTGACTGGTTCCAAAAAGTAGCATCCTCTCCTTAGCTGTTTATGAAATCCATGTGCTTTCAAAATTGTTTGTGTACTTGGTATAAGTGAGTATACATGAGCTTCTTGATGCTCAAGCCTTCACATAGAAATTCTATTGCTTTCATCCTATTTAAAATTGGTTTCATAGTGCAAGTTACATTTTGTATTTATCCACATAGATGATTCTTCACTTAGCACACTATCACTTCCCTAGGGCTGGTTTTCATTAAAATTTATTGAATTTATGAGTTACTTTCTTTCCCAGTCCTATGCTCATTGATATCTTCTCCATGAGAAACCTCAGACTTATCCTTTTCCTTTAGTCCATTATGAGTTGCTTGAGTACTGACGGAAGGATTAGATACGAACTCATACTGGTCTTGTATGTCCATGGCATGAGTGAAGAGATTAAAAATCAGCTTGGGGTCTTCCGCAACTTCTACTGCATCCAAGATTTTTTGCACGTATTTATGCTTTGTCATTTTATGTAGCTCCTCATTGTACGCCTTTGAAGAATTTTTATATTTCAGCTCAAGGAAAATATCTATAGGGATTACCTCATCATTTTGTGAATTTCTGCATTTTATCACTCCTTTATCACGAGAAGCTTCATCTTCAAAGGCCTATAAAATTCTTGCTTTAATTTGTTCATCATCGAAATATTACTTCTCTTGGAATGGGAAAGAAAATACCTCAATTTCATCATTATATCCACCAACAATTGACTCCAGAGGGACATCACATTTCTCATCTACATTTATCTTAGTATGTCCAACCTTCACATTGGTTAAGGCTTCGAAATCAGCTTCATGCTTGTCTTGCATATTTTTAGCTTGCTCAGGATCTTGAGACTGAGATCAGGATCTTCAGTTTCTTCTGCAGCTCTAAGAATTTCTTATACAAATGGTTCTTCCCCATTATTCGAGGGTTCATTTCTAACTGACTTGGTCTTTTCCTGGGTGACATGATCAAGGGATTCCTCATCTTTGAATGGGAATGAGAAAATTTATTCATCATAGATAAGCACATAAGCTTATTTTCCTGTTTGAAAATCCTCAAGAACCATTTCCTCTTCTTTCCGGTTTGCATCATTTGGAAAATTCAAGGCTGCCCTTGTGTAACTTTAATTTCCTCAATGCTTCTTCAAAGTCAAAATATCTCTGGGAAGGCATGTTCTGGACCTATCAAGATGGGGATATCCTCTTCCTCCTCGGTTGTCACAAAGTGATTCATCCGCCTACTACCCTAGTACAAAATGTTAGCTGTTGGGCTTCCATACTTTCATACCGTGTACCTCATCTTCTTCTCAGGAAGCAATTTCTCCATGTATCCCTTTAGTGGTATGGTTGTAGAAGACCAATTCATCTGAAATTTCCCTCCCAAGTCTCAGCAGAAACTTTTACTCAACAACATTCCAAATTAGGTTGGGACATCTACTACCAAAATCATTGCTGAATCTTTCTTGTCTGGAAATCTGGCGAGAGCCACTTGTGCATATTTGAACTTCCCTACAAGTTAAGCCTCTTTTGACTCCAAATAGTAACAAGAGCCACTGGGTGGAGTCGTGGTAAGTTTGAGAGCATCGGTGACCTTCACAGGCATCACGTTGTCTGAGGAAAAAAATCTATTATGTAATTGTTCAGTTCATATTCCCAATAGGAAGGGAGATCTAAAAAGGTTCGACTTTATAATTATTTGATGCACTCAGATAAATCATGTTCTATGAGGGAGATGTAGGTGGGTTTGGTAGTATTCCTTTAGGATGATGAGCTACATCATTGGATGTTAGACTACCATTCCTGATGTATTAACCAAACCTCTCGAACTGTTTAGGATGGGTCTATAAATATTAGGTTTTGGTAATTTGCACTTTGTATTTATTTGCATATTATATGAAGTCAAAGGGAGCAGATGTGGACAAGGGGGGTGAAGGGAATGCATTTGTATTTAGGACATGTTTGCAAGTAGGAGTAGATTTCTAGGGAATAGAGGGTATTTTGAAAGGTACACTAGGAGCTTTCAAAGTACTAGATTTTATAGGAGCATATGTAGATTTTTACTTGAAAGAGACATTGGAAGACTTACTTGGGATTACGAGAATCTTCTTACTTGCTATAGGGTTAGGATCCAATAATGTAGAATTCATGGATGGAGGGAGTGGTGATCCTTGACTAATTATTTTGTTTTTGTGGAGTCACATTAGGAGGATCATCAACCTTATTTATCTTTACAATAGTAGAGGGGGGTTCTCCTTTCTTGGAATTAGAATAAGTGAATACCTCACATGAGAAACAAGGTGCATCTTCTTTGTCTTCTTCATAACCTCCAAAATACTCACAGAATCTGATTTGTGTATTGTTCTCAAACTCAAAACTTTCTAGGAAACCACCACCTTCACTTTCTTGTTCAAACTCCTCTTCATTTTCCTTACTCTTACAACTTGCATTGACAGGTGGGGCCTCCAAGGAAAGCCTTTGAGGTGCTCCTACAATTTGATTTTCATTTCTGCTTTAGGAATAAACTCATTCAAATAATTCCCTCTTCAAAGATGCTATCTCATTCGCCAAATTTTGCAGTGATGGATAGGTGCTCTCATCTCTAGGATGTTGGGTCTTTCCTTTTGATGGATTCTTGATCTTTCCAGAGAGGATGAGATCATCATCAAGTTGAATGGCCATCCTTTGTGCTTCTAAAACGTTCTTTGGTTGGGCTCTTCGTAGAAAAAATCCTACTTCTGATGATTGAGAATTGATGATGAATCTCTTGACATTATTTTGAGATGGAGAATCCTCTTCAGGTATCCTAAGAAGAAATCTTTTGAAATGAGCCACGAATTTTCTCATGGTTTCATTTTCTCCTTTCTCTATTTGAGCCATCTGCATCAAAATGTCTTGACAGTCTTCAGTTGATTTAAATCTCTCTTTGAAGGCATCTGTAATGTCATTCCAAGCAGTGATGGACTGAGTAGGTTGGAGGTAAAACCATTCCATTGCTTTTTCTTGGAGTGACTCCACAAATAGTCTAATGGAAACATCTTCATGTTGGACACCAATAATTGCACATTATGTTGTGAAGGCAGTGATGTGTTCTTTAGGATGTTGTGCGTTATCACCTTTGAACTATGGAAATTTATTATAGGAACCCACTGGTATATCGTGAAGAGGGGGTTCAAGATCAAGTAGGCTTGTATTCCTTCCCCAGAGAACAATGGGTTGAGGTATTTCTTCTTCATCTTCCTTTGTCGTATTTTTTTCTTATCTTGCTTCTACAAATTATTATTCTTCTGGGAACTCAATGACCAATGGTAGCTAAAAAATGGGAGAATTTGAAGGGGGATTATCAACAAGAGTGTTAATAGGATTTCCATGTGAATTTCTTGAAGAGCCAGATGAATAGGAGGCTTGAGAGAAGAAGTCATGGATTATCTCTAATTCGCTATTGCTTATTAGCAGCCTCAAATTATGAAGAAACACCAACTCTTGACCTATTCAACCTGGTGTATCTTCCTATCAGCCATGTTTTTTTAATTATTGAAGTGGGAGTATGAAAAGACCCTGTGGAATGTGAAAAGTCACGTAGAATTCATCAGTGAATCTTTCAGTTAAATAGACTTTCATGAACTCTTCTTTCTTATTTTTTCAATCATTGATTTTTTTTGTATTTTGGGACCTTGTGGTTGTATTTTGGGTGAATATTTTGCTAAATCTGCCCCATGGTGTTGAAAGTTACGCAAAATACTATTAATCGAGAAATTTTTTTGAGTGAACAAACTTGTAGATTTCTTGCTAATGCTTTGGCCAATGTAAGTACCTCTACTTAACCTTTTTGCACTAGTCAGATATGCATGCAAATGAAAAGGTGGATTTTTGTGGTGGTGGTTTGACCAGAGATCCAATAACTCGGCACTCCACTGACCCTACGGTAAAGTTAACAATTGCTGATGCTAGAGAGGAGTTTGTCAGAAGTGTGGGAAAGGGGAGTAAGGAAACCGGTAGGAGAACTAATACCGCAAGTAGGAAATAAGATTCCTACATGTATAACTTGTTAGAAGTATCACTGACATTAATTTATGAGTTTTAAACAATATTTGTAAGCATCATTAATACCAAATGAAATTTTATGAACACAAAGTATCAATTAAAATCCCTTAGTCGAAGAAAGCTTAGAAACTTCTTGATTTTGTATTAATTACTCAAACAAAATTTGTACATAGTAGAGAAATGGAGGAAACTGAGAAGGGGTAAAGCAAAAAATTTGCTATCTCCTTCATTCTCTCAAGGTAGAATACACTCTTGAGCTTACAAAATCTAATGACCAACCCCTTGAAATGGGAATGGCATTTATAATTTATAGAATCTAGAGGTCACTTATCATCTTCCTCATGAACCTCCATATGACTTATGTTCTAACTTTAGACTATTCATATTGCTACAAAATATTTTAGTCCCTTTTATAAAATCAAGGTGACTTAATTTACATTATGATTTCTAAATTCATTTTAAGTGACTTAAAGGCATATCAAAAAGTTGCAAACCCTAACGAAGAATTAGAATATTTTAAGGGAGATAAAGTATGGGGGAGAAGGATAAATATAGAAGAGGTAGAAGATGTTGCCTATTATGAAGTCCATTGATCCTCATTGATTATGGAAAACTTTGAATAAGATGTTTAACTATGAATCTTTGAATTCGGTTGCACACTATGAAATTCCTTCAAATCAGCTCGTGAATGCTTATTTCCAAGTTGAGTGAATTTTATTTGTCGTTCATGATCACAACTCCCGACCTTAATATGATAAAATATTTTTAATCAAATAGTGATTTTAAGCCTCTTCTCGACCATCGTGATGTGATGAAATTATCATTCCATCTTGCACACACTACCCTTACCTTAGTTGCTTCTTTGGGGTGACTTACTATTTTTAGTAATCACCCATATAACGGACTTACTATTTTTTGCTTTGAACACTCATTTTGGCTTCCTCGTGATCTTCAATTCCTATTGCCTTTGTCTCAGCTTCTTTTGATGATGAATTTCCAAACATAGCAAGACTATATAGGATAACTTACTATTTTTATAAAGTGTGTTTACAATGCTCGATTTGCGATGAAACATATTTTTTTGGAATCGTGTTGTAATTATGATTACATCCTCCGAATTTCACATATTTTTTCCCTCTAGAAGGATTGGAAATAAATTTTGAAATTTTGACCTGGCAGCGGCTTCAAGCACGGATCTAATATGGTGGCCATTAATGGAGCTTTAAATTTACAAGTCTGGTTTTTATCTCCATTTGTGATGAAAAAACTCCATTGCGAAACATTTTTTATTTGGAGCCCATGTGTAATTTTTTTTGTTCATTTCCATTATCGGAGTGATGTGAAATCCGACGAATGTGAGATGGTGCACGAAGTGAGGATTTTGTTGGAGAAAATGATTTTGGGCACCATTTGACCTCCTATTTGTTGCATCTTGATCATCTTGAGAAATTTTAAAGTTTGTAAAATACGGCATCTCGATGTAACTTGTACTTTACAGGATATGAGGAATTTTTGATTGGGTGGCTTCATAGTTATCTGGAAAAAAATATTCATTTTCTCTTCATTCTTCATCATTTAACTCCATTTTTTCATGAGTCCTGCATATTGTTGTGAATTCATAGTGTAGAGATTTATGTGATCATGATGGAGCTAGTTTGGATCAACAATGGTAGACTAGGTTTCTGAACAAGCTTGTGTAGTGCCCACTTCCCTTTGACACTTTTAGATACTGATCTCGATACCATGATCTTATTATGGAAACTATTATTTTTTGTTTTAGTATGATGGCTAGATGTTAGGTCATGGATTATTATTTATCTAGATTCAGTTATTATGCATGATGGTTATTAGAGACATTTTTGTATGTGGATGATGATATAGTTGATTAATTAATTGAAAATGATAGACATGGACATATTATAGATGTTGATTTGGACATATGACATTGGTTATGTGGAGTAGACCTAGTATGGTAGATTATTTATGATGATATAGTTGATTAATTAATTGAAAATGATAGTTTTGATTTCTTGATGTTGTTGTGATTCACATGTTTAGATGATCTTGAAATGTTGTTTATATCATTTTGGATGTTCTGATATGGCCACGAGGCCGAAGAAGGTATGATATAGTTGAATAACCATATTTAAATTCTAAGTGAATTCAACAAGGTCACCATGGCAACTGTTGTGTGTGTGTGTTGTGTTTTGCTAGGGATTCCCAGGGGGGGGGTGAATTTCCATTATATGTGACCATGGGTTTGTGTAATTTATTAATGTGGTTTCCTTATTAATGTTGCATGTGATTATTTAGTGATGTGTTACCTTGTTTTTTTAGCATGATATGTTGTGTTAATGTTGTAAATAATCATGTGTTAAAATAAATAAATTAATATGTCATAAGAATGTAATTAATGAAGTTGTTGATCTTAAATGTAATATTATAAGGTTGTGTAATAAATGTTGTAAGAAATGTGTAAGAAGGTGTAAGAGATATGTAAGAGAATGTAAGATAGATTTTGGAGTGAAAGACACTTCATCCTCTTTGAAATTCGAATTTGTCCTTAGAGGCTAAATTTGGAGGCTTGTGGGACAAATTAAGCTTGTCCCACACCTCTTAAAATTATTCACCAACCATACCTATGGTTTGGAGGTTAAATTTAGGCCTTTCTACTTCATTTTGAAATGACTAATTGTAAGTTTTAATTGCACTTCTCTTACATGTTTTTAATTAAGTCCTTTTGGAGTATGGGTTATTTTGGAGTGTGTAAGTTAATTTGTCATTTTTATTTATTGTGTTTAGGTGCATGATGTTGACTTTCCTCTTGGGGTTGAGGAAGAATGATGTGGCATCCCACATGGATCCACATCATCCTCTTCTCTTCCCTCTCCTTTAAATTCAAAAACTCCTTCCTTGTTTGGGGTTATTGAAACTTTGTTTATTCCTCTTGGGGGTGAATTTTTGCTTGATGTTTTGGGAGCTTTTTGTGGAAGGAGTTGCAGCCTTTGTGCATGCTCTAGCATTGCTGATTTTGGACTGTATTTGGCTCTTGGGAAGCTTGTGAGCTTGGAACAAACTCCAGTATGGAGAGGTAGGAACTTGAGCCATTTTAGAATGTTTTCTTTCTCTTGCATGCATGTATGAAATGGTGAATGTTTTATGTGTTCTTGGCTGGTTGGGTATACTTCTTAGGACATGGTGTAGGAGAATGCTATGGGGATTTCAAATGGGGGGGAATAAGGGAATGCGAAGGGAATCAGTTTTATTGTGGAGGGAGTTTGGATTGGGATCCACCTTGGAAAAGAAATAGCTTGCATTTCTTACTCTTGGGGAGGCATAAGGGACAAAATTTTGGGGGGCATAAGGAGGGGTTGAGAGATATAAGGTGTATGGGATTTCATATGTTATATTAGTGGTATGATTTTAGGTGGATGCCCAATTCCAAATAGGGAGGTATAAGTAGTTTCACCATATTTCCTTGCTCTTATTGGCTTGCTTGATCAAGCCTAAGTTTTATTTAAATGTTACCAAATGCAGTTGTGAACTACTGTTTTTACTTGGAATGTGTTTCTTATTGAATTATGCATGTGAAAGAATGTTGCTTGTTTTATGTGGAAGCCATTATTTCCATGTGTTGATTCTTATCTCTTATTTCAATATGGTTGGGGCTCAAGGACCAATGAGGAATGATGGTTACTCCCTTCTTATTGGATGTCTTGGTTGGGTGGAGAGCGTTGCCTTTCCCCCTTCCTTTTTGTGATCAAAGATGAAAAGATGAAGAAACTAACATGTTGCTATTTTGGAGCAAGAAGAATATACAGTTTGATAGTCCCATCCTTTGAGCAAGTGCTTTTGTAATTATTCACCACTTGAAGTGGATGAGTTGTATAATGTTTCTATTGTGAAACCATCTGTATTGTTAGTGGAAGATTGAAATTGGACTGCGAAATGTAAAGGAGATTCATTTTACTCTCTGTTTTGGAAAGGAAATGTAAATGATATAATATGCATTGTATTTTGTATTTTAGAAATCAAATGGAAAAGAAAAGATTGTAAAGTGTATTGGAAAGGAATAAAGGATTGCATTAGTTTAAAAATTGCATTGTGTTTTGAATGTGATTTATTATTATTGAAGATTTAAACTACTGTTTGAAAAAGAAGAATGCATATGAAGTAAAAGACAATGATTTGCTCTCTTGAAATGAGTTGAATTTATAAATAAGGCTTTCCATAATTTAATATTGAATGGTTGATTGAATTCAATTAAATGTATGAGAATATCTTAAAAACTATAAAAACTTGTAAATGATAAAATTGATATACATATTTAAAAGAAATAGATCACTTTTATAAAATTCATTCTGGAAATCCACTTTTAATAAAATGAACAGTTCATATCTACACTTAGTAATAAACTTAAAAATGTTATAATTTAACATGCTAAGAAATTAATGAACCCAATTTGACAAAGAAAACTCAAGAAAACAATATAACCATTGTAAACTCAAATCAAATTCTCTTCCTGGGTCGTTTTTCTATCTACTGTTGGAAAAATTCAAACTTGAATAGATTGAGAAAATAAATCTTCCTAGAAAATTCTAAACCCTCCCTATACTAATCCTCTATGTCTCTTTGCCATGTTGAGTGGAGGAGATCTAATTTAACTAAATTGTGAAGTTGAAAACTACCAGTTCACAAATTAAAAGCCTCCATATTGGTTTCTCAAAATTGACCACACAAACTTCACCAAATTCCAAAATATATAAATCCCATGTAAAGAGGGCATCGAGAGATTTCTGAAAAGTCCTCATTTTCCCAAATCTAAGCTTCCTATCAAAAGTTATGGCCATCTAAAGTTTTACTTCAAATTGGCACTCAAAAAATAAAACAATTAAATCTAACTGTTAGAAAATTTTAAATATTAACTTTGGAAAAATTTCCCCAAAAAGACCACAGCCCCTGCCATTCTGCAACCAATCGGGACCTACCACATGGCACCTCTCCAGGGTGGACTGAACTAAAACTTATCCTTTTTGACAATTTGGACTTGGGAAATTTTTTCCTTTTCCCTCTGTCGGCCCGCATCCAATTAGAGGGCACCATGTGTCATCTAGAGGCTACGGCGTGGGTGCGGTTCCTTTTTGAACTTAACCTTTTTGAAAATTTTGGTGAAAATTTTCCATTTTGGTCACACGGCCCGCAGCCAATGAGGAGGTGCCACGAGGCACCTTGGGTGGCGGCGGGGAGGGTGGAACCCTTTGTTTGTTTTTTAGTATTTGGCACTTGGAAAAATTTCTAAAATCTTCCTCGTGGTCCGCCACTCCACCTTCTCCCTCAAAATTCTCCTTTTTTGTGGGTACATGGACCCATGCATCCTTTCTTTCCTTCCCCCCCCTCGAGCGTAGGGTGCTAATTTCTTCCACTGCCCGTCCCTTCCTGGTATTCTTCGACGTCGACTCTGTGGTCGCCACGTGTCCCTAGCGGACCTGCGGAGGCACGGGATGTTTATATACTTTGAGTCCACACAATGGGAAAATTTCCCTAAGCCACCTCATGACCTGGCAACCCGTTCAAGGCACTTTCTCCTCCTCTTGACACATGTCCCACCTTGGGAAAATTTACCCTAGGAACTCCGCTCGCTTATATCTTGAGTTGTACTTGGAGTTAGGAGGACTTCTTTATATCACCGGAAAGGTGAGAAAATTTCCTATCCATTGGGAATAGTTTAGGGAAATTTTTGAAGTGTTGAGTAGGATAAAATCCATTTGAAATTTTAATCCTGTTAGAGAGCAGGCATGGGTTAGACTACTCTCTGAACCTAACTAAAACATATAACCCCAAAATTTGAACCTTGTAAACTTGAAATTGTTAATGAACGAAAACATAGGTTGTAGTAGTTTGGTCTTGTTCTAGAACCTATTAGTGTAAACTAATGTCTTGCAACCTGATTATAGACACTTCAAATCAAAAAAAAAATATCCCATTATTTTTCTAGTTAACTCTACAGCTTGAGAAAATCCATGACATGGTGAGGAATTGTGGAGGAGAAATGAGAGGAACCAAACATCTAAGTGTCAGATTTAAATTTTTTAAAAATGCACATGGAGGGGCTGGGCGCATTTTTATGTCCCTGACATCCCTCACCTCAGGGAAGTTAGGGAAATCAATTTCCACAGTTATCCTGGAGGCAACATGTGGCACTTAATCCAACTATAGGGGATTTGAGAAAAAGGGCCTGACAAACACCTAGGGGCTAGAAAATGGTTATATGGGTGACAAAAACACTCTCCTAAAGGGTTGGGTGAATTTTTACATGTTTTTTGTTCCTCTTCTCAAAGGGGCATGAGGCACATAAAATTCCATGATGGTTTCTGAGCTGACACGTCTCCTTGATTTGACAGCAGGGGGTTTGAGCTCCAAAAATGCACTTGGGGGATGAAAGTTGGTCACGTGGGTGACAAAACAACTCCCCAAAGGTGCTAGGTGTATTTTTCAAGGTCTGATGTATGGGATCTTAGGGAATTTTTTGATATAAAATCCCACCAAGCTCTTGGTGGTGACACATGTCCTCCCAAAAATTTACTAACTCCTAGACTGTCTCTAAGAGGTTGACTTAGATCGATGATAACTTGAGCTC
Source organism: Taxus chinensis (assembly GCA_019776745.2). Taxonomy (NCBI): domain Eukaryota; kingdom Viridiplantae; phylum Streptophyta; class Pinopsida; order Cupressales; family Taxaceae; genus Taxus; species Taxus chinensis. Next base: position 818,877,069 of record CM034149.1, read on the forward strand.
CCGGTGGAATTTCTTGGTAAAATTTTATATGATCCTGACTTGAAATGGAATATTTAATCCAATGGTATGGATTTGCATGTCTCAATTCATCCATTTTATCCCTAAAAAAAGAGGAATTCTGATATGAGACTCTACTTGTGCCTGAGAAAAAATGCCTGTAAATCTTATGCGCCAAGGTTTTCTAAAAAATATGATTTCACCATCAAGTACGTATTGGGATCCTCATTTTTTAGATGTTTCATTTTTCTTCTAACTCTAATCGGAGTTCCCAAAATCACCTTCTGAAGCTCAGCGGTTGTTTTGACCTATGCACTGACTAGGCTTGTGAACTCCAATTCTACCAAACTTACCCCAACTTCTCTGAGACCTTCCAAAATATTCCTAAACCATCTCCATGATGTCCCAAGACTTTTGGATCACCTCCAAATCCACTTAGACTCTTCTGTTCTGCTCGAGGGGGGTCGATCCATTCCTGGGAAGTCTAGTAATAGCTCTTCCCAATACTACCAGAAGATAACATCTTTCCAAAAATATCTAAAATCACCTAGGGGGGATGAATATATTTTCCTAAATCACCTAGGGGACCAATTTGACATCAAATAGGGGGTGATAAAACTGACGGATTTGACCTGTGGTGGCTAGGAATGATAAAACCAGAAAAATTCAGCATAGGGGTATAGTTGGTGTGCTTGGAAAATTTCAATTTCCTTGTCACACATTTTCATGACAAAAAAAATAACATAAACTTGTGGAAAGCGTGAAAAAAGGGTGATACACCAAAATTTCGGAAAAATAAAATTTGCACAAGACACACCAAATTTTCTGGTAAATACTTGCAAGGTTCATTTCAATTGTGGTTTGAATAACTTTAACACTCAAAAAAGGGATGGAAAATCTTTCTCTCAAGCATGGGAGGGCATAATTCCACTTAAAATCTAATTGAGACACTAAATTTGTGCTTAATATGACCTATAAAATATTAACAATAACGTAAATAAGGTATTCTAACAGCTAATAAACATATAACAGAAAACAATATTCACTAAAACATACCAATACACTATTGTGACACACTTTGAAAAGATGCAAGTGGAGGAAATTAGTCTTTATTCATCAAATAGGTGATACAGTAACTTAAATATTAACAATAAAATATTAAATATGACCTATAAAATATTAACAATAACTTAAATAAAATATTAAATATGACCTATAAAATATAGTAACTTAATATGACCTATAAAATATTAACAATAACTTAAATAAGGTGTCTAACAGCTAATAAACATATAACATAAAACAATATTCACTGAAACACACCAATACACTATTGTGACACACTTCGAAAAGATGCAAGTGGAGGAAATTAGTCTTTATTCATCAAATAGGTGATACTGTAACTTAAATATTAACAATAAAATATTAAATATGACCTATAAAATATTAACAATAACTTAAATAAGGTGTTCTAACAGCTAATAAACATATAACATAAAACAATATTCACTGAAACATACCAATACACTATTGTGACACACTTCGAAAAGATGCAAGTGGAGGATTTCAGTCTTTATTCATCAAATAGGTGATACAGTACAAAAATTTACATGGCCTAAGCACATGACCAAAATTATGATTCCTCCTAAACCTTTGTAAAAGCATGATATAAATATAAAAATCCACCACCAGGCTTTCTAAATAAACTCTCACTAAAATTATCCGAATTGGCTTTTTTTTTTTGAGAAAATCCAAAAAAATCAGCTCTTACATGCCCATTTTTCAATTATATACAACTTTCAAAAAATGGATAAAATAGTCTACATGAACTCCGAAAGATAAAATTAGCTTGTGGTCTACAGTTTTTTTTGACTAGTTAAAGTAAAGTTTATGGTCTTCTTGTGGATTTTAAGGTAAATTTTAAAGTATTAAGGTATAAATAATTTTGTCTTATCTTAAAAAGTCTATGTTTGGCCTTACATGATTATTTTTAGAATACATGCATGACATTCATGAGTGAAAAAATTTGAATTTTTTACACCTTAGCACATGCATATACAAGGTAATCATTTGGTTTCTTCAATTTGGGAGAATGCATGGTAAAGTTGACCATAAGCTAAGGTTTTTTACTAGCCCCTCCCTCATTTAATAATATCAATGATAAAAATAAAAGACCCCATTCATGGGTAACCCATCATTGATCATCATTAATTGAGAATGGATAATGAATACCTATGGTTACCCCTTTGGTTTCCATGAAAAATTAGGGATGTAACCCTAAAGTTCCCTCATTTGCGTTTTTGCCTTTGGAACATTTAGAAAGCCTTGGCCTTACAGAAACTCTGTCAATTATTTTCTGTGAGGGAAGGAATCCTTGAAGCTTCTAACTTTGTAGTATTGCATATGTTTTATTCATGTTTATCCTCCATTGTTGAGGAAATGAGATTTGATGTTTTACTACTTCTCTTTTTAGTGGCCACCATTTATTTACAAATATTAGGCTTTATTGATTTTGATATTTGGTGTGGTCTTTCTGTTTGAGCTGGTTATCTTCAGGGGTAGACCAAAAATAGTGTTTTTGAGCTTGACATGGCCTATTCTGGATGTAATTTTACTTATTTAATTGAATGGTCTGATCAAATAACAAGAACTCTTTAATACCTAGGTTCTAGGTGAGTTAAAATAACCACTCTCCTTGATTTTTACCTCATATTTGTATGTTGGATTCGCCATCGAGGTTATATCTAGAGACTTTTCTTCTTGTGTTTTTTGGGTTCCATATTTATTAATTTGTCTTTAAACCTGGCAACCATTTCTATATTTTGGAGCTTGAGGAGCTTTGATTTATCCACGGCTGACATTAGAAGATGGTAAGATTTTTTTTTCTCCTTGTTTCTGTGCACACATTCCAATGCATCTTTGGGTTTTCCCTCCTTCAGGATGTATGCATTACTTTCGTTCATCCTCGATATACATATTCTTGTGAAGCTTGCTTTGAAGATTTGCATTCAATTTGTTCTCATTGCACAATGATCTATTGCTTTCCTTGCTACTCTTTGAATTGTCGGGGGTTTGTGCTACCCGACTCAAATGTGGTTGCTTTGGTTTCTTACTAATCTGGGTTAATCCTATGTGCCAAGCATTTCCTAATTTGGATTGATTTGTTAATCGTCAATCTACAGATCTATTATGCTACTTCTATTTACCGAGCCTTTAAGGTCTATTTGTTTTAGGATCATTCTTATTAGGGGAAATTCATATTTTTAAAAAATCTATGCAAGGTTAGGGTAACTAGTATGAATCGTTGAGATCACATTGTTCAAACTTGAGTTACTTTTTACTGATTTTTTCTAAGTTGATGGCACTACATCTCCTTGTTTGGAGCTCGACAAAAACTTGAACCCATGTATGTTATTGTTGTGCTTCAGATCATCTATAAATTAACTCACTCAAATCTCATCATGGGATCTTTTTTTATCATATTTATGCTTCATTGGCCTTTTTAAACCCATATCTACACTTTTTGTTTTGTTCTTAACTTAATCATTGTTATCCATACATGTAGAAAGCTCACTAGTTATGTGTATCAAATGACCATCATCATTTGTCATATTTGAGCTATTTTTGTATTGCTGAGATCCTTTTTAGCTTCTAAGTCTATGCTAAGTTTAGCATCTTGAATCACATATTCCTTTAAAGAGATAGACCATTTGTTTATTCAGCTTGACTATGCTTTCCTAGAACATTTTGACATCGTTAGATATATGTATAACTTGTATTTGTAATGTCGGTTCATTATTTGCTTCATTTTATTCACATCATATAAAGAACACAGTTCGATTGAATTTGTAAACAATTGTTTTTGTGTGGATTAGCTTCAGCTCGCTAGATCAATGTAATAGCTTGGCTTGCTTTTTTTTGTACATCTGGGTGCATCTTTCTGCTAAATGTTTGAGTTCAATTTGTTTCATTTACAACATTGTGCTTACATCTTATTTCATCTTGGGTTCATCTTGTGGTATTTGTATTTTCTTTAGCTGAGATTGGGCATTAGTCACTTATACCCATTCTGAAATGTGTGATTTTGAAACAGATTATCCCTATAGTGCTCACTCCTCTTCGACACTATTTCATTTTGATGTTGATACTGTTGGAATGATACTTAGACATTTGAGTATTATATTTTGATCATTAGTTGATGGACTTTGCATATTTTTAGAATATTGACATTATGTTTTATACATTTTTATTATGATGCACTAGATGGTGATGATAGACAATTATATATGTTGAGTTGTGATATTCTGATTTTTGAACTAACTTGTCCTAAATTGGATGCATAACATATGTTGAATGTTTTGAATAGAAATATGATTTTTTTATGAATGCCAAAATCAAAATTATTATATGATGCTAGATGATATAATTTCTAATGTCGAATGATGATGATTTATTTTATATGCAGATCATCTCAATGTTGTTAATACGCTCAAAATGCCAAAGAGGTATTTTATTTGTGTTGTAGGACACTTTACCACATACATCGAAAGGGAATAGAGGACCAACCACAGAAAGATGTCGGGTGTTGAGAAAAAAGGCAAAAATTTGACAACTTTTGTAGTGTTATGTTGTGTTATTGTTATATGCCTAGTTAGGAGGTTTCCCATGGGGGTGGCCTCACATGTGTGGCCATGGGGAGATATGTTTCCCTTTTCTTTTAATTTTTGTATGTGCTTTATTTTTGTTTTATTCATGTAATGTTGGAAATGGTTTTCACTTAATTAACATTTATAATTGTGTCTTAATTAAGCTAATCCTTCTTACATGGTTAACTAAAATATAGATGTGACAAATAGGTAATCATGAGGTTAAATGGTACTTGTTGCAAGTAAGATTTATGTTAGTTTGTGTGTTTTTTATTCCACCCTAGCTTTAAATTTCAGATTTTGACTTGGGAGCATTTTTGGAGGCTTGTGGGATAAGCTAAGCTTATCCCATGCCTCTTCAAATTACCCAAAAACCATACCTATGGGTTAGAGATTTTATTTTTGACTTAGTTATCCTTTTTGGAGTGTAAAAGGGTGAAAATAATTGCATCTTCTTCTTGACACAAGAAATTTTTAGCTTAGAAAGCATGGTGTGCAAGTTTGTGTGCCATAAGGGTTTTCATAGTTCTTGAAATCTCATTTATTTTCTTTGGCTTTTTGTGTTGACTTGAGTGTGGGAGTAGAGGAATGATGAATTTGCATCCTACATAGAGCCACCTCATCATCCTCACATTCCATTTATATTTATTTTTGGATTTTGTTGGAATGGGGGTTATTTGTTCATTTTATTCCTTTGTCATTTTTGAAATTAGGATCTTGTTGGAGTTCTTTTAGGAATTTACTTGGATTGAAGGTGTGAAATAATTGTGAATATTTTCTTGGATATTTGATGGAGAGGTAGGCTCTCCACCTTTGTTGTTTCCTTATTATGCTTGTTGATATGAAATGTTTTGTTTGTTAAATTTGTTTAAGTTTTGTGGATGTGCTTGTGTGTGGTTGGGTAGTAGGTATTATGTTGGGTGTGGGAGAAGGGATTATGAAACCCACTGGGGAGGGAAAATGGATTTTTGTGAGGCATGCATTTGGTGTGATTGTGATTGGGAGTTTCATCTATGGGGAGTGAAAAGGAAATCATGGTAATTTTGTTGCATACTTGTAAGGGAGAGATAATAATTTTGTGTTGATTGTTTTGTGCACTTGGAGGATTAGGTTGAAGCTCCCACTTCACTTGGGAGGATTAAGGAGGTGGTTTTCCATAGCCCTTGCTCCATTTGGTTTGGTTTCAAACCTTTGTGTGGTTGTGAAGTATACAACTTGTTTAAGCAATGTGTTTTTATTGTGTTGAATTGTCTTGAATGTATGTTGTTTATGGAAGCCATATTTGTTGAAAGTTGTCAAAGTTTCTCAAAAATCCTCATGGTTCCTTGGTTGGGGATTAATGGATTAAATGTTGGAAGTAGATCGTTTCCTACTCCCCCTTCTTTGTATTGTGATTTTTTTTTGTGAAAGTTTGAAGAATGCAAGATTTGGAGCTATCATTGGGAGAAGACATGTAAATAGAAGACTTGCATTTAGGAATTGTAGATAGTCTTGATGTTTTAAGTTTCTCATGTTGTTATTCCCACTTTGAGTGGATACTTGTAAAATTGTAAGCTATAAAGAGAGTTGTCATTTTCTTGGAAATCCCTTTGTTTTTTGTAAACTCTTTTGAGAGAGTGTGTGTATAAGAAATGTATATTTTCAAATGTGTTAGTTTGTGAAAGGAAACTAAAAAATATTTACATTGGTCAAATGAAATAAGAAACTTAAAATACATAGAAATAGTAATGTCTCTCTCTTGAACTTAATTTATCTAATTAGTTCCAAAAGGTGATATGTTTCATTGTAAAAGAAATGAGAATCTTGTTAAAATTTATTGTAGTTGAAAATGGTTATAAATTTCGTTATCCAAAATCCACCCCTCAAGGTAATTTTGATAACCTGCATCATTTCTTTAGGCTTGAGTAGGTAGAAATGGTAAAAGGAAAATAATCAGGTTTTGAAGGTCCCTTTCTCTCTTTTCTAACCCTCCCCATCCAAGGAAAAAAATTCAAGGAGTTAGACAAATTGGAAAAACTGTGAAAAAATGGCTTTAAACAATGTATTGCGGGTAAATCAGAGATTTGTGTCCCAGACAGCATAGGTACGTGTGGGACATACGGGACTCACAAGGCCGATAACTGATCACAAAGGGATGTGGGTGGATGCATTAATGAAGTATGGGATGACATTTGTCACTATTGCAAGTTATAGGACAGTATGGGGGGATTTTTGTAAGAAAAAAAACATCATTTCACTTCATTTAATACCTCTTACAAGTGATTAGAAGCCATATTTTAGGATTTTATTTTTCCCCCCTCTCTCTCCTCTCAGAATTCTATAAATTAGAGTGTTGGGCTCATTGTAAAGGTAGATAGTTTTGGAGAGAAAAAAACTCTATCAATTTTTTTTGTGAAGTCAATGTGTTGCAGACCCTTGTAGTGGACTCCTTGCATGGTGATACAGGTCCTTGTTCTGTAATAGATTGAACTATGCATATTAATGAAAGCAATAGATAAAAGTTTGTAGATTTCTCTTCCCCTGCTGTGTTTTCTCATTCCTCTTTCCCTTTCAATCTAATTGTATATATATTGTGTCTATCTTATGATGTTTTAGGGATTCATTATCATTGTGTGTGTATGAAATGTTGTTGTGAATGCATTTATTAGATTGTGGACAACTGTTATCACCTCTTCTAGCATGCATTTTGCTTCTACTTTTCACACATTCAAAGACTATCCTCATTCACTCTTTTTTGGTGTATCACCGCTTTAGTGGAGGATTTTTTTTCATGCAATCTCTCCCCCTAGTCCCTTAGAAATTTAGATTAGGAAAGATAGTTTTTCTTGCATTAGAGTAGATTGTGGTAGGTAGTTTAGGAGCAAGAACTAGCTTTCTCTGGAGTTCTATCTCAAGTAACAAGTCCCACAACTTGGAGATAGTACCCATGTTATGCAATCACATTGTGAGATCAATCGGACACACTTGTGCAAACCATAGGGTATTTTGATTTGGTGATAACAACTTTATCTTGTAAAAAAAGGATTTTTTATGTTTGTTTTATTGAAGGAAAGTAGTTTGTTCAAAATTTAGAATAAGTGAAAACATTCCATTTGTTATTATTATATTGTAGGATGACTTGTGTAAGGAATATTTTATTCTTTCAATTTTAGTCTTAGATAAAATTAAATAAAAAGAATTCATATAATTGTGCAAATGAATAATTATACATATACTCAATCCTGCTTAAATTAAAAATATGACTAAATTGATTATATGGAAATGTTTAATAAAACTCTCTTATGTATATTAAACTAATTATAGTTTTCTTTATATAATTTTTTTTAATAAAGTAGGTTATTTTAATACTATTTAATGGTGCTCAAATTAGTCTCGCCCCATTTGTCATTAAAATTCCTCAGTTTGTGGCCTCTGTTATGTTTTCTATCTCCCCGTATTGGTGCTTGAAGACTCTGTCCTCCATTTGGTTGCCACGATCAGTCCCTTCCTTGGTTGAAGGATCACTTAAAGGTCCAATTTTTCTTTTGTTTCTCTCTCCATATGAAGGAGTCTATAAATTGGGTGTAAAACTCAGGTTGTTCCTTTCTTTCCATTTACCACAGTCACATTTTGTAGTACCTACTATTTTTATCCCAAATAACTTTGGAAACATGATTGGATGTAGCTCGAAAGATCATATTTGAGACTTGTAATATTTCCAAATTCCCTGTCCTTGAAGAAAGATTCATTTCCGGGATCAAATGGTGGTTATCCTACATTTTTATGGTTTGACGGGTGTGTTTTTCCCTATCAAATTTATACCTCTACATCAGTGGAAACGTGGCCCTTTTTGGTTGGATGCAGCTTGGTGGGGCACTCTAAAAACTCTAAGGTTTGTTTCAACCCAAAAATTGTGCACGTGGAGGAACGACACTCTTTTGAAAATTCACCTTTTGGTTTGGTCTTGGAGTAATGCTGGCGAGACAGGTGGAGGATTCCGTTGCTTTGCCTAGAATTAGACAATTTTTTCATACAACCAGTACAGTTTGGGTGGGCCATGGACATGTGGAGGGTTGGCGCTCATTTGAGAATCCGACTGAGTGTCCCACCTTAACAATTGTATAGGGAGACATGTGGAGGATTTTGTCGGATCCACTTTGTACTTAAACTCTTCAAAATAATTTTCTAAGGCATGTGACATGTGGTGAGCCTACACTTTTTCAGGGTCTCTGCTCTTGAGAACCATCTTACCGTTGTGCCATGAAGACACGTGGAGGCTTCTGTCAGGTCTTCCAATACTTAGACTTTTCAAGTAACTTTCTAGTGACCTAGGACACGTGGAGGGACCGCACCTGTTTGGTGACTGGCCCCTAAATTTTATTTTGAAGAAGCACCAGGAGGAAACTTCAAGGCTTCTACTCACTCTGCCGTTTTTCTTGGAATTTTCAACAGCTAAAGAAAAATATCTTTGTACCCTAAACACATGGCGCCCTCCACTAAAATTTAAACAAAATCTGCCAGACTGAGACACATTTTGATCTCACACTTGTTTGAGGTCTCTGATTTTCAGGACCATCTCAAAATGTACCATTAAGACACATGGAGTCTTCCGCTAGCTCTTTTTTTCACCGAGACTTTTCAAAGGCCAAAAGGCATTTTTCTTGGGCCCAGGGTACGTGGAAAGCTCGCGCTTGTTTGAGACTTGCCTCTAAGCTTCTCCTTTACAGTTACACCAAGGAAACACATGGATGGATATGATATAAATTGGAAAATGGGAAAGATCAAAGGATTCTATGAATTTCACCTATTTTTCCACCATTTTTGCTCCAAGACTTTTGGAGGCGCAAATACGTACTATTTTTCATCGTTTTGTGATGAAATTCTTTGTCGTCTCTGCCAGTAAGGTGCCATTGAATGGATTTGAAACTTAAATTGTGAGTTAAGGATGTTTAAGGTCAATAGTTTGAAGTGGGAATTACTAAGGCACTCGAAAAAGTAGAAATTACAGATGAAAAAGAGGGAAAAGGGATGAAATGATGAAAGTGCAGACGCAAAAGGTGAAAAAGGCATTGCCTTGAGAGCAAGAGGGATGACTTGTCAAGTCCAGCTATAAAGAGGCTCCAAAAAATGATTAAAAAGGGGATTTCTCGCATGATAGAATCATAATGATTAAATGGGCTCTTGAAAAGTTGTGGCATGACATCCTAGTCATTAGTTGAGAGCCCAAGAAATGTGATCAATTCACAATTGGTCCACCTGGAAGATTTTGGATCTGAATTTTTTAAATTTCATTCTATGCAACAAATTGGTAACAAAAAAAGGTTCCTCGAATACTCTTCTCTTTTGGGGGGGAAGATTGAGTGAGAAAATTGTATAAATGCAATGAGAATACTCTAGCAAATTGTCGGAGTTTGAATTCTTGAGAAAAAATTTGAGAAATTCATCTACCCAAGAGACCAAAGCTAAGATAACCTATTATTTTCTTATGTGTTAGATTTTTTGTCGTGTCAAGTTTGTTTTAGATGTATAGCCATTGAAAAGCACTAAGATTTATCTGGAAGCTTTCCCCTATTGATGAATCCAAGTAATTTTGGAATTGATTTGTGTCAAATCTCTAGTAATTTGTGTCTTCTTAGTTTTAGAATGTTTACAAATAGTATCTTTAGTTCCTATTGCAATCTTACATTGGAATTTTTTAAAAATCACACAGGATCTCGTCCCTGTGATATTCTAATGGTATTTACAATTTAATTTCAAGAAGAGCCTTCATCTTGGATGAGATAAACAAATTTAAACTCAATTTATTGTCATTTATTTATAAAGATAGTCTATAAGTCTTTGGGTGCACCTTAGCTGTGATTAATCAGATACTTTGGTGTTTAATTGAGTCTTTCAATTCAAGCCTTTGTGTTGTATTCTCAAAGATTATGTGAAAATGTGTTGATCTGGGCCTCCATTAAAGCACACCTTCTGGCCGAAGGAACGTCATAATTATTTCTAAAGATTTGTATTGTTGAAGTGGTTCATTGTTGTGAATTTCCTCCGAAGATCTAGTATAATCAAGTTTAACCTGCTTCATCTTTCACTAAAATCATTTAAAAACCATTGATCCACCTTGAACTACCCCTATTATCCATATGTATCAAAAAAGATACAAAATACACTAGCAAAAATATGCAGAACAATCAATATTTATTACTGTCTTCAGTAACCTTAGCCTTGTGTTGAGAATATCTCCATCATTTAGAAGTGACAACTCTTAAGAGTTAAATCATGGAGCATTGACCATATTTTCCCAAGGTTCTCTTCATAGAATTTGTGCAAAGGAAGTATATCTCCATATCCTTCATCAAATAGAAGTTACATCAAGGATCCTCTCACTCTGGTAGAAGAGGCGTGGCCTAAAGTAGTGAGGATAGGTCAAATCCTCTTAAAGGTGTTAGCCATCTCTCCACAAATCTGAGTAACAAAGGGCCAGTTAGATCTGTTCCCCAGTTACAAAATGACACACACTATGATCTATTTTTCTCTAAGCTCCCTGTCAAATTTGTGTTTCTGATCAGATTGAAAAGGAGAAAAAAATTGGATACCAATACTCACGGTGCCACTATCAGGGACTATTTGAAGTATTTGAGAAAAGGTGTATGCATACAGCCCCTGGTAATGTTTTTTACATATTTTAAAGTGCAAATACATTGCTGAAATATCATTATTTGTTTAGATCTATAAGAATTGTTCAAAGTTTTGAGTTCTAAGTGTAGTATTTCTAGCTTATACGATTATTGTACTAGCATTTGTATCATCATTGATAAATTTTGGTAAAAGAAGAGCAGATCTTGTTATATTTTCATGAATCTAGTATTGACATACGTTTGATAGGTATTTCATAGTGCATTTGCATTAAATAAGGTGAAAATCCTTAGTGGTGACTCCATGTTGTTTAAATTCTTTATAAATACCAATTTCTTAACATATATCAAGTGATATTTTTCATTAATATCTACAAAGCTGGAAGGAAGAAGATCTTTCTTTGCCAAAGACCCTAGTAGAAGGTTGTTGCAAGAGCTGGGATATTCTAATTTAGAAGGAAGAAGAATTTGGAAGGCTGTTGGAGATCAAGCGTCAAGAAGGGAGATCTCCATTGGTAAAATTGATCTACCTGTGATTGACGATTGCAGTACTTCCTCAAGTTCTTCTGAATCAGGTAGCCTCTTTGTTGAATTAAATTCTCCATATGGAGAGGGTCCATAATTTTTATTTGAAACATTTTCTTCTCAATTTTCCCTTGTATTCTCAAAATCTAATAGAGTTTTCCAAGAGACAGAGCCTTTAGAGGGAAGTAATTCTGAAAATTGTATCCCTGTACCACAAATACCTCACTCCTTATCAATTTTTTTCTCATGTAAGATCACCTCCTCAAAATAATATGGCTCAGCCTCCACCCAAACCTCCATTTGTCATTAATACTTTTGGTCCCATCAGTTTTAGAGCTATGGCTTGCTATCTAAATGTTGTGCCACAAGATACAAGAAACAGATTCCCTAAGTTTCAAGGAAATAGTACAATAACTAGTTATCAGCACTTGAAACTCCTTGTGAATACGATGGAGGATTTCAAAATAGAGTTTGAATATGTATACATTAAATTAATTATTCATACTCTAGAAGAGGATGGAAGAGACTAGTATAAATCTCTTACGGATAATTCTGTTGACTCTTGGACAGAGATGAAGAAATCCTTTAGAATGCAGTACGGTGATAAAACAAACCCTAGGTTTCTTTAATCAGAGTTTGAAAATATAAAAAATAATCCTAATGAATCAGTGCGTGATTTCAACACTAGGTTTAACAAAACATTGAGAAGATTGCCTAATAATTTGAGAGCATGTGATGAATAATGTCGTAGAAAGTATTTAGATGCATTTGATAAGAAATATGCTTACTATTTGAGAGATAAGAACCTTGGGAATTTGAGGCAGATATTTACCATGGCTCTGCAAATTGAGAAAGACATCAAAGGAGTTGGAAAACCTCCTAAGAGGGAGGGTGTTAAACTGATCAACCCTGAGAAGCCTCAATCAAGTAAGGCAGTGGATCTTGAGGAAGTTGTAAGGAATTTGGTCAGATCTGTCAAATAAATCTCTTACAAGATGGCCAGGGTAGAAAACCATATTGGACAAGGTTTTCAGGGTCAACATAGGTAACAAGGACAAGACAAACTTATGAATCATACTAGAAATGATCAGAGGTCTGATGACAAAGGCAAAGGACCCATGAGAGCTAGACAACCCCAAGATAGGGAGAATAGAGTAGTGCCTAATCCTCTAAATGCTAGAGTTGTTGTTGTTGAAGAGACAAATCAAATGGATTGGTGTGACAAATGCTTCTTATCCCACCTGTAATGTAAATAAGATCAACAATTTGAAGAATCTGATGACGATGACAACACTGATGATGATGCATGCATGGTGGATTCCTCTACGATTTCATAGCAAGAAGCAACCTCAACTAAGTTGATGAGTTCCAGAACTGCTAAATATTTTTGGGATTGCATTCACCGGGTATTACCTCTTCCTCACACTCATACTTCTAAAATTGATATGGTGCAAGATTTTGAGCTTCTGAATAATTATTTTAAGTACCTAAGAGCTCTAATGATTGAGAAGTATGATGGAGGGATACCTTATGAGGAGGATAGGCAGTTGTTAATGAATGTTGTGGTTGGCCATGAAAAATAATATAATACAAGGAGTAGGGTTACCAAAGGGGCAGGGCCTTAGGCAAAACCAAAATTTGTAGTGCTTACCTGTATTCCAAAAGAGACTCTAAAGAAAGATACATCTGGAAAATGCCTTGTTGTCTCAAGTAGAACTTGTGTCCCTCCCTATGCTAAGACTATAAAAAATCCTATGCCATCATATGAATTTGTAAACCTTCCTCCTAACACTGCATTACCCAAATGTTTTCCTTGTGACATAGCCCAAATCATGAGTCAGATCAAGATTTTTGTTCCTATTGTTGAATTGCTTAGAATCCCTGAGCATAGGAACAAAGCCATTAAAATATTTGGGGTTTAGAGAAGAAAAAGTCACCCAAGGTAGAAGTGTTGAGACTCCTCCTACCATTTTAGAGTTGAAAAAACCCCAAGTACTAGAGGAATCAAGTGAACCACCTGAAGTTTACTTGGGAACATCTTTGGTTGAGGCTCAATTAAATGTTGATCCTTTTTTTACAACACTTATTATTAAAGATAGATTGTTGCATAATTGTATGTTCAATTTGGAGCATCATGCAATGTTATGCCTCTATAAGTCATGAATGAATTGAACATTTAAGTGATAGAACCTTATGGCAAGTGTACTGCAATGGGTTATAGAGAGGTGCCTGTTGTAGGATATGTAAAAGGTTTGGTGGTATAACTTGCAGCTTATTTGGATAACAACTTGAAACTTGATGTTGTTGTCATTGATTTCCATACCAAATGGGGGATGCTGATATCAATAAAGTGGGCTGCAAGTGTTAGTGGAAATGTTTAGATGGACATGTCTTATGCCACCATACCAATTGAGGGAAACCTTGTGAAGTTACTTGGTGAAAAGAAGATGTTATATCTTATTGAGGACCCCAATATTGATAACTCTGTGAGTTATGTTACTTTGAAGGAATATGAAATTGATCAATGCATGTATCATGAGCAAGATAATTTTCCTAAGACTTTGATGTTTGATGAAGCCTCGAAATATGTATAGAAAACTTGACCCTAAGAACAAAGTATAATCTTGAAGAAATGTGTTTAGATAGCAAATTGGATGGAAAAGAGAGGCAATCATATGACCTAGCTATTAAAAACATATCAAAACTGCTTAGCATGGTAATATCCAGAATGGCAGGAACTTGAAGTTTTTCCTTGATTGTTTTCTTTGAATCAGGATGCTCTCTAGTGTACAGTGTATGGTTCTTTATTTTCATGTTATAATTTTGTGTTTTTATTCGTTCTGGTCCTGGGTGACCTAGTTTTGCTAGTTTCTTGGTTCGTTTTTTGGAGGATGGTTATGGTTGTTCTTCTCTACAAGCTTATTCTTTGACTTCAATGCCCAATGGTCTGTTTTTGATCACTTCGTCTTCTATATGTTTCTTATGGCACTCACAAGGAGTTCCCATCCCCAAGTCAGAGCCGATGTTGGTGCTCAAATTAGTCTCACCCCATTTGTTATTGAAATTCCTCAGTTTGTGGCCTTTGCCATGTTTTCTATCTCCCTATATTGGTGCTTGATGACTCTGTCTTCCATTTTGTTGCCATGATCAATCCCTTCCTTTGTCGAAGGATCACCTAAAGGTCTAGAATTTACTTTTCGTTTCTCTGTCCATCTGAAGGATTCTGTAAATGTGACGTAAAACTTGGGTTGTTCCTTTCTTTCCACTTTCCACAGTCATGTTTTGTAGTCCCTACTATTTTTTCCCCAAATACCTATGGAAACATGATTGGATGTAGCTCGAAATATCATACTTAATTCTTGTAACTTTTCCAAGTTCCCTATCCTTGAAGAAAAATTCATCTCCGGGATCAAATGGTGGTTTTCCTACATTTTTACGGTTTGATGACTGTGTTTTTCCTATTCAAATTTACATCTCTTCATCAGTGGAAACGTGCCCCTTTTTGGTTGGATGCGAGCTCAATGGCAGGAAACTCTAAAAACTCTATGGATCATGTTTCAACCAAAAACTTATCCACGTGGAGGAATGACAGTCATTTGAAAATTCACCTTTTGTTTTAGTCCTTGGAGTTGCACTGGGGGGACACATGGAGGATTTTGCATTTCTTTGCGCAGACTTAGAAAAACTTATTCATGTAGCAGTCGGTACATTTTTTAGCGGGCCATGGACACGTGGTGGGCTGGTGCTCAATTTGACGATCCACCACAGGGTCCCACCTTAACAATTATGTTACAGGGGGACAGGTGGAGGCTTCTGTCAGCTCTACTTTTTACTTAAAATCTTTCAAAGGAATTTTCTGAATCCTAGGACACATGGTGATCCCACGCTCATGTTCAGGGTCTCTACTCTTGGGCACCATCTTGAATTTACACCATGAAGACACGTGGAGGTTTCCTGTCGAGCCTTCCTTTCCATACTTAGAAATTTCAAGAAAATTCCTAAAACGTCCTGGGACACATGGAGGGACCGCGCATGTTTAGGGGGTTGGTCCCTAAGTTTTATTTTGAAGAAGTACCAGGGAGGACACTTGGAGGCTTCCGCTCACTCTACCCATTTTTCTTGGACTTTTCAATGGCCAAAGGAGACTGTCTCGGACCTTAGATCACATGTTGCACTTTCCGTTAAACCTTAAAATTTTTAATAGACTCTGTCGGACTGAGAAACGTGTTGAGCCCATGCTTGTTTGAGGATATCTACTTTTCAGGGCCATCTCAAAATGTGCCATTAAGACACGTGGCAGGCTGGGGAAATGGAGAAACGGAGCTTCAAGGTTATTTAAGGTTTTTTGCACTTTTGTAAAAAGTGACTAAAATTGTAAGTTGAAGTGTGGCCCTGACAGGAAAGTAATGTCAGTGTTCAATAGTCAAAAACAGAGGTGTGGGCCTGTGGGGAAAATATGGAACTTTTTCCTTTTTGCGAAAAAAAATTATTAAGTGAAAAAATGAAGCGCAAGTCCACAGGGACCCACCTCAGAAACTAAAGGTGGAAGGGCGGAGCTACGGGGAAAATTTGGAAAATTATCCTTTTTTCCAAAAATGAGGTAAAATAACATAATCAACGCCACAGTTCCACTGGGACCCACATTGGGACATGTGTCAAGCCCATTTTCTAAGGGTGGAGGGGTGGAGAAGAGTGTCAAAATTTTACGTGTTTCCAAAAGTTATAAAATGTCAAAAGTTCTCCTAGGCCCGTTTCCAATAACTTTTTTTTGCATGGAGGGCTCAGATTAAAATTTGAAAGGCAAGATCAATGGTTGCTATGCATTTCATTCAATTTTTCCACCATTGAATCTCCAAGATGTTTGGAGATGCATTATTTGTCTTCATATCTTCAATCAAGGTGTTTTTGGCAAATTTGTGTTGTTCTGAGTCTACAAAGTTCAATTGAATCCAATTTGGGAGCTCAATTTGTAAATATAAAGTACGTTTGAAGTGGATTTTTTCTCAAGCTCATGCAAAAATACAAAAGGCCAGATCTAGAAGTCACAGAGTAAAATTTTAGAGGAAAAGGAGGGAAAAAGGATGAAATGATGAAAGTGCAGGCACAAATGGTTAAAAAGGCGTTGCCTCGATAACAAAAAGGGATGACCTGTCAAGTCCAGTTATTTAGAGGCACTGAAAAATGATTAAAAAGGGGATTTCTCGCATGAAAGAATCAGAATGATTAAAGGGACTCCCAAAATGTTGTGGCATGGCATCCTAGTAATTAGTCGAGGGGCCCAAGAAACATGATCTGTTCACAGTTAGTCCACCTAGAATATTTTGAGATCTGAATTTGTTAAACATCGTTATCTGAAGCAAATTAGTAACTGGAAAAGGTCCCTCGAATATTATTCTCTTTTGGGGAGAAAATTTATCAGATAAAAATGTCTAAATGCAATGAGAATACTCTTGCAAATAGACGGAGTATGAATTCTTGAGAATTTCTTTTGAGAAAATTCATCTTCCCAAGAGGCCAAAAGTAGAGATTACCTATTATTTTCTTGTGTGTTAGAGTTTCTATCATGTCAAGTTGGTTGTAAACTTTATAGCCATTGAAAAGAAATGAGATTTCTCTGGAAATCTTTCCCCTACTGATGAATCTAAGGAATTTTGGAATTAATTTGTGTCTAATCTCTAACAATTTTGTGTCTGCTTTATTTTATGAAATGTCTATAAATAGTCTTCTTTCATTCCTACTGCAATCTTACACTGAATTTTTTTTGAAATCACATAGAATCTTGTCCTTGTGACAATGTAATGGTATTTTCAATTTCATTTCAAGAAGATTCTTCATCTTGGATGAGATCAAATAAAATTAAAATCAATTCACTATCACTTATGTTGATAAAGATTGTATGTCAGTCTTCGTGTGTATCTTAGGTGTGATTAATCAGAAACTTTGGTGTTTAATTGAGTCTTCTAATTCAGAGCCTTCATATTGGAGTCTCAAATATTATGTGAAATCATGTTGATCTCGGGCCTCCATTGAAGCACACCTTCTAGTTGAGGGAACGTCGTAGACTATTTATGAAGATTTATGTTTGTTGAAATTTTTAATTATTGTGAAGTCCCACTGAAGATCTAGTATAATAAACTTTATCCATACTTCATCTACTACCAAAATCATTTAAAAACCATTGATCAACCCTGAAATACCCCTACTTTGCCTTTTGTATCAACAAAGGAACAAAATCTACTTGCAAAAATATGCAAAACAATCAGGATTTCTTAATGTCTTTAGTAACCTTTTCTTTATATTGAAAATATCTCTGTAATCTGGAAGTGACAACTCATAAGAGTCATATCATGGTGTATTGATCATATTTTCCCAAGGTATCTCTCTATATAATTCATGAAAAATAAGGATATCTACCAGTGTTCTTCATATAACAAAGGTTACTAAAATATGTTCTCTTACCCTAGCTTGAAGAGGCACAACCTAAAATAGTTGAGGATTAGATCACATCCTCTTTAAGGTGATACCCATCTCTCTTCAAATCCTAAGTAACTAAAAATCCAGATAGATCTGTTTCCCCTGGCTAAAAAATGACATACACTAATCAATCCATCTTCCTCATAGGGTCCTTGTCAAATCCATGATTATTGCTCGGCCTTGAAAAGCAGATTATGACTATGGGTACCAACATGCTTCTGGCGCCACTACCAAGGAATTGATTTACATTGCTGAGACTGATTTGTTGATTTATTTCCAGTTCGTATCCATTTGGCCCATCAACATTGCTTCTAGACATCTTCATCAAGGACTTGTTGACAAATATTTGAAACATTTGGATACATATCAAACCCTGGTAATGTTTCTTACATTATGTTGTGTGCAAATACATTATTAATAAGTCATGTCTATATGCAGATTTGTGAGAATTGTTTGAAGTAATATGCTTTGTCTGCAATTTTCCTAGTTATCTAGTAGTAGTTGCACTTTGTCTTGCATTGTGATTGATAAATTTAGCTAAAAGAAGATCAGATATTATAAGTTTTGCAATGATTCTCGTACTGATAGACATTTGACATAGGTATATTCAGAGTGCATTTTTGCACAATCTGAGGTGAAGATCCTTAGTGGTGACTCTGTGTTGATTTAAATTCTTTGACAAATTCCAGTGTCTGTAACCTCTGTCAATGTGAGATCTGTTACTAATCTTTGCAAAGTTGGAAGGAAGAATATCTTTCTTCATTAAGGACCCTACTAGAAGATTGTTTCCAGAGGTAGGGGAAAGTCTAAATCAGAAGGCAGAAGAATTTGGAAGGCTTTTGGAGATCAAGCATCAAGAAGGGATATCTCCATTGGTAAAATTGATCATCCTGTGATTGAAGATTGTATTACTTCCTCAAGTTATTCTACAACATATAGCCTCTTTGTTGAATTAAATTATCCATCTGGAGAGGGTCCATCATCTGTATTTGAAACATTTTATTCTCAATATACCCTTGTATTCTAAAAATATAATAGAGTTTTCCAAGAAACAGAATCCTTTAGAGGGAAGTCATTCTGAAAATTATATCCCTATACCACATAGACCCCTCACTCCTCATCATTCTTTTTCTCATCTAAGATCACCTCCTCAGAATAATATGGCTCAGCCTCCACCCAAACCTCCATTTGTCATTAATACTTTTGGTCCCATGAGTTTTAGATGTATGGATGGTTGTCCAAATGTTGTGCCAGAGGATGTAAGAAACTGATTGCATAAGTTTCAAGGAAATAATGCAATAACTGGTGATTAGCACTTGAAACTCTTTGTGAATATGATGGAGGATTTCAAAATAGAGTTTGAAGATGTATACATTAAATTGTTTATTCATACTCTAGAAGAGGATGCAAGAGACTGGTATAAATCTCTGGTAGATAATCTTGGACAAAGATGAATAATGCCTTTAGAATGCAATACGGTGATAAAACAAACCCTAGGTTTCTTTAATCAGAGTTTGAAAATATAAAAAATAATCCTAATGAATCAGTGCATGATTTCAACACTAGATTTAACAAAACATTGAGAATACTACATATTAATTTGAGGCCATGTGATGAATCATGTCTAACAAAGTATTCAGATACATTTGATAAGAAATATGCTTACTATTTGAGAGATAAGAACCTTGGGACTTTGAGGCAGGACTTTACCATGGCTCTACAAATTGAGAACAACATCAATGCAGTTGGAAAACCTCCTAAGAGGGAGGGTGTTAAATTGATCAACCCTAAGAAGCCTTAATCAAGTAAGGCAGTGGATCTTGAGGAAGTCGTAAGGGCTTT
Organism: Taxus chinensis; assembly: GCA_019776745.2. Taxonomy (NCBI): domain Eukaryota; kingdom Viridiplantae; phylum Streptophyta; class Pinopsida; order Cupressales; family Taxaceae; genus Taxus; species Taxus chinensis. Next base: position 818,897,161 of record CM034149.1, read on the forward strand.
GGCTGGGGATGTCAAAAAAATATCGTACAAGATGGACACGGCTTAAAAGGGAATTAGACAAGGTTCTCAGGGTCAACTTAGGAAAAAAGGACAAGAGAGACTTGTGAATCATCCTGAAAATGATCAGAGGTAAAGGACCCATGGGAGCTAGACAACCCCTAGCTAGGAAGAATAGAGTAGTGCTTGATCCTCTAAATTCCAAAGTTGTTGTTATTAAAGAGATAAATCAAATGGATTGGTGTGAAAAATGCTTCTTACCCCACCTTGCATGTGAATAAGATTGGCAAGTTGAAGAAGCTAATGATGATGACAACACTAATGATGATGCATGCATGGTGGATTCCTCTACGAGTTCACAGCAGGGAGAAACCACAACTAAGCTAATGAGTGCCAAAACTTCTAAATATTTTTAGGATTTCATTCGCTGGGTATTACCACTTCTTCCCACTCATACTTCTAAAATTGATATGGTGCAACCTTTTGAACTTCCTAATAATGATTTTGAGTACCTAAGAGCTCTAATGATTGAGAAGTATGATGGAGGGATACCTTGTGAGGAGGATAGGAAGTTCTTAATGAATGTTGTGGTTGGCCATGAAAAATAATATAATACCAAGATTAGGGTTGCTAAAGAGGTAGGGCCTCAGGACAAACCAAATTTCCAGTGCTTACTAGTATCCCAAAAGAGACTCCAAAGAAAGATACATCTGGCAAAGGACTTGTTGTCTCAAGTAGAACTTGTGTCTCTCCCTATGATCAGACTATAAAAAATCATGTGTCATCAGATGAATTTGTAAACCTTCTGCCTAATACTCCATTACCCAAATATGTTCCTTGTGACATAGCCCAAATCTTGAGTCAGGTCAATATTTATGTTCCTATTGTTGAATTGATTAGAATCCCTGAGCATAGGAACAAAGCATTCAAATATTTGGGGTTTAGAGAAGAAAAATTCACCCAAGATAGAAGTGTTGAGACTCCTACAATTTCAGAGTTGAAAAAACCCCAAGTACTGGAGGAACCAGGTGAACCACCTAAATTTTTTCTTGGGAACATCTTTGGTTGAGTCTCAATTAAATGTTGATCCATTTTTACAACACTAATTATTAAAGACAGACTGTTGCATAATTATATGTTCAATTTTGGAGCATCATGCAATGTTATGCCTCTGGAATTCATGAATGAATTGAAAATTAAAGTGACAACAACTTATGGCAAGTGTACTGTAATGGGTTCTAGAGAGGTTCCTGTTGCATGATATGTAAAAGGTTTGGTGGTACAAATTTCAGCTTATCCGGGTAAGAACTTGAAACATGATTGTTTTGCTGATTTCCCTGCCAAATGGGGCATGCTGTTATCAAGAAAGTGGGTTGTAAACTGTGTTGGTGGAAATTTTCAGATGGACATGTCTTATTCCACCATACCAATTGAGGGAAACCTTGTGAAGTTATCTGGTTAAAAGAAGATGTTATATCTTATTGAGGACCATAATAATGCTTCTTATGAAGTATTGCATGCATATATTGATATTGATAACTCTGTGAGTTATGTTACGTTCAAGGAATATTAAATTGATCAATGCAGGTATCATGAGTAGGATGATTTTCCTGATACTTGTTAGGAAATAAGAGATAAATATGCGGAATAATCCCTTACAGAATTACAACAATAGAAACTACAATGCAGAAAATATTACAGATCTCAAATAAAAGTGCATAATAAATAACACAACATAGAGAGACAAGATTTAACATGGTTCACCGAATTTGGGCTACGTCCACCAAGAATGACTTGCTCAGATTTCATTACAAGCCTCCACTCTCTCAATACAATACCTAGATTCGTTTGGAGCTATGCTCAACAAACTCTAAAGAATTCACACCTGAATTCAAAGCACATCTGCAATACATTTGCTTGTATTTCTATCATATGCATAAGACCATATAAATAGACAATTGCTTAAGCAGTTTGATACAAAACCGTGGGTATCAAAACCATGGGCAGAAAACCGTGGGTATCAAAACAATGGGCAAAAACCATGGGTATCAAAACAATGGGTACCAAAAAAACCATGGGCCCAAACACAGCCCATAACGGTTACCCATTACCCATGGGTTAATAAACCACCCATGAAAATTTACTTCAGGGGCTTCGCCCCCGAACCCCCTTGACCTGCTCACCGGTAAGCGGGACCATCGTAAAAATACCCAAGTGTAACACATAGAAGGTGTACCACACTCTAACATGAAAACAGGCTCCACAAACATAAAAATACTTTCATGTTTGATGCAGCCTCGAAATATGTTAGAAAACTTGACCCAGGAACAAAGGATAAGCCTGAAGAAATGTGCTCAAATAGCGATTTGGATGGAAAAGAGAGGTAATCATATGACCAGCCGTTAAAAACATATCGGAACTGCTTAGCATGGTCATATCTAGAATGGTAGGCACTTGAAGTTTTTTCTTGATTATTTTCTTTGAATCAAGATGCTTTCCATTATACAGTGTATAGTTCTTTGTTTTCATTCTACTTTTGTGTTTTTGTTCATTTTGGTCCTGGGTGACCTGGTTTTTCTAGTTTCGCAGTTCATTTTTTTGAGGATGGATATGGTTGTTGTGGTCTGAAATCTTATTCTTTGACTTCATTGCCCAATGGTAGGTTTTTTAGATTTTGTCTACTATTTGTTCTTGTGGCACTCATAAGGAGTTCCCATTCCTGAGTTAGAGCTGATGTTGGTGCTCAAATTAGTCTCACACCATTTGTCATTGAAATTCGTCATTTTGCGGCCTCTGTCATGTTTTATATCTCCCTACATTAGTGCTTGAAGACTCTTTCCTCCATTTGGTTGTCATGATCAGTCCCTTCCTTGGTCGAAGGATCACTTACAGGTCTAGAATTTTTTTTTGTTTCTCTGTCCATCTGAAGGATTCTTTAAATTGGGCGTAAAACTCAGGTTGTTCCTTTCTTTCTATTTTCCACAGTCACATTTTGTAGTCCCTGTTATTGTTTTCCTAAATACATGTAGAAACATGATTAGATGTATCTTGGAAGATCATATTTGAGCCTTTTAACATTTCCAAATTCCCTGTCCTTGAAGAAAGATTCATTTCCGGGCTCAAATAGTGGTTTTCCTGCTTTTTTATGGTTTAATGGGTGTGTTTTTCCCAGTCAAATTTATACCTCTTCATCAGTGAAAACGTGGAATTTTTTGATTGGATACAGCTCAGTGGGGCACTCTAAAAACTCTAAGGATCGATTTAACCCAAAACTTGTCCACCTAGAGCAACGACGCTCTTTTCAAAAAAATTCTTTTGGTTTGGCCTTGTACTTGCACTGGGGGGACACGTGGAGGATTCCACTACTTTTCACAGACTTAGAAAATGTTTTCATACAACCGGTACAGACTTAGACAATGCTTGAAGACTCTTTCCTCCATTTGGTTATCATGATCAGTCCCTTCCTTGGTTGAAGGATCACTTAAAGGTCTAGAATTTTTTTCATTTCTCTGTCCATCTGAAGGATTCTGTAAATTGGGTGTAAAACTTGAGTTGTTCCTTTATTTCCATTTTCCACAGTCACGTTTTGTAGTCCCTATTATTTTTGTCCTAAATACATGAGGAAACATGATTGGATGTAGCTCAGAAGATCATATTTGAGCCTTCAAACATTTCCAAATTCCCTGTCCTTGAAGAAAGATTCATTTCTAGGCTCAAATGGTGGTTTTCCTCCATTTTTATTGTTTGACGGGTGTGTTTTTCCCAGTCAAATTTATACCTCTTCATCAGTGGAAATGTGGATTTTTTTGGTAGGATACGGCTCGGTGGGGCACTCTAAAAACTCTAAGGCTTGATTCAACCAAAAATTTGTCCACTTGGAGCAACAACGCTCTTTTGAGAAATCATCTTTTGGTTTGGCCTTGTACTTGCACCGGGGGGACACGTGGAGGATCCCACTACTTTTCACCGACTTAGAAAATGTTTTCATACAACTGGTATAGTTTGGGTGGGCCATGGACACGTGTAGGGATGGCGCTCATTTGAGGATATGCCTCGGGGTCCCACCTTAACAATTACAACAAGGAGACATGTGGAGGCTTCCATCAACTCCACTTTGTACTTAAACTCTTCAAAAAAATTTTCTAAGGCCCGTGACAGGTGGTGAGCCCGCGCTTGTTCAGGGTCTCCACTCTTGGGCATCATCTTAAAGTTGTTCCATGAAAACACGTGGAGGCTTCCGCCAAGTCTTCCCATACTTAGACTTTTCAAGAAAATTTCTAGAGGCCTGGGACATGTGGAGGGACCGCGCCTATTTGGGGACTGGCCCCTAAGTTTTATTTTGAAGAAGTGCCAGGAGGAAACTTGGAGGCTTCCGCTCACTCTTCCCTTTCACTTGGACTTTTCAATGGCCAAAGAAATGTGTCTCAGACCCTAGAAACATAGCACCTTCCTCTTAACTGTCAACAAACTCTGTTGGACTAAGACACGTGTTGAGCCCATGCTTTTCTGAGGTCTCTGCTTTTGGGGACCATCTCAAAATGTGACATTAAGACAAAGGCTTCCGCTGGCTCTTTTTTCTTCAACGAGACTTTTCAAAGGCCAAAAGTCATTTTTCTTGGGCCCAAGGTACGTGGAAGGCCCGCGCTTGTTTGAGACTTGCCTTTGTGCTTCTTGTTTGCAATTGCACCAAGGAAACACATGGATGGATACAATATAAAGTTAAAAAGGGGCAGGATCAATGGTTGTAGTGCATTTCACTTGTTTTTATGCTATTTTTTCTCCCAGGATCTTGGAGACGCGAATACGCAATGTTTTTCATCGTTCTGTGATAAAACTATTTCTCATCTCTCTATGTAAGCTGCCATTGAATGGATTAGAAACTTAAATTGTGAGTCCAAGGATTGTTAAGGTCAATATTTTGAAGTGGGAATTACTAAGGCACTCAAAAAAGTAGAAATTGCAAAGGAAAAAGAGGGAAAGGGGATGAAATGATGAAAGTGCAGGCACAAAAGGTGAAAAAGTTGTTGCCTCGAGAGCAAAAGGGATGACATGTTAAGTATAGCTATGTAGAGGCTCTGAAAAATCATTAAAAAGGGATTTATCACATAACATAATTTGAATGATTAAAAGGACTCCTGAAAACGTTGTGGCATGGCATCCTAGTCATTAGTTGAAATTCCAAGAAATGTGATCAGTTCACAATTGGTTCACTTGGGAGATTTAAGATCTAAATTTATTAAACGTCGTTATCTGAAACAAAGTGGAAACAAGTAAAGGTTCCTTGAATAATATTCTTCTCTTTTGGGGGGAAAATTGAGTCAACAAAATGTATAAATGCAATGAGAATACTCTTGCAAATGATCGAAGTTTGAGTTCTTGAGAAAAAATTGAGAAATTCATCTTCCCGAGAGACCAAAGCCAAGATAACGTATTTTCTTCTATGTTAGATTTCTTGTCATGTTAAGTTGGTTCTAGATGTATAGCCATTGACAAGCACTGATATTTCTCTGGAAACTTTCCCTTGCTGATGAATCTAAGCAATTTTGGAATTAATTTGTGTCAAATATCTAGCAATTTGTGTTTTCTTTGTTTCAGAATGTCTGTAAATAGTCTCTTTCATTCCTATTACAATCTTACATTGGAATTTTTGTGAAATAACACAAGATCTTGTCCCTGTGAAATTCTAATGGTATTTGCAATTTCATTTCAAGAAGAGCCTTCATCTTGGATGAGATAAAAAAAAAACATCAATTCACTGTCATTTGTTGATAAAGATTGTCTATAAGTCTTTACGTGTACCTTAGGCATGATTAATCATAAAATTTGGTGTTTAGTTGAGTCTTTCAATTCGAGCATTCGTGTTTGAGTCTCAAAGATTATGTGAAAACATGTTGATCTAGGCCTCCATTAAAGCACACGTTTTTATTAAAGGAACATCGTAACTGTTTGTAAAGATTTTTGTTGTTGAAGTTGTTCATCGTTGTGAAGTCCCTCCAAAGATCTGGTATAATCAGCTTTATTCTACTTCATCTCCCACCAAAATCATTTAAATACCATTTATCCACCATGAACTACCCCTACTTTCCCTGTGTGTTAACAGAGGAACAAAATCCACTTGCAAAAATATGCAGAACAATCAGGATTTCTTAATGTCTTCAGTAACCTTAGCCTCGTGTTGAGAATATTTCCATCGTTTAGAAGTGACAACTCTTAAGAGTTAATCATGGAGAATTGACCTTATTTTCACAAGGTTATCTTTATAGAATTTTTACAAAGGAAGGATATCTCCATCTCCTTCATCAAACAGAGGTTAGATCAAGGGTACTCTCACCCTAGTCGAAGAGGCATGACCTAAAGTAGTGAGGACAAGTCAAATCCTCTTAAAGGTGTTATCCATCTCTCCACAAATCTAAGTAATAAAGGACTAGTTAGATCTCATCCCCGGCTACAAAACGACACACACTACAATCTATCTGCCTCTAAGCTCCCTATCGAATCTGTGTTGCTGCTAGGCTTGGAAAGGAGAATGAATTTAGATACCAACACTATTAATATTATTATAATTTAATTACAATATTGAAATTTAAATATTCATAATATATATAATTAGAATTAATATTATTATTAATAATAATTATTATTGTTATTAAAACTTCATAAAAAGTAAATTAAATTTAAATAAAAGAAAAAATGGATTTGGCCGTGGCCTACGTTAAGTAGTTTTATCAATAAAAAGTGTGGAGAGGAGGGTCACCGACCCCATCCCCACCCCATTTATTTATGGGATGGGGGTGGGGTCAATGACCCTCCCCCTAATTATATTAATTTTATTACTATAAAAAAATGTGGCCATATACATTAAATAACAAGAGTGTAAATAATACAAATAAAACTAGATCTATTGGGAAAATTCCAAATACCCAAATGGGTATTCTCTTTGAAATAAATTTACAATAAATAATGGAATTTGAGCCAAACCCTAGAAAATGGTAGAATAGAATAACAAGTTAAATCAAAATTAAATAAGCTTAGGGTTGGGCGTATCCATCCCCAAGCTCTATCTCCTCTTCCATGGCTTCCTCTTCTTCCCCAAAATTTGCACATCAAAATGAGAAAAATAAGCAAATGAATGAATAAAAGAAACTCTCCATAGAGATGTTTAGGGTTGTTTTGGAATCCTTAGATTTAATGGCTTAGCTTGATCTCATCCTATGGCTAAGAATGTTCCCTACAAAAGTTAGGTGAAGGTTAGGTGAGATCATCATTTGAACACATGGGTCAAGCTTGAATGGGGCTACTTAAGTGGAGTTGAAGTTAATTATAATTTTGGTATTTCATTATTATTTATTTTAGTAACTTTGAAAAACAAAGAGGCCATGACTTTGGGATAATTAAGTAAATTTATTCCCTTAATACTCTAGACAAATTTTATAATTAAGAATTAAAGTTTAAAGTATTGTTTAAATGGAAGTGTAAATTAGACTTAGCATTAAAATAAATTATTAAATAACACTTAGACCACATTATTAAATCAAATGAGGATTGTAGAAATGGAAATTTTTAATCCAAGTTGGAAATAGAATAATATAATTTAATAATATAAATTATTTGATAGTTATAACGTTGGTTGCATAATCGAGAATTATTGTTATTGTTGCAATTGGATTTTAAAAAATTTATTCCATAATTTTTCTAGTTTAACATTTGTTTCATCTTGGGTTCTGTGCATGTTTTTTGTGGGTGTTACACTTCCTAGGGTCATTGATGAAAAATTGACATTTTTAATGTGTTGGAAGAAACTACACTTCTTATTCGCAATTTGTGCTCCTGAAAATTTATACTTTTTAGCAGGGAAACTTTTAGTGGTGAATTTTCATAAACTCACAAAAATCGAGGATTATAGAAATTTGAATTGGTGAATATTATGTGGTCTACAGCTGACTTATTCACCAAAACATTTGACCGACCTGTCCCTTATACTATTCATTTATCCTAGATTTTACACATATATAAGAGCTTATGAATGTAATTCGCCATAATTTTGAATCATATCATGCGCATATTCACCTAAGTAAACATAAGAAAATTCAAAATTTGTAGCCATCCAACTCTGATTCATCCAAATTTGAGCCATCCAACTCTAGGCTATCCAAATCTAAGTTGTCCAACCCTAACCCATCAAACTTCAAAATCTAAGTCCTCCAACCTCTTAGCTGTCCAGTTTGATCTGTCCAATACTGATCCATCGAATGCTGATCCATCCAAAACCTAGTCATCTAACCCTTTTTTGTCCAGCCCTTATCTGTCCAACACCTAGCCATCCAACCCATTAGCCATCTAACAGTTATTTGTCCAACCCCAAGCCTTCTAACCCTGCGTCGTCTAGACCCTTACTCATCCGACCCTGAGCCATCTGACCCATAAGGCTCAAGTCATCCAATAACTTAGACAACCGACCCCTCTGTCATGATCTGTCAAACCACTCAATGACTCATTCGTCCAACCCTTGACTGTCCAACCCTAAGGGTTTAAGAAGTAAGAAGTCATGGATACTAGAAATCAGGGCAAGAAGATTGCACATTCAGCTAGTCCAAAAAAGGGTGCAAATAATTTACCTGGCCATTTTGGAAAATCACAAAAACTGAAGTCTATTTCTACATCATCTGAAAATATCAGTATGTGACACTTACTATTTACTGGTTATTTAATCTTACATAATTTTATAATTATGTTTATCATACTCTTATTAGAATTCTTTATACTCTGTAAAAATTTAAATGTAGATAAAATTAATAATAAATAAGTAATAATTTAATAGAATTATTTGCAGACGTTTCAGAAATACCTTTCCAGAATAATCAATTTATAGATATCGATGATCTATTATATGTTGAGGAAAACATTTTTTCCCTTGATGAGTTATAAGTACATGAAAATTCATCAAATTCTCAAAGTACACCAGCAGAGGAATCTTCTACTCTGAGTTCTATTTCCACGAAAAGGAGACATGAGAATCAAAATATTCCTGCTAACAACACAGATATAGAAATTAAATCCCAAGAAAAAAAGAAAATATGTCAGAAGAAAGAGGGAAAATTAGACAATTGAAAGAAAATTCCAGTTCAAATGGGCTGCAAAATATCCTTTTATTGAACCTGTGTACACTGAAAATTGTATTGTTGTTCCAACACAATTTCAATGCAAAATATGTTGTTGGAAATAGGGGAAGGAGCACTTGATGCAACTCAAACTAGACATAATTAAAAATCACTGTGGGAACCTGTGTACATTTCTCAAAAGCTAAAGGATGGCAGCATAATCAGAACACATAAATGAAAAGATGCAAAAGATTGTCTACATGCCAAATATGTAGAAGAGTATTAAAAGGAACAAAAACGTGTCAAATATATAACTGAAAAAGGTGGGACTATAGTAGCCAGATTGAGAAAAGTTATGGAGGCAGAAATGTAAGAAAACTGTATTTAGTTTGCTAACATATTTCATATAATGAAAAGGGGACGACCGATGTCAGATTTCATAGAAAATAAAATGTTGTATCAAGTTATTGGTCTAAAGAACATTCCTCAATCTCATTAGTCAGATACCAGTGGCTAGTAGAAAAGGAGGATCTAAAAATGTGTGTTCAAAAGGAAAAGTATATTTCCCTTTCCTTAGATGAGGTTACTGCAGTCGATAATACTTCATGGATATGTATTCATGTTTACACATATGCTACTGAAATAAGGACTCCAAACCTTTTAGAAATTCATAAAATGACTAAGAATTGCTATCTAAATATATACATAAATTGGTGTTGTCAAATATGAAGGATATTTCCGAAATGAATGAATTTTTCATTGAAACAAAATTAGTTTGTGTCAAAACCGATGGTGCATCTGTAATGCAGGGAACAAGAAATGGTTTGTGTATTAGACTTCAGAAAGCTATTTCTCTATATATGGTTGTTATCCACTGCATGACTCATAGAATAAATCTCGCATAGAAAATTGTGAGCACATTTGAAAATGTAGCTAAAGTAGAGGAATTGATATGTGATCTGCATGCCTATTATTCTAGCATTCCAAAGAGATTTTTAGAATTTCAAAAATTTGTTATTGGACTGACAGAGGGAAAAAAACTTCTCAAAGATGTAGATACCATATGGATATCTATGTATGAACATGTGTGTAGTATATTTGATGAATATCCTTCACTAACAGGATTTATGTTTAAATATCACATGGATGTAGATAAAGTTAAGGATTTATTGTTTTGTCTAATTGACATAGAAACTTTACTCACACTCTGCGGTATTTTTCCAATGTTGAGGGAGCTTAATATTTTAACATAGCATGTACAAGATCATTCTTTCTACATATAGACTTCATAAGACTCAAAAGACGTGTTTGCTGGAGTTTAGAAAGTTTATTTCTTTCTCATGGTAGTTTTCAGGGTGCTTCTTTTGAAAACTGGAATGCATTGATAGATTTGAAAAATTCCAGGTGCTTCTTAAAATATAATATACATGATCATTTGTGTATAACAGCACATGGAAGAGAGATTAAACTTCATACATTCCAAAAAAGATTTGATATGCATAACTCAAAAATAGAAGAAGTACAAGTGACACGAAATTTCTATGATGTGGTATTAATGGAAACTAGGAATAAGTTGAGAAAGATCTCTGAATCATTAGGTAAAGAGATTCGGGAAAGATTAAAAAATGATAAAATTCTTGAAGAAATGGGAGTTGTAAATCTGCAGTTTTGGAATTTTTCAGGTGGAAAACCACACACATCTATCATTCCTTTATTTGTCAAAAATATGGGTGATCTAACTGATCATTTCTCTAATACTGTAGAGATAAATGGATTTTTTGTAGAAGGTATTTTGAAAAGAAAACTACTTAGTTCATAGTCAATGGATTTTTTTAATACTATGATGAAACAAGTTCATCTTCTACAAAACCCACAGGATTACAGTGCCATGAATATGATTTGGAAGGATATTCGTTACATTAGTATTCTAAGTGAATATTTGAGTGATTATATAAATTTGTATGAGCTTTGCCAAACAATGATTTTGTGTTTATTGGAAGATGAGAGGGTTTCCAGTGCATTATCCTTTTTTAAGTCCAAAGTTCGAAACAAATTGGATAGGAATCTAGAAATTTGTCTCATATTGTATGTTTCACATTACTCAGTGGAGTCTTTTCCTTATGATAGAGCACTGGCATTGTGGAATTCACTTGTAGAAAGAATAGGAGTTAGTAATATTTTTCCTGACCCAGAGGATTGAGGAAAATCACTAGATCATGCTACAATTGATTTCTAAGACACAAATGAAGGTTTTTCTCTAGGAGTGTTCCAATTCACCTAGATTATAACTTTTCTATTGGAACAATGCCATTATATGTTTCAATTATCCCATTTGTGTTTTATATTTAGTTATAAATTTCAGAGTGAAATACGTACACATTTGTCTTTTATATATGTTAATTGATTTAATTTATATGTGCAACACATCAAAAACATAAATATTTAAAAGAAAAAAAATCGAGTAAATTTAAGCAACTTTAAATAAATTTAAATATTGATGTATTTCATACAGATATTATAAATTTCAAAATATGAAATATTATATTTTTCTTTATTTGATCCTTTTCCATTTGAAACGTAAATATTTTAAAGAAACAAAATCATGTAAATTTAAGCAAGATTTATGTAAACAATAAAAAAGAAACATAGTTTGTATTAATAATATAGAATAACATTGTACAATTATAATTTACAAAGTTGTTTTCAAAGCTGGAGCCTAGTGGATTACTTTACAAAGAAAAGAACAAATTCATAAAGCATTTTCGGCCAATACAATTACAAATAAGGGGTTGTCATAACATATCAAAGCTTCCAGACAAGTTTTGTCATATAAGGACACATTACGAGCTCATCCTCTTTTTTGCCTATGATTCAAAATCATAGTTGTCCTTATGTCTGCCACATGGAATAAAAAAATTTGGGCAGGCCACTATATTTTAATTCCTACGCCAGTGTTAGAATTATGACAACACACCTGTCACATGGTGAACATTACTAACATATCTTATTTTATGTTGCAGGTGAGGCTTGTTCTTTTTCTTGTGTTAGAGGTGGAGTATTTTGTTGCATCTATGTAGAGCTATCAACTATAACTCTTGATGCCTGCAGATCTTGTGTTGCGGTACTGATATTCTCTAGAATATTCATCTCCTCCCTTGCTACATCTCCTACAGACAAAAGTGTTGCATCCATGTCTGTATTTTCCTTAAGTAATACCTCTGGATCCATATTATGCTCCTTTATTATCTGTCTCAATGTATTATTTTCTTTATTTATAACAATGAGTTTTTCCTTCAACTATGCAAATGAATTAAGGCTTTTCCTGGCATTCTTCAAATGTGATTTAAAAATTCTTTAAATTTTCATATTTTTCTAGCAACACAATTATTTTAATTATTAGTGTATTAGATAAAATGAAAAATTATATTGCAGTGCATATAAGATAAGGATTTTGACAATTTGCATATAAAACTAAAATCCCAATCACAATAGCTTTTTCTTTTTTAGCATTTTCTATTAAGACATTTGTCTTGTCTTTAGCCCATTGATTTTAGTAATCCTGTGCTTTGGCATTGAGATTATCTAACTTGTTTAGCATTATGTCGATAATTTCATCATTGTAGTCATTACTATATGAAATAGTCCTTGATTGAGCTTTGTTTAGCAAAACATCCTGTCATGCTAATTGGCTCTCTACGATAGTGAACAATGAATGCCTTTTTGTGTTATTATGGTATCATGTATTTATTTCTTTATTCAAAATTTTTACTCTCTTCTCCCAAGACTATACCAAATCCACATCAGACATTACAACCTCTTGAATTGTTGCCCCCATACTATCTGATATAATATTTTCTAAAATTAAATGTGTATATTCATCATCAATTTGTGGAGCATTTCTTGGAGGCAGAGAAGAGTCACTGACCTGTACTACATGCACATTTTTTTGTGGTTGAGGCGAAGTAGATTGAATCATATCGTGTGTGTCAAAATAGTTACCCTTGTTTGCATCACCACTATCAAATCCCAAATAATCCTCATCAATGGTGATGTTGTTGAAAATTTGTGTGGTTTTTACACTTAAAACACCACCTAGTGATAGTCCAAGAAATATTGTGGTAGCAGGATGAACTGTTCCTACTGACTCTGCAGGAAACCTTATATTCTTTCCTGCAGTTCTTATTTTTTTTAGACTGGATGTGTTGGAGGTATTGGTGGCCTCCTTGTAAGCAGAATGTTCCCAGATGCCACATTACCTACATAAAGCAAACAAAAAATTGTCACAATATTACAATTGTGCTTTGTAAATGCATAAAAATTGTAAGGAAACAAAACATGCTATATATTATACATTACAATATACCTTACATAGACGGAGATACAATCGTGACATTTCGATCTTCAAATCCGGAATGAGTTTGATCTTCATCATCAAACTCAATAGTTTCATAATACAATAAATGTATAAAAAAATAGTAGAAATCTTAAAATACAGTAGTACATACAAATTCTATATTAATTGTTTGAATTAGTTATTTATAAAAAATATAACATCATACTTGAAGTTAAATGTGATGGTAAACGTGTGCGTATATTGACTCCCAAGGTCGCTTTTGACGAGGAGGTATTATTGGTGTTGATTTTGCTGAATCTATGTCAGAATCAGTAGAGACCTCTTGAGGGGCTTTACCTCTAGCAATTTCCTCCTTACAAGATGTTGCAGCTATAATTTTCTTTGCAAAACAAAATCACACATTTATTATTTTATCCAAAAAAATTGAATTTGAAATCCTTAGAACAAGTAAACATTAAAAATAACTATTACCAATTTACCTGTTGTTCTTCGAGAGTAAGACCAATCATTTTATCTTTGATTGCAGTTGGAATTTTATTTTGTAGAATTTCGTAATACGCTTCATAGTAAAAAGCAAGAATATAATTGCAACAAGAGAATACAGTCCTGGATTTATCAGATTGGTTAGCTTTGCAGGGATGGGAGATATATGATTTTATTCTATTGGACAAAAACTACACTAATCGAATTGTTTCCCTGCTAGTTTCTGCAGTAAATATTGAACTGCTCAATATAGAATGTTTGCAGATCTTCCCTATAAAACAATCCTTTCCTAAAAAAGTAATGCAACTGTAATAAAGAATTTTTTCGCAATACCTGTAAGAAGAAGGCCTCTTGATGAATGATTAAGAGGAGCTGTAATAAAAAAGAAGAAACATTAGAGCCTTGGGTGGTCAAGTAATTTTAAGAACTTAAGAACAAAAGCATTTGAAAACAATAAACTTATCATCAACCTGTACACTGTAATGTGACTACAAAAACTTTTTTTCTTCATCTATAAGAACAACCTTTGTAGTAACAGCCAACTTATTTTTGAATGGTAAATGAGTTAACCGATGTACGTCTTCAAGTTTAATTAAGAAAGAAATTTTCTGACGTCTTGGATGCATGAGGAGAACAAAAAATTTACCATCATTCTCGTTGTAAGAGGTGATAGGGTAATCAAGAATTGAAGTATCAGTATCGAATTGGGGCATGTCCACAAGCCTGGTAAATTCTGAGTTTTTGACCCAATCCCTTTGTGCATCTTTTGATCTTAGTAGAGCTACAGTATGTCAGTACATTATGTTTTGTATTGAAATTTTGGTGTAGGAATATATGTGGTGCCATCCATTTCTAAAATTTTGGAGAAGTTTGAAGATTGGAGAGCTCAAAAAGCTAAACCACTGGAATTTTTTGTAGAAAAGTGAATAATTCAACCTTGAATGGGTATTTATAGGGTTCTGTATGGTTCAAAGGATATGTGGTAGAAAACTAATAGCTAGCAGTGGTGGCCCAACCCTTACTCACCAAACCCATGTGACCAAACGTTAACCATCCAACCCACCCGTAGAACCCTTACATTTCCAACCATATACCATCCAACCATAAGCTAACCAATAGTTTTCCCTCCATCCCACCACCAAACCATTAATATTCTAACACCTAGTCCAACCAATGCTCAGCCATCTAACCAACATCTATCTAACCACCCACCCATCTAACCCTTAGCCATCCAATCCTCACCCATCCAAATCTTAGCTGCCCAACCCCTCTCCCATCTAACCCTTGACTGTAAACCATCACCCATCTAACCCTGAGTCGTCTAACCCCTCTCCCATCTAATCTACCGTCTAACTCCTCTCTTGTCTAATATATCGTCCAACCATTGACAATCCAACCCTCACCCATCCAACCCTCAGTCATCCAACTCTTAGCCATCAAAAACCTCTCCCGTCAAACCCACCATCTAGCCCTAACCCATCAAACCCCTATCCATCCAGCCCCTCACCCATCCAACCCTCACCCGTCTAACTCTTATCCATCCAACCCCTCTCCCTTCCAATTCACCGTCCAACCCTCACCTGTCCAACCCTGGGGCTTGAGCTGTCAAACTCCTCACCTGTCTAACTAACCATCCAACCATTTTCTGTCCAACCATCACCTATCCAACCCTTAGGTGTCTAACCCCTCCCCCATCCAACTCACCATCCAACCCACTGTCCAACCCTTGCCTGTTCGACTAACCCTCACCCACCCAATCCCCTGCCAATATATCCAATTGACTTCCAGCCCAACGGCAACTCCCGAACAACCTACCTGAACAACTTTGCAAAATGAGGGAAAAAATCTCTCTACGAAATTGCGTTTTCCATGAAACATTTTTTCATATATTCGCCAACGATTCGAAATTCGATTTTTGAGATTCGTCATTTTTTCAAAAGTAATTTTTCAAAGGGGTCTTCTTAAATGAACCATGATTTTTAGTAGATGCATCAATGCTTTCACTTTGATTCAATAGACACTATTGATCTGAATATGTATAAAATCTTCATTTGAGAAGCATGTTCATCCTAATTCTCTTTCTGGTTATTATTTCTCCTTTCTCCATGGCTTAAAATCATATAGCAATACTTGCTGTAGAAAATCATGGAAACATGCACTCTTGAGTTCTTATAAATTTGTTCAAATATTGAAATTATATGGTGTTTTCCTTTTCATCTAAAACTTTCTTGATGAAATATGATTTCTCCATATAAATTTTTTTCATTTTTTTCTTTCCATTTGACTATACCTCCATATAATGATTCATAGTCTACAATTTGTTGTTTTTCATACCTTGTAGTATTCAAGACTGAAACATTGTTTTCTAATTTGATTTGAAGATTATCACCTGAATTTATATAACTTCGTCCTTTCCTCATAATATAATGGAAAATTTGGAACCTAATGGGATTTGTACTCTTCCTGTATGGACTGTTAGTATTTTCTTACCAGAAGAGCATTGGGACTCCATTAAATACATCAAAGATTAATGTTGTAATTGTTGTTTCATTGAAATCTTATGAAAAACATCCTTTAAAATTTTCCCTTTCTGTAATGATGATATTTTTGAAGCTTGCATGTTTATGATTATACTTTAGAAGTTGAAAACCTTGTAGAGACTATACCTTGTTAAGAATGTAAGATCTTATGAATGCACGATTATTGTGACCCATACCTACTTAATTTTATGATGGAAAATATCTATGTACTAGATATAATTTTGTGTATTTATCATTATGGGATGTTGCAATACTATTAAACTTTGTGGCATTTCATGAATGTAGGGAAATATTTCCAATTTGAATTACTATCTTAAGATTTTTTAAAAACTAGAAAAGGATGTTTCATTTTTGCAATATTTTTTCTTTCCTTTCTTAATCATAAGTGATAATGATTATACATATGAAACTGGTATAATGAGATATCAGGGACCCCGAGCTCTAACTCTCATTTATTTCCTCCTTTTAGGTACCTGGAGCAACATCCTAGAGTCATCCAAAAATCTTGGAAAGACTTTCAAACTTATGAAATGACGGGTTACTCATCCCTTAAGTTTTCAAATTTTTATTTATATGCATTATCCTTCTTAATTTCATTTATCTAGCCATATCCCATGGCTTGTATGGGATAAATTTACTATTTTTTTTGAATAAATTAAATTATCTTCTATTGTGAGTTTTCTATATTTCTTTTACATTTATTTTCTGCAATCATGATAGGGAATGAACTTAAAAAATTCCACACATAATGTAATTTCACTTAACCAAAAATAAATAGTTTGAATTAATTGTACATGTACTTGAATTAATCTCCTGAACACAAGTAACAACACTGATTGTAAAATTAAACTCCTTCCAAACTCTATAAATTTGCAACTGTAACTATTGTTTAAGAATGTAGTTATTGGTATATGTCATCCTTCCCACCTTCATCAAGGCCTTCCAATGGTTGTACAAGGATAATGCAATGTTTTGTTAAAGATGGTGTCTCGAAGGGGCTATATATGTTAGGCATTGCATCCTAGAAGCTATTGATTTGCTATGTCATACCCTAACTTATCTGAAACTGAGCAACTAAAACTTTCTTGTACCCCCTTCTGATGATTGACGAAAATTAAATATGGTCAATAGTTAAGTAAAGAAGTGTCATTGATTAACCAAAGTGAAGGGGAATAATTAGGTTAATTAGTGAAAAATCACAAATTATAATGAAATGATGGGAAATATAATAAATAGTGCAATTTTAGTAGTAAAACTGTGTAACAAGATTTAGGTGTCTACAACAACATTAAGACACTTAAGCAAATAAGATGAAAGAGTGAAAAAAAATATTCCTACTGAAGAAATATAATATTAGAGAGAGAGAGGGAGAGAGGGGAGAGAGAAGTGGAAATTTTGATATGGGAAAACTCTAGTTGATGGATAATCTGCATCTAACGGAACTTTGAGGAAATGCTTTATGAATGAGATTCTTGGCCTCTAACCACACATTGAATTGAAAAAATATAAATAAAAATATTTCCTCATGTGAGATGTAAAAAAATTACAAGGCATTGAATGAGTGTTAAAAAACACTACTAAGTGAATTTGACCATTTGAACTTGAGATGGTTAACTGATCAAGGGAGCATTATTATCCTTTTTGAACACAAGGTCACAGTCAAAATAGGGAGATCATCACCTTACTCCCCTTTACTTGAAAATTCACCTCCATAACAAATATGTCACCATTTTTTAAGAGAATCAAATTTAGGATTCCCAAAAACCTTCTTTCCTATCTACTCCTTATTGAAATAGGTCCTATTCCAAATAGAATAATTTCTCTCATTCTCAACTGAAAGTGTATATTATGAAATGATGAGTCTATCTAGTCACTGAGATGTTCTGATACTGTCCCAAACATATCCTAGTCATCTTTTTTTAGCATGAGAGACTCTTCATCTTTATTTATTTACCAATAACCTATAACTTATTATTTTTAGTAAGCCTAATTTTGAGAATTCTGTTTTTAGTTACAAGTTATTCTATTTGACACTCTAAAGTTTTACTAATGGGCATAAAGAAATGAAAAGTATGAAAATTATTTTTTTACAACACCTTATATTTATAGGTTTTGATCCTTAGGAAGGATTACTATTTTTATAAGTGGTTATTTGATCCAAATAAAAACACAGACATCAATTCTAGTGGGACTACTTACGGAGTCATATCTTTGGCACCATAGATCTGATTGAATCGATTCAAAATGCATTAGAGAGATGGGAATGTGTATAATATGGTGTAGCTTTTACCCCTAAAATCCACTTCTAAAGGACTCAAAATGCACTTTTTGTAGTGTTGTCTGAATATAGTAATTCCTAGAAGAGGAACCACCTCGTCTCCCTTGAGACTAGTGACCTTCCACATTTTTCTAGATGTCTCTTCATATTTATAAAATTATAATATAAGTACATGTAACCCACAAGGGAAGGAAACACATCTCATTGTAGAGATAGATATTGTATTTACAAATATACATCTCTTTTTAGAGATAATTTTGAGAAATTTACCTCTCTCCTGAGTGATAGTTTTTTTTGTCTCCATCTTGTATTATTGTTATTATTTCCGTTAATCCCAAAACCCCTAAGTTTTGGATTAGTATTCCCATTATTGAAATGGAACGAGAGTAGTGTCAAAAGGTTTTTTATTTCATAAGAGCACTTTGCTCTAATTTTTAGAGTATTTTAATTGTCAAAACTTTGTAGATCTAAAAAATGAGTTTTTTTGTTTGGGAAACTTTGTCTGGTAATTGAAAAAAATGTAGACCACCACTAGATGCACTCTTGGATTAATTTGAATGTTGTTTTTTAGAAAGATTTAGTTTTAAAATCTTGCGGCGATCGGAAAAGGGATTTGGGAGATATCAAAAACCTTCCATTTTATTATATGAGGTTCTTGGCATATTTTAAAAAGCATACCATGAATGGGAGTGATCTTTGGGAGGGAAAAAATTGATTTCAAACTTAAAAATGATGATTTTTGTTAACATGAACCCTTTTGATCTCAGTGACACATGTTAACTCCATATTCACTTGAATAGGATTAACCAAGGTTGGATGACAGTCTGTGTTGAGTTGCACTCTAAAATATAGGAAAAAAGGAAAATGGAGACAACAAGTATACACAAGTGTGCTTTTCATTAGATCATGAAAAATTTTGGCTTATAGTTTCATGTCGATGAAAAATCCCTAATAATTTTCTTTACCATAAATAAAAAAATTTAGTGAATGGAAAATGATGAAATACAAATTTTGAAACCCTCAGTGAATAACCTAGGGAAAACCTAGATTTATTATAGCGAATGCGACTAGGGTTGTTAATGGGTCTTCTTGGAAATGATACCAAAAAATTATATATTTTATCCCAAATAATTGTAAGTAATTTTAGAACCCAAAATATGATAAAAATCAGATTTATTTGCAGCCGAATAACTCAGAAAATTAAGAACTAAACATCATTACAAACTGTCTGAAAAACCCTCTAAAATTTCTCAAAAAATTATGAAATTCGGAGCTCTTTTATTTATAAAAATTCAAAGATATCTGACAATATTTTTCACAAGGAAATACCTATATAAACATGCCCAAAAAGCCCCAAACTTGGTCGATCCAACTGCTGCAATATGTCACCAAAAAGATCACCAAAACACTACTAGAAATTGACTGGAAAATCATAATTAAACCACCGGGAATTTTTGAGTGAAATACCCTCTCAATCTCTTGGGGTTTTTGTCAAGAAGAGATAAATTCACAAGGTTTTTCGTCCTTGCAATTTCTATAAAAGGTGGAAGCTCTCTATAAGGAAAGTATGATGATAGAAATATAGATATCTTCTCCTTAAGTCAACCTATCCATATAAAGGAGAAATGGTCCAAAATAACCTCCAAAAACATCCAATTGAATCACTCGACTCTTCCCTAGGCCAGTCACATTTTTCCATGATGGTCATTGTCACATTTTTCTTTTTTTTCCTCCATATGGGCAAGTTGCACCCCTAGATAAATACAATTAAATTTCATTGTATTTTTACATTAGACCCTTTTGAAACTTCATTTTATTAATAAGATTTATTAATTTTTTATATGTTTAATTTATAATATTTTATTTTAATATTTACACAATATAATAAAAATAATAAAACTTAGTCACCCTCGACACATCGTTTAGCCGTCGGGTAGACAAAAAGGGCCAAAGGTCTTTGACATAAGTCACTCAGAAAGATGGGACATTACAGTCATCCCTACCTGGAGTCGCTTGCCCAAAAGTAACTACAAAAAAGCTAGATGTAAAGTATAGACTTTCCCTTTGATGTAGCATCCTTCAAAGGTAAGTCTACGAACTAGGTACTCTCAAATCACCTTGCTCTGTAACCTCCTTTCCCTCCAATCTAGAATCCCCCGAGGGACCAAATACAATCTCCCCTCATCATCCAATGGTGGTAACTCTGTAGAATAAACTATGTGCTGCCCCAAATCCCTCTTGAAGTAAGACATGATGTATCTTACTTTCAGAAGGTAACTCTATCTCATAAGCTACCTCTCCAACTCTCCTCAGTAGCCTATATGGGCCATAAAATCGAGGCTTAAGATTATGTCCTCCACTCTTCTTTAAAATGTTGTTTCTAAATGGTTAAAGTCACAAAAATAACATGTCCCCTACCTCAAATGAAATCTCAATGCTATGTCTGTCTACATACATCTTCTACAGATTCTAGGGATACCCTAGTTGTCCTGTAAACACTCCGAAATGTTAGGGGCTATACTATCTCCAAACACCAAATCCACAAAGGATATCACATCATATTCATACAAAGCTTGAAAGGGATTCATACCAATGGATATATTGTATGTAGTATTGTAGCAATACTCACACAAACATAATCGCTTCACCCATGCCTTTTGCTGCCCTGAAACATTATTGTGAAGGTAGCCTTCTATCCACTTATTCACAAACTTTGTCTTCCCATCTGTCTGAGGGTGATAAATCGTGCTCAGATTCAACTCTACACTTTCCAATCTAAACAGATCTTTCCAAAAATGTGCTCAAATATTTTTTATCTCAATCATTGACAATATTATTTAGAAGCCCATGCAATTTGAGTACCCCCGCAAAAGAACAAATCAGCCACGTGTGGTGCCTTAAAGCTTGTGGGAATATAAAATAAGCTGCAATACTTAGCCAACCTTTCAACCATTGTATAAATTTGATCATGCCTCTACACAAGTGGAAGATCTGTAATGAAATCCATCAAAATGCTCTCCCACTTCTACTCTGGGATGGGCAAGGGCTACAGTAAACCTATCGAGAAAGTATGCTTAGAATTTTTTGTTGAAAAGTCACACACTCATGAAAATGGTGCACAAAATCCTCCTTGAGACCCTTCCAAGAAAATCTCTCTCTAATCTTTGTGTATGTCTTAAAATACCATGGATTTCCTCCAAGTGGTGCATCATGGAGTTCATGTAGAATCTTTCCCTAGAGCTTAGATTCATGAACCAAATAAACTCTACCCCTATAATAAATTAAATGAAATACTACCTGGTAGCACTCATGCTAAATATTTCCATCCATGATCTCACATGCCAATGTATTTTTGGAATACTTAACCAATAGTTGAGATTTCAAATAAGCAAAAATCTCACACAATGAATATAGGACAACAAGATGTGGCTTCCTCGAAAGTGCATCTACAACTACATTCCTCTTACCCATGACATACTCAATGTCAAAATGATAAGCCTTCATCCTGCTGACCCAATTCTACCGCCTCTCCTTGAGCTCCTTCTGCTCCAAAATTAACTCAAAGTATTGTGGTGGGTCCTCACAAAAAACTTCCCACCAAAAAAATAATTTTTAAACTTCACCAATACATGCATGATGGCAAGCATCTCCTTGTCGTAAGGGGAATACAAAATATCATTATCCCTAATCTTCCTACTCTCATAGTCAATGGGATTATAGTCCTACATCAAAACTGCACAAATACCTGAGCTCGAAGCATCAAAATCCAAAATGAAGGGCCTACGAAATTCAATAATAGCTATATCTGGAGAAGTGTTCATCACCACCTTGAGCCTCTCAAATATCACCTATGCCTCATCTATCTATCTGAATGCTCCCTTTTGTGTGAGATCCATCAATGGTGTTGTAATATCAGAATATCCCCTCACAAACCTCCTATAATATCCACACAATCCTAGGAATCCCCGCAACTCCCAAAATGTTCCTAGGTGGAGGCCAATCCTGCATATCCTATATGTTGTCCTAGTGGACCTTGATCCCATTGGCCCCAATGAAATTCCCAAGATACAAAATCTCTATAACTCCAAAATCACATTTGGACATCTTAGTAAATAGAGTTTGGGTCTCCATAATATGAAGTACCTCATCTATATGCCTTAACTGATCCTCCCATGCCTTACTATAAAGAAGGATATCATCAAATAATACAAGCACGAACTTCCTCAATTGTCTGTTGAAGAGATGGTTCATGCATGACAGGAATGTGGTTGGTGCATTAGTGACACCAAGTGACATCACCAAGAACTCATAGTGCCTATAGTGACATTTGAATGATTTCTTATGGATGTCCTCCTCCCTAACATGGATCTAATGGTATCCTGATCGAAGATTAATATCCAAAAAGTAAATAGCCCCATGCAACTCACCCAAAATCTCATCAATACGAGGAATGAGATACCTATTTTTAATTGTCTTCTTGTTGATAGCGCGGTAGTCAATGCATGTTCTTATTGTCCCATCCTTATTCTTCACCAACACCACCGAAGAAGAAAATGGGATATAACTAAGACGGATATGTCCCATATCAAGAATCTCTTTGATAGTCCTCTCTATCTCATCCTTAAATTTTTTAGAATGATGATAAGTTGTAGTGATCACTAGCTTGGTACCCTCTTCCAGCTCTATGACATGCTCAAAATCCCTGTTTGGTGGCCTTTCTGGAGGAATTTCACCAAAAACCCACCCATGCTTATCCACTACTGCCTCAATATAAAAACGCAAATGCTACCCACTATCTGAAGAAGATTTGGATGTAATGAAACATTAGCATGCTCATGCAACCTCTCCATGTATGATGATAGAATCCATCCTATGTGCTAAAAACCCTCTAGGCCCACCATATGAGAGAGCCCTAAGTACAATCTTCTTCATGTTGTCCAATTTTTCCCCTCGAGAAAAAATTGAACAAACATGACCTTGTAAAGGGGAAAATGGACAGGCTGGTTCAGTCATGTGAACTCACATTCGATTCCAAAAATCAAGTTACAGTAAGGCTCGACAATAGAAATGCAAGGTTGGAAAATCAATGGGTGTCTAAGGGAACATCAAAGGAGATTAGAGCTCAAGTGGAAGATGGAGTTCTAGGACAAAAAATTTAGAGTTTTGGCATTCAGTATTTCGAAGAAAAGGCAGGTGAGCAATGCCAAAAAATCTCGAAATCAAAATGTCTGAAAGTCTGAAATTTTGGACTTTCAGGTTTCGGAGTTTCGTAGTCTTCACCGAGAAAAATGGGAAAATGGCCAAAAAGTTCTGAAACCGGAAACTCCAAAAGTCTGAAATTTCAAACTTTCAGGTTTCAGGGTTTCGGAGATCTCAAATTGCAAATTTGAAAAAATGGAGGAAAAGTTCTGAAACCTGAAACATTAAAAATATCAAATTTTGGAATTTTTAGTTTCGAGGTTTTGGGGATTTTGGTGAGAGAAAAAAGCCCAAAGTCTGAAACCCTGAAAGTCTAAAATTTTAGACTTTCAGGTTTCAGAGTTTCGAAGGTGCTGGATTCGTATGTTTTGGCGTCAACATGGCAACAATTTCAGGTTTTAGAGTTTCGGGTTTCAGAATTTCAGAACTCTTGAGGTGATTTGAGTGATGAATAGTGAAAACGTTTCGAAAAGGCAAAATGTCTGAAAGTCTGAAATTTCAAACATTCAGGTTTCAGTGTTTTAGAGGTTCAGGTTTCAGACTTTCGGAACTCTCAAGAAAATTTGGCAGATAAACTATGTTTCAATATACGAAGTGGAAATGTCTGAAAGTTTGAATTTTGGGATTGAGGAGGTTATATGCGTTTTGGACTCCAAAAAATGACAGAGCCAAGAACCCACCATTTTTTGTAGAATGACACCTCAACCTCCAAATGCCCATAAATTTTTAGTGAGAGCTTAGATTTGCATAAGAAAGAACTTTTTGGAAACCTCTCGACGTTTTCTACTCAACCATGATTGGATATCTTAAAATTTTTGAAAATAAGTTATTCAAAATGAAGAAATATAGTCCACCATTTTTTAGTGTGTCAGGCTTCCCACCTACCGAAATAATGAAGGTATGGGCTTCCTTTTTAGCCCAATAAGGAACAACACATGGGGGCATGTGTTTTGCAGTAGAAACCATCATTTTTGCAAGCGAACTCAATGCATTTCATGGGTCGTTGGAGTAGGAATTTGAAATTCCTCTATCTCCTTCTCTCATTTTTCCTATATATTGTAAGGAGGTGCATTTTTTTAAAGGTTGGATGATTTGGATTTGCACCCTCCCTTCTTCTCTTGTGTGCAAGTGAGTTTGTGGAGTTCAAACGTCCCCTTCAAACTGTAATGCAAAATTTTGTCTCTTGGCCATTGTAGTGTACTGTATCAAATTCATGTGGCAATAATACATGTCTGTGGATGATTTTTAACCCTCTATTGTGTTCATTGATCCTCTCTAATCTCTCATTGCAATCTTGGTTATCTTTGTATGGTAGTTGTATTACATTTCAATGGTTTATGTTTAATGGAAAAGCAAGTTTTCAAAATTCCTTTAATGCATCACCTTTGTTATTTTAGGTTTATTTTCTTACATCTTCTTACCCCTGTCTACTTTAAAAGTTAGAGTATATTTTAGAAGTAGATCCTCTATAATTTGAATGTGTGCATCTAAATAGAGGAATAGTAACCAGCCTTCATTCGGAGATATTTCCCGATTTCAAAGTCCCACACTTTAAGAAAAGCTCCATGCTATGCAATCACACTGAGAGTCTCAACCCGTTGAGTTGTAGAAATTTAGGGGTGCTCTGATTACGCATCAAAACTTCCCATCTGCCATAAAATCTAATTCCATCCGTATGAAATTCTACACATATCTCCCAAGGTCCTGTAGCCACTGAATACCCAAAACTACATCAATCTCTCCAAGGCCAACTATAAAAAAAATCATCTATAAATTTATAGTCCCCTAGTTCGATGCTAAGCTATGGAATCCTCCTACTGTAACTCAAAAAAATACCATTTGCAACTCATACCTGAACCATTCAAACTCCTGAACCTGTAATCCACGCTTTATCAAAACCACCTCATCAAGGAATTTGTGTGTAGTACCACTATCAATCAAGAATACAACCCGCTGACCCTTAAGTATTACTTTCAATCAAAAGGGATGATACCTAGGGACTCTAGAAAGTGATGTAACAATACTTGAACCTAGTTTCTTATCCTCTCCAAGCTCTATATAGGGGTTTCTCCTCATGTACACTATGATTCCCATCATTTTCTTCTATGTATATATTTGGTGAAGAATCCTCCTCTACATTTGAAATTACCTCAACGAGGTGCACATCTCCTTTTCCAAGGAAATTATGTCTAAGATCCCAATGGTCCTTACACTGAAAATAAATTTTATTCCTCCTTAGCTCATTACGAGTCTCTTTGTCTAGCCTAGGAGGGGGAACATTCTTCCATTGACTAGTGAAGCATTGAAAAGGTTTGGAGCTCATGTTATGTTTATGGAGCCTGTTTTAATCTTAGAGTGTGGTACACCTTCTATGTGTTACACTTGGGTATTTTTACAGCGGTCCCGCTCGTCGGTGAGCGGGTCAAGGGAGTTCAGGGGCGAAGCCCCCGAAGCAAATTTTCATGGGTGGTTTATTAACCCATTGGTAATGTGTAACCATTGTGGGATGTTTTGGGGCCCATGGTTTTTCGGTAACCATTTTTTTGATACCCACGGTTTTGTATCAAACTGCTTAAGAAATTGTCTATTTATATGGTCTTATGCATATGATATATATACAAGCAAATGTATTGTAGATCTGCTTTGAATTCGGGTGTGAATTCTGTAGAGTTTGTTGAGCATAGCTCCAAACGGATCTGGGTATTGTATTGAGAGAGTGGAGGCTTGTAATAAATCTGAGCAAGTGATTCTTGGTGGACATAGCCCAAATTGGGTGAACCACGTTAAATCTTGTCTCTCTATGTTGTGTTATTTATTCTGCACTTTTATTTGAGATATGTAATATTTTTTGCATATTAGTTTCTACTGTTGCGATTTTGTAAGGGATTATTCCACATATTTTATCTCTTATTTCCTAACAGCTCATTGAAGGCTTCTTACTAGACTGGTAAGAAGTGGGAGATGTCTCCAAATCTAATGTCATCTGAATGGCATCATGTAATGTCATAGGCCTAAGATCCTTGATCAATCCCTTCAACATGTCATGAAGTCCCTCAATGAAAAGCATCACCACTTGTCTCTCAAGCATCTCTGGTACCATCACTACAATACGTTGAAATTCGTTGATGTATTCATCAATGTGCCCACTTTGTTGAAAATATGCCATGTCCCTATAATAAATCTCCACATCCTTGCAATCAAATCTTGTAATCAACCTCTTTCTAAACTCCTTAAATATGACCATAGAAGATCATGATTCTGTGTGATTAGTCCATGGTGCCACCAATCATATGCTACTCCCTCCACGTACAACATGGAAAAATGGATAGCCTCCTACTCCTGCATAGGCTTTAGAGTGCAATATGTGTCGAACTTGTTAATCTATGCTCTAATATTGATCTTTCCACTGCCATGAAATGTGGAAAGGGTCACTTTGTTGGTGGCTTATTCAACTACATGTTCTGTTGTGCTCTAGGCCTCTGTACCTGTCTAGCTCTCAATCTATTTCTCCTCTAAGAAAAATATTAATGAAGGGGAAGCACCTCCTATATCTCCTCTAGTAAAGATCTCCGCTCATCATTAGTCATCATCACATTATCCTGAAAATTTGTATTCTCAAGCAGATCCTCAACCATGGGTGGCTCCTCTCTAGGTAAGAAGCTAGGATGCATAGGTCTAACTGTAGTCCTAGTAGATCTCCTCTCCTATGTATGTGTATGTCTCCTCTCACAAGGAGGGGAATATCTCATGCTATCAACCTTCATAGGTGATGTATTTTGCCTTATGGGACTACTAGCCACTATTATGGACCTATCCCTTGTATCTTGTTAGTCTCTTGGCCTACCCATGTCCATCCTCTACATCATCTATCGCATGGTTTGTATCATATCATGATGAGAATCAATCATACCCCTAAAAATCTCATGATCTAGGTAAAATGGCTCATGTCGGGGAGGGCTACGTGATCCATCTCTCCTATCCATGGTTTTAACACCACTCCCTTTATCCAAACCTGCTAGAAGATGTGCTTGTCTCCTTGTATAATACTTGTGTGACCCAAATTCTCTAGGATGCATCAAATAAAAAACTCTCCAGGTGGAATGAACATTTCTCCAATACCACTGCAAGATCCCCAATAATTTTCTTTACCCTAAATCAGATTTTTAGTGAACTAAAAATGATGAAATACAAGTTTTGAAACCCTTAGCAAACAACCTAGGGAAAAAATAGATTTATTACAGAAAATGTGACTAGGGTTTTGAATGGATCTCCATGGAAATGACAACAGAAAATTATATATTCTATCCCAAATAAGTGCCAGTAATTTTAGAACCCATAATATGATAAAAATCAGACTTATTTGCAGCCAAACAACTCAGAAAATTCAGATCCAAATGTGATTACAAACTATCTAAAAACAATCTAAAATTTCTCAGAAAATAATGAGATTTACAACTCTTTTATTTATAAAAATTCAAAGATATATGGCAACATTTTTCAGAAGAAAATACCTCTAGAACGTTCCCAAATATCCCCAAACTAGGTTGATCCAACTACTGCAATATTTCATAGAAAAGATAACCAAAACATTGTTGGACATTGACTTAAAAATCATTATTAAACAGTTGGGAATTTCAGAGTGAAATACCCTCTCAATCTCTTGTGGTATTTGTCCACAAGAGATAAATTCACAAGGGTTTTCGTCCTTGGAATTTATGCAAAATTTGGAAGCTCTCTGTAAGGAAAATATGATAATAAAAATTTGGATATCTTCTCTTCGAGTGGACCTCTCCATATAAAGGAGAAATGGTCCAAAACAACCTCCAAAAACATCCAATGGAATCACTTGAATCTTGCCTAGTCCTATCACATTTTTCCATGATGCTCATTGTCACATTTTTCTATTTTTTCCTCCATACGGGCAAGTCACACCCCCTAGAAAAATATAATTAAATATAATTGTATTTTTACATTAGACCCTTTTAATAGTTTATTTTATTAATGAGCTTTATTACATTATTATATGTGTAACTTATAATATTTTATTTTAATATTTGCACAATATAATAAAAATAATAAAACTTAGTCACCCTTGACACATCCTTTGGCCATCGGGTAGACGCAAAGGGCCAAAGGTCTTTGACATAAGTCACTCAAAAAGAGGGGACATTACAGTGGATGAGATGCAGGGGATGGAAATTACCGCTTGATATTTCACATGTGTCGAAAGGTTAGTTGAGAGAAAAAGAGAATAATTTTGTGTCCCTCGTGTCCCTTTGCACCTTGGGGATAATGTGAGGGGAAAACAAGGGCGAAAAATGTGCCATGGGTTTATGTAACATCAAGGGGGAAAAGTAGTTACGAAAACATGCAAGTTTGTAACTTCCTAGATGAAAAAGTTGTGACTTACAAGATGACAACAGAAAAACCTCATGGCGGAGCACACATTTTTGTCCCAAATATCCCTTTTCACGTTAGGGACAATCCAAGGGAACACCACATGCTCAATTAATATCACGGGGGAGTTTATCATTAGAAAGTGGTCTATTTTTGCATTGTGCTCACCCAACACTTCAAGTTACAACTTTTAAGTGACAGAAACATAACATGCATAGGGGGAGCGAACTATTATGTCCCCCATGTCCCTTTTAACATTAGGGACAAGTCCAGTGGGAAAACAAATGTTGAAAAGTGTACCCAAGCCTTTAATTGATGCTGACATCATCATCCTAATGTGAAATTAGAACACGCAACTTACCATTTCTACCTAAGAAGGGAAAGTTGGAGTTTAATGGTGAAATCTTATTTGATTTTGACTCTAAAGCATCCACTAAGTTCATTTCCACCACTCTCAAAACTTGATTCTAAGAGATTTCCATTTTCTATTTGTTTATCTCATAAATCCTCCTGGAACTACTAAAATCATCAGAACAAGTTGACTTTCTGTGTTAGAGCCTTCATTTCATGTGCCCTAAATGATCCTATATTTCTTAACTTGTTCTCAATTATCTCCAAATATTTTCCCTAAACTACCTTGGATAACATCGTTGCTCTCATACACAACTTCCATATGAGTTGAATCTTCCTTGTCAGCATCCAGATGATGTCTTCATGTTGTATTATGGCTAAAAACAAACAATTTAATTCTTTAGAGAGCTCTATTCTACCTCGGACCTTGATTTCATTATAAGATCATCTTAATGCATTCTCATGTGCATGAAACATTATATGAAAACCATGTTAAGAATTTCCTCTCGACTTTAATGAGGGTGACACAGACTTGGACGAGTTGCATGAGTTGATAGGGTGACTGGAGGAAAGGTTCACAATGACATGTAAGAAGTTTTCAAATAGTGAACTTAGTTGTCATGACCGAAAAAAAAAAAAAAATTTACATACTAAACATTTTACTTAAAGCAACAATACAAACCACACTTAAAACTTCAATTTTTTGCATCCATTAATAAAGTGTAACTCGAACATGTACCATAGTCCTATATTCATAATAACTTTACCAATAAGAGTGTGCGAAGCAATTAATGCCGAGCATCTCGTCGAAATCAACACTGACATCATTTGTAAGTCTGAAGAAGAGGAAAGAAACGAGACATGTTCTGCTTTCACTATCATCAACGTGAACGTTACATTCCTTTCGAACCTATTGACTTTAAAAGCAGCTGAGAACTTGAAGCGAAACGACGATCCGCACTATCTGCTTCGTTGATGGAGTATCATTACCTTCTCTGCAACTTCGCTGTCGTAACGATTATAACGTTGTTTTATTGTAATCCAATCCAAAAATGGTTACCTTAAATAATTATATTCGAATGCTTTCTCCACCACTTGTACAGAATCTTTCGCGGTTACATTGACCAGAATGTTGCTTTCAAAAAGACCCGAGTGGAAACTTTGGTCATTGCGTGGTGTGAACATGGTGTTGACTGGAAGTGGTAACTCTTGGAATTGTACGTTATAAACATAGTGTTTCGGTCGTCTTTGACTGTCGACCGTTTCCCACACAAGGAAAGTTTTCTCGGCATTGATTCCTGGAAATTTACAGTGTCACGATCCCATTAAATATATGTAAATGAATGACACGCCGTGCGCATATTTAGTTAACACTCCTACCTGAATTAAATATCTGGTTTTTGTTGCTTTTTGTATATATGGGAAGCTGCCTATCTTCGACTCAAACATTTTATTCTACTGCCAAGTTAATAGTTGAGGATGGGGGGCTTCAGGAGTTTTTCGAGCCTGTAAAGGTAGCTCATGTTTTGAGAGGAAGGGCAGGATTCTTTGTCTGCCATGCTGATTCCATGGCTTTTGACGAGTATTTGTCCCCTCTTAACGCAGAAGACGAACTGCAACTCGACGAGCTCTATTTTGTGCTGCCTCTTGCAAAACTGAAGTATCCTCTGCCTGCTTCAAAAATGGCTGCCTTGGCCACAAAAGCAGCTGCCGCGTTGGAAGAACGGAGCCACAAGAACATCAACAATTGCAGACGTTGTGAAGTCATGCCTGTGGAAGATCGAGGCCAAATTTATAGATGGGCGTTACCTGCCGAATTGGGAGATTTCAATTTTGGTAACGAATCAGAAACGATCAAGTCGAGAAATTTGGTAAAATATTCCAGATCGGTTAAGAAATTGAAGCGGGTGGCATTGAGACGCACAATGACCGACCTCAACGCATTGAAAGCAAAACTTAGCACAATTCCCGAGGGATTTGCTTGTTGAGTTTAAGCAATTCAGGTTATTGAATGTGGGTGAATGCTGAGGAAATGTCTCGATTTTATTTACAGATATCGGAAGGTGAAGTTGGGTACTTCTAGTGTGAGAATTCACGTAGTTAGGGTTGGATTTTCATGTAGCTAATGAGCATTAAATTTTTAAAAAATAAAAATCTCGGCCATCTAACACGGAAGGATGAAGTGTCATTCAGTCATGTTAAATGTATGCTGTACACGGACTGTGCTGCATTTCTCTGAAATATGGCCTCTTTTTCTCTAGTTATAGTAAAATTGCATAACTAATGCAAGCTTTTTTGGATATGAATGTTCAATATAATTTCTTCTTCTGGAATACAAGTTTTATTTTACAAAGAGAATCACTTAGTCGCATCTAAGTTTTTCTTAATTCATCAAAATAAAAGAGATTACTCAACCATAAAAACATTTTACGATTTTATTTATTTTTCAGTGATTTAGTATTTATGTTTGGTTGATTGGTGCTGAGTCTTTTTTTTAAAAAGTGAAATTTAATTTTTGTTAATGAAAAAGTTATATATTAATTATAAATAAAAATAGGAAAAGCTATGTAATAGCTGCAGTTAAAATTAGATCAATAAAGTAATATTATGATTTGATTATGATTAAAAATAGTTGTAGATATATTTTTTATAATATATTTTTTTTTTTTGGAAAAAGTATGTGTTTATGCACTACAACAAACAAGCATTTTTTACCACAAATTATTCTACAAAATTTTCATGATTTGACGTAATTGGAGAATAATTATGGCATTTCTATGGTAATTTATTTATTGGTTTTCAATTATTGTGGATTGTCTATAGCAAATTTATATTGGTAATAATTAGTAGAAAAACCACATCTTCAAACCTTCATTATAGCAATTCCACAGTTTTTTCAAAATAATATTAGCATTTATTATAAATACTACCCATCACAGTTGCAACATATTTTTTGAAGATTGATATTAAATTGTTATGTTTTGGAAATGCCACATTAAACAATTTAAATTTTTTACTTATATAAGAAGACTAATATGAAGTATCTAAACATTACACCAACCATATGTAATAACATATTTTAATAGTATTGATGTAAATTTATAATAATATAAATAAGCCAGATTAAATATTATGGAAATCAGCATTACATAATTTTTTTTTAAAAATTGATTATAAATATTACACAACGTACATATAATGATTATAAATTTTAATTTCATAATAATTTGAACTTTTTAATGAAATAATGTAGTATTACCTAGAAATTTTAATTTTTTTAATATATTTTAAGGAAACTAATATTAAGATAGTGTCGACATGCCACGTTACCAAATGATATATAAATATTATAGCATCCTTTTAAAATACGAATAAAAATGTAGTGTGGAAATACCACAATATCTAACTTACCATATAATATTATTTTAGAAATTATTGAACTTCTCTATCTTTTGTTCATAATTATATACATTGTGCAAGCTTATTGCTAATTCTAAATAGTTATACGTTATTTTACGATGCAATAAATCAAAGGAACCTTTATATAAGAGAATTTTGTTGTGCTAAATATTTCTATATATGGTTGAAAAGTTAACTCCAAGATCATGTAACACATGATTAGTCTAAATCAATATCCTCACTATCTCCTGGTTCTAACTAGAAGTTGATGAATAAAATATTGCTAAATTTTTTGGTATGGATGTCAATATAGTCTTTATTTAAATATGATAAAGAACTATATTGTACAAAAATTATTGCATATTAACAAATAATAAAAACTTAAATAGACATTTTAAAATATCCACAACCATATTAATAATTCTAATAAAATATATTAATAGTAATTATAAATTTTAATAATTCTCAAACCATTAAATCGTAACTACTAATAGTCTTAATTATTTTAATATAAAATGCTTAAAACTTATAAATGACTCATGCTCAAAGTATATATTATAATATTATTATTGCATACTGTTACTTTATAATACGATTTCCTCTTTAAAGAAAATACATTACCCTCTTAGTTTTCCCGATTCATATGTCATTGTAATAGGTCACGTGAGATATAGACAATTGCCAATGTTGAATAGGTTCTTTGTATATTTGCATGTTGAGAAAAATATGGGATTTTCGTGACCATGCATTGCTGGAATCCATAGTTGATAGATCACAGCAAAATAAAAATTATCTACATATCAAAATTCAATCGAACGGTGAGTAACTAAATACCCTCACACAATTAACGGATCTCACAGTACACATTTATTTAATCACAAAGTACTATCAAAGCACATGTTACTTTTAGTATTTGAATGAAACTATAGCTTTGTCTATCCATGTGTAGAGAATGATTATATTTGTAGCTATATAAGTTGCCTTGGTCTGGGCTCTATTGTTATTGAGTCTTAGGCAATGGTCCCCATGTGGGGGGAAAACCACAAAAAGTTGCAAGTGCGGGTGGTCCCGTACAATTTTTTTTTTTCCTATTGCATTATTCAAAATCTTCACCTGAGACACTAGAGTAGCGGCTGCATAGGAGGGTCAATTTGAGCGGGTGCAATGGGTTGAGGGTTGTATTTTTTTTTCCTGCATTCCTTTTTTGTTTGGCCACTTGTCAACAGAGCAATGGTTCATCAAATTTCTCTCTTCTACCTCTACAAAATTTACTTACAATCATGGGACCGCATCACTGCTAATTTTTCCTAGAAAATATGTGCATCACCTACTTAAGATTGTTTGCCTTGCGGGTTGCCTGGGACCGCTACCTTAGTAGATAATGATTATATTTATCTTTGTGTTTACCATTGCTTGTTGATTTAATGCATGGTTTTGCTACTGAGTATGTAACATTTTTCAATGGTAAAATTTTATTCATAGATGGTGCATCTGTTTGATATTTATAATAAAATTTGATGGTTAGCAATCTCACTTTTAAATAGTTAATATTTGGCTTATTGGACTCATGCACAGTTATTTGGGCTTGGAGTGGCTAATGTTTGTGGATCCTTCGTTCGGTCATATCCTACCACAAGTAATAACAATTCACTAATGCATGAACAATAGAAGAACACAAACTTGTATGAGCCACTCATGCTAAATGCTAAGTAGAAAAATACATAACTGACACCCTATCATGGTTGCAAGATCATTTTCAAGATTGACTGTAAATCATGAAAGTGGTGCTAAAACAAGTTTATCTTGAGTTGTCATGGGAGTCATTGTTTTCGCTCTTCAATTTTTGACACCGTTGTTTATAGATATACCTTAGGTGTTTTCATGTCCATAATGGATCAACATAGTAGTTTATTTAAATGATTTATGCAGTTAGTTATTGTAATAGGAGTACATCTATTATATGTCTATGTAATCTTGCTAAGTCCGTGTATTTATTTTTAAGATATTGAAGAATACATTTGATATTAAAGTTGATACATATTTGTTGGGACATTGTACAATCACAACAATTGTGATACCAGTTGTGCTGGGTCTGGTATGTAGCTCTTTCCTTTTTGAATTTTCTATTAGTTCCTTTTGTAGCGTTGTTAAATATATAGCTATAGCTTCAGTTTGTTATCAATAATGATGTAATTTGAGAGACTAAGTTAAACTGGCTAGACTAGGCTCTTGGGTAGATTTAAGTATATTTGTAGAGAAAAACAAGCTAACAAAGTCTACCTGGGTTTGTGACTGTAATGCCCCATTTGGCAGTTACCCAGGTTCATGGCGTAGTGACCCTTTCCTTGTTGGGTCATTGCAGTATATGTTGACTATGTGTATATTTCTATTGAAACTTTTAACATATAGTTTATAACATTTGTGTGATAAACATATCTCTATATCAAAACCTACTATATATAACTGTTAATACTTGTTGAGTAAGCGTATATTTATACTCGAAGCCTTTAACATACAGTTGTTTACTCTCGTTAAATTTAGGTATATCTATATCGTATACGAAAGCATTCCTTTGACTAGGGAAAGTCAGGATCTTATTTATTTCTTTATCTATCTAAAAAAATTGTAAGGAATTTATACTTAACGAACCTTCATCCTCACCATTGAACTGCAATCTTGTCCATATATCACATATATATTAATTCAACGAATTTTAACCAGTCAGTGAACTAACGTGGATGGATTAAAGATTTTAGTAATTATAATGTTCATGGCAGGTAAACGCGCATGATGTTTATGTGACGGTTTCTCATTCGTGGAGATAGAGTTCCAAATTGAGGGAACCTTCTTCTTCAGATAATATTATTGTTGTATTTGTAATGTCATAAAATGAATATTCTACCGTGTTCGATAGAACCATGTCATTGTATGTTTGATTGATATATTTAATTCAGAAATAGATAGAATGCCGAAATTTAAAATGCGACTTAGCGTA
This sequence comes from Taxus chinensis, assembly GCA_019776745.2. Taxonomy (NCBI): domain Eukaryota; kingdom Viridiplantae; phylum Streptophyta; class Pinopsida; order Cupressales; family Taxaceae; genus Taxus; species Taxus chinensis. Next base: position 818,933,252 of record CM034149.1, read on the forward strand.
AACCAGGTCTATTACTTTGTTCTATAGTTTTGTATGCTTGTTTGCTCGCAGTAGCGCTTCGGATGTTATAGTTGAGTTACAAACTTACTATTGATGTTAATGAAATGAAATAAAATATAAGTAAAAATAATAAATGAAGGAAAGCAGGGTTTGCGTGGGAAAGAAGGGAGAGTAGGTGTGTGGCGCAGGTTGGAGGGGACATGATTTTTAAAGTCAAATTCTATCTGCTGGTGCCAGCCTTACCTCTGCCAGCCACCCCACCTCCTTTAATTCCTTGGATTGGCAAATTTCTCGTGCCCCGTGCTAACTGCTCCCCTTGACCTGTTTTGGCCGCGTGATCAAGGAGGTTGGTTTTGTTGGGATTTGAGAGGCCATGGTGTGGAAAAACCCCAGGCCAATGGAGTCGCAGGTGTTTGGGAACTTTTCTGTTGCTGTTCCTCTCCTTGCCATGGCCGCTCAGGCTGTTTTCACAACGATTTTCCTCCTGGCGGGTCCTGGTTAGAATGGGGGCCGAGTGTTTTGTTGCTAAATGCTGTTCTGGTTGCAGCCGCCTGTTCCTCCCTCCCTTCTCGTAGAGGTCAGAATGAGTTAAGCGTGACAGGTGCTGCAGGGCGTCCCCAGGGAGCCTTGGGTGTTGATCATGCTGTTCTGGTTGCACGCGACCACAGCCATGACCAGCTGTTGCAAAATCTCACCGCTGTAGTAGAAGAACGAGATAAAGTTTTGGTTGAGCTGTCTTGCATTTTCGTTTTGGAAAGTCGCTTCTGTCCAGGTGGTGAATTTATCATGGAAGGAGCTCGATCAAATCTTGCAGCTGTGGTAGACGTTGTTTTAAGTGCTTCCAACGAGCAGGGTGTCCAACTGCACTGTTATCTGTTCAGTATCAACGCATCCTCAAAATTCGGGACTCTCCTTTAAGATATTTTCATCAAAATCGATTAAGTGACAGTGAGAGTGTTGCCAGGAGACCCGATGAAATTTATTACAGAGATTCTCTGTTGAGACTTTACTTGTTTTACGCTGTAACGCATGGAAGAGAATCTCTCAGTCGTGGATCTGTATCTTGTCTGAATATTCATGAAGCACAGTTTGCCTTGCAAGAGCTTTTAGGAGATATTCTTGTGTTCTTCACTGGGGGGGGGAAAGAGATGTATTTTTAGAGATTTCTTTCACAGGGATTTTCTTTTAAGGAAACAGTAAACTATTACAGGACGTGAAGGCTCAGATTCTTGTCAAAGGGCATTGATGATACTGAAGCAGGTGGACAGGTATTTACATTTAGGATTTCGCTCTAGTGTTTGTTTTAAGTAGATTTTTTTTTTATTAGCAAGATCATGGCTGAGGCCGATAAGAAAAGTGTTGAATTGAATAAACATGAGGATGAAGATGAAGTTCAGTTTATCATGGCATCAGTACTTGAAGGAGATAAGGATGAGGATGACCATGATGATAATACTAAGCTAAAAACAATGTCTCTCCAGCAAGAAAGGAAGATGCTTCCCATCGATGCTTTGAGAGAAGAGTTGATTCAGGTCATAAATGATCATCAGATTGTTGTTGTTGTGGGGGAGACTGGATCAGGGAAGATGACACAGATACCTCAGTATTTATATGAAGCAGGGTATACAAAACTAGGGAAGATTGGGTGCACACAGCCACATGGAGTCGCAACAATGAGTGTGGCTTCTCGAGTTGCACAGGAAATGGGTGTTAAACTAGGTCATGATGTGGGTTATTCTGTTGAGTTTGAAGACTGTACATATCATAAAACAGTTCTCACATATATGACAGATGCAGTGTGTCTGAGGGAATTTATGGAGGAACCAGATCTAGCAAGCTACAGCTGCAATGTTTGCACCGAGATTTTGACGCTATCCCCAAATCTGATGAAGGAAAAGGTTGTGTATCATCATGGTAGATGCCTACCCGAGCCAGGAGCGTGGTGTAATCAATATGTCTCGTGTCCGAGCTTCAAATCATGGGGTTGGTTTGTAGCTGTTTTTTACTGCGTGATTGTGGCGCTAGCTCGAGCTCGCAAAGCACTTTGGGTTAAAGGCAAGCAACATCATTGAAACAATCATAGGCATGTGGAGATGGCGTTTTAAACCAGGCATGTTAAATCTACCCCTTGTAATAGTTTTCTACCTTCTTTCAGTATCTTGAAATGAATTTTCTTTCCTCTTGAATGGCGCCTAGACTAGATGTTTTCATGGTTGTTTATATCACTGCCTGATTGTGTGGTTGTTCCTTTAAATCTTATTCCAATTTCGCTGATTTTTCTTGGAATGTTCCTTCCTCTCTTATAGCTTACTCTATTTCATATTTGTCTAAATGGGTTACTGCAATATTGAGTGAGGCAGTCTAGTTCGTAGGGAAGGAAACATTATTGAGTTTTGGTTTGCTTATATGACCCTCTTTTAAAAGAATTCTGTGATGGTAGTTATAATTGAAGGTTACTAAATAGAAGGTTAAGCCTACATACCTCTTTTGGTTGAATAAATACGCATTTCCTGTTTAAGGCTCTCTTGTCTTGCTAAAAGGTACATTAATAGTGACGTTGTGTCTGAAACTTGTTTAAGCCTATGGGCATTCCTTACTTTATGTTTGATTAGAAAATGGCATTTGGGGTTTGTTTTAGAACTGTACATGGTTGACTGTTGTACCTAGTCTAGATGAGGGATAACCTGGCATCTATTTGGCCTCCACGTGTTGAGAGTATTACTATACCTATTTCTTGATGTAAACTCTTGTTTGATTAAAGCAAGGGGAAACATTGTAAGTTTAACTGAATGAAATTTCTACAATTTTTATTAAGGGTCGCAAGCAACCTATTACTAGCTGGACTGAAACAAAAGTTGTAGGTGAATCCATGGTATTGGACTCGTGAACTCGTTTCCTGTTAGATGACAGCTGATTTCAGTGATAATATCATAGGTGGCTGTTATATTTATCTGTTTGATATTTGCTAAGACTTTTTCTCGATAAGCCCACATGGATCGGGTAAAATTTTCCATCTTCTATACCTTTGGCAAGGAGTCCATAGAACTTCTAGGCCTGACTGCACTGCGTAACCTTCCTGATAGCTATGTGCGTTGGTTCTTGGTTTGTGCTTGTACTCGTGGTAAGGTCTTTTGAGTCTGGGGCATCGTTGGTGTTTTGCCCTCTGCGTATCGAATCCCTTTGTTTTCGAACTCGAATACCGTATACTTCAAACTTGGTTACAAAAAGGTCCCAGTTTGTGGCCTTGTTAGGGAAATCAATTTTTATTTTAATGTTTATTGACATTGTCTGAATTATATAAAAAAATTATTAACGACTTTTGGGTTTAGTCTTCCCTTATATTATGTAGAGAAGTTGACGATTAGGATAGGGTTTGTTGGTAGAATAATGGCCCTTTCTGTGTCTCTTTCGTACGCGTTTGGAAAAGTGGATTTGTTTTGGTTAACTAGTACTACGTTTTAAGAAATCCGATAAGGAGGTAGTGGTAAACTCCTTGGTTAAAACCAAAACTATAGTTGTGTTCTTTTAAGGGCATCGAACCCATATTACTTTGGAGCCCCCCTGGAAGAATTGGATAACGTCATTTTTGCTTCGCGCCTACGATCATAATTAGTACGCTTGTCTTCTCTTGGACCCCTTTAGTTGGATGGAGTAAATTTTAGATTCCTATCACGTAACCCATAGCATTACATGAAGGAGATATCAACACTCTTGACTTTCTTGTTTCCAACCCATAAGGTCTTGCCTTGATTTATGTAATTTTGTTCTTACTAGTATTTGGACTTTCTCCTTGTTGGATGATTTAGTTTTCTCTCTCATGAGATTAATATTGGAGTTGTGAGTTGTGTTTTAATCCATTTCTGAATTTAGAATATTCTTTTCTTGATATTGTTAATTGTTAGCTTATTATTGCATTGTGTAGCCTTAACATGCTCAGTTCTTGCGAACTGACTTTAGTTAATATTTGTGCAGATGGATTATGCGAGTAGACTAGAAGAAAAGAGTGTAAAAGTTTCATCTGTACCATTATGAAGTTCCTTGTAAAAAAAAAAAAAATGTCCAATGTGTTGTAAATTGTGTAACATTGCTTGTAAAGAGAGTTGATATGATCTCTTGCCTTGTATTGTTTGGTAATGGTGAAATAAAGTGTCTTGTTCTTGTGTAGTTAAGCTTGAAATTATCCTTGTGAGAAATGGCATTCAATCTTTACATTGATATGAGTATTGTAAAACTTTGATCTTGAGAATAAATTATTAAGTTAAATCTTTCTAAGACTTAGCGACAATATTTTATAAGTAAAGAAAAATGAGTCGGTAACCCTTAAAGAAGCTAAACAAAAATAATGATTTTATATTCAACAAATAAATGTAAAGGTGATCTATTTGAAATCAAATAATTCCATGAGTGATCAAAATGAAAACATCCTTTGTGAGGTAAACATTTATTAATTGATACCCCTAGCTAAACTAGCGAACACTATCCCTTTGGGGTGAACTCTTAAACAAGCTTAAAGGAAAACAATGGTTAGTTTCTGGAAGATATTAAGATTTAGTAAGTAGGAGAAGACTTTAAGTGAACTACTCTTCAGTGTATAAGAAATTAACTCAGTTGGTGAGATGAATTTGTGCGAACCATATATTGATTTCCTTCTGAAAACTTAAGTCATGAGCTAAAGGGTGTCTTACCAAAATAAATAAACCCTAACCATTTCTTACTGTGGCTTGCCCTAGCCGTGAGTGTGTCATGTGGATTGGACTTTCATGTTGTCTTGTCAAAAGAAAAATAAATTGTCTTTGATAAGTGTGAATGTTTCCGTGCTGACCTTGTGGTCTTCCCCGTAACAAATGATTCCAAGTGTTGATTGTAACCTTGTGATGACATGTTGTGTCGTGTTGAGTCAAAGCAAGTCAAAAAAAAAAGTTATCCTGTATTTCACTGTGTTGTTCTTGTGTTGGTAATTTTGGTGCGAATTAAAGTATGGAAAATATTTCACAAAGGAAAATTCAATGAACTATAAGCAATCAAAATTTTTGTGATCAAATAAAAATTCTACCCTGGCAACAATTCAGCAATATGAATAAAAATTGTCACTCACAAATAACAATGCTTTATAATTTATATGTCATTTTTTTGGTATAAATTTATGAATTTATTAATGTTTTTTTATTTCGCAAGCTTTAAATAATTTTTTTATAAATTATTATTTTTATTTTAGAGTTACATAATTTTTTATTTTTTTAAATAAATTTCTATTTGTAATAGGTTTTGTATTTAAAATGGATGTTTTATAAAGATTTATTAATTTATAATAATAATTTTTTTATCTTTCTATGAGAAATTTTATAATGTTATTTTTCAATTTTAATTTAAACTAATAAATATATTTATTGGAATTTTTAACTATATTTATTAAAAAAAAACATAAATTTTTTCTACCAATATTCTAAAATTTTACTTAAACATTTCTTTATAATATATTTTTCAATAAACAATAAGAAAAATAATTTTCTAGAAACATATTCACATTTAATAATAAATATATATATATATAAGTCTATTCCAAATGTAGACAATCAGTGTAATGAATTATCTAATTGAATGTGTTATTGGTTATTAATTGTAACATTTCTACATTTAGAAATATGAAAATTTTACAATTAATTATTGTGGCACTTAAATTGTAGCTTCCACCTACAAGTTTTCTATGGCAACAAAAATTGTAGAAAAAAATTGTTGAAATTGCCACAATATAATATTGATGAGAGTTACCAAAATGTAAATTGTGGAATACCTATAAATTTTTTCATGGAATATATAGAAAAAACCACTTTTTTGTGAATATTGTGGAATACTAACAAAAATAAAAATTATAGAAATGTTACAAACATTAAGAAATGTGGACAATGTACAATTTAAAAACTGTAGATTAGCTATACATTTTATATATTGTGGAATATCCACGGTATAATGAATTGTGGGAAAACAACAATAACAGATCAAAATGTGGATTAACTATAATTCCAATGCCACAATTTTTTTTTGGAATACCATATAACCACAAAAATCTTGTTGAAAAATTATGACAAAAGGTCTTGTTTGTTGTATGATGCAAATCCATAAGTACATGTAATGGGTGAATACTTCCAATAGTCAAAGTAGTTGGAAAATATGTGTTTAAGCTTCTCTTGGATTTTTTATGGCTCATTGGTTATGGTTGCGAGTTACTAATTTATTATATTTATGAATATTGAAGTTTTTTTTATTCGATATTTTAAAATCTTTATTTGATATCAGAGCAAGGTTTGGGTTGTAGTATTTTGTTTCAAATCTCTCTAGCAATTGATCATGAAAAACTCTAACTCTCTTCACATTCCATAATTTAGTGGAAATGACTATGATTATTAGAGAATCAAGATGATGACTCCTTTGAAAGAAAAAAGAAAAAGACTTACAAGATGTTGTAGAATCTAGTTAAAAAAAGCTAGTTGAGTAGGCCAATTCTCTAGTCCATGACAGGCAAGATGAGAAGGAATCTAAGAGGAAGAATTCACAAGCCTTGTTTCATATTTAAAATCCTCAAGATAAGAGCATATTTCCAAGAATTGTAGTTTCAAAACACTACAATGGAATATTGCAGGACTCTACAGAAAGCTTAGAAAGCTAGTGAGCAAGTCAAAGTTTTCAAGTTACAGACTATGAAGAGAAAATTAAGAAATTGAGGAAGCAAGAACCTAAATTTTAATTGACATTTTTTGTAAGAGTAAAGGATGCGGTCAATAAAATGGTTACTCTTGGAGAGGCATTAATAAATAGGTTTTTGTGAAAAAGGTGTTAAGCTCTCTAACACAAAAATGGAATCAAGTTTCCATCATCACTGAAGAAGGAAAAGAATTGACTACTCTTGAGTTCGATCATATAATTGGATCTTTTGAGTCTCACAAATAAAGATTAGGAGACATAGTTGGAGAAAGTGATGAGAACTATCTTTCCTCAAAATTGAATATCACAAAGAGTATAAGTACAAGAACTAGTAGCGAAATCAATCAAGTATAAGGAAAATAATTCATTAGAAGCAATCAAGGACAAGGAAAAAAATCAAAATTATTCAAGAGGACAAGGAAGAAGAGGTGGTTAAACTATAAGAGGAATAGGTAGACGCATATTAGAGAAGATAAGTATTCATTGTTATTATTTCCATAGGTATGGTCACTTTGAATGGGAATGTAGGAATAAAAGCAAGAAAAGAAGAAAAATGTGTTAATTATGCCAATGTGGATGATCAAGATTATCTATGTAATTTTTTATTTCATATGATATAGCTGAAGTATTTCCTAAAGAGGTTTGGTACTTATATTCAAGTTGTTCCAATCACATGTTAGGGAATAATGACTTGGTTTCTACATTGAATAGAATTTTCAAGACTAAGATCAAACATGGTGACAATTTTTTTTTGGATGTTACAAACAAAAATAACAATGGAGGTGATAACAAAAATAAGAAATGTTTTAATGATATTTATTACATTCCAAAGTTAAAACATTATTTTTTAATTGTTGGAAAACTATGTGAAAATATCTAGAGGGTGGTTTTTGATGATAAGAAATATGTAATCTGTAATAAGAGTCAAGGAAGTAAGGTTGTTATAGTTGTTATTATGTGTAGGAATAGGATGTTCCCATATCTAAGAAAATGAGGTTCCCATTGAATTTTGGAGAAGATACAAATAGTCTTTCCAATATGACATATGAAGACAAGAGTTTGTTGTGGTGTAACTTCCACAATTTTTGACCCTTAAATCCATAATAAAAACCTATCAAATTATCAGGTAAAATTACGAAAAAAAAATTTCGTTTCAAAGGGTTACACACATTACTAGCGATTGATTAATTTCTCATAAATGAATTTCATAACTTCAAAATGTAATCACATTCAAATTAATAATTTAATATTATTACTTTATTTCCCAAATAGTTTATAATTTAAAACCCTTCCATTAAATTTCCTTACTTTATTAGAATATCCCCCCCCAACATGATAAATGACTGATATCCATTTAGTTTATTTAATTAAACCTTACTATTAATTATTTACAAACCCTCTTTTTATTCATTTAACAATTACTATACACAATTCCTTAATTAATCCCTACCGTAAAAAGTGAATAACTTAACTTAACCATTAAGTGGCCCCATTCAACCAATACCCATAAATTTTTATTTAAATTTCATTCCCATGAAAATGCAATAAATTTAAGTTGTAGGGGTCATCATCCACCATTGGAGTAAGTCTATCTAAGCTATTGGATTTATGATTCCCTAAAAATCCTTATGTTTTCTTTTTATCCACATTTTTTTCCCCTAATCCCTCTCATTTTTAATTTTTTTAGGTTGAAAGGAGAGCCAAGGAGCTTAAGGATGCTATATAAAATTGTTGGTTTGGATTTTGGGTAGATAGACACAATTTGTGTGCATATTTTGTTTGTTTTTCATATATTTTTCTTTTCAATATAATATATACCCTACCTAGGGTATATATATATATATATATATATATATATATATATATATATATATATATATATATATATATATATTTAAGTTCCTACCATTTTTTTATGGTTATGGGTTTTGCATTCCCTCATTTTATTTCTTGTTAAAAATGATATGTACACAGGAATGAAAAGTTGTGTGTGTGTGTATAATAATAAACCTAAATTTAATGTATGCAGCCTAGGTAAATAAACACACACATATATTAGTATATATTTTTCATTTTTAAAATATTTGATAACCCATAACGGGTTCGGGCCCAAATTTTTTTATTTTTTTATATTAAGCGGCGTGAGAAAAAGTAATAGACATGGCCTGTGTTATGATAGATAGCCACAATCTAATTAATTTATAGGTTTTATATTTTCCCACACAATGTATTTTTCTTAATTTAGGGAGGGAGGTGGTGGGGGGAATTGGGGGCGACCCCAATCCAACTAATATTTATTTATTTTATAAAAATTTATATAGGGTGTGTGTGTGTATTAAACAATTAAAAAAAATGGGGGAAGGGGTGGGAGGGCGAAATCCCACACACACATTAAGAAGTTCTATTTATTATATTTTTTTAATGTAAAACTTTAGTTCATATAGTCATTCGGTTATGTTTTGAAATATATACATATACATTTTAAAATATAATCTTTTAATTGTAAATTTGTGTATTATTATTATTATATATACTATATCATATGTATATATAAATAAATAACTTATTGAATGTAAATTCTTATATTTTATTTAAGCATATAAATTTTTATAGAAATTTATATAAATATAAGTATTTCAAATTGTATATTTTTTTAATGTTTTATTTTCGAATATTAAATTTAGGTATGGAGTATATTTATAAATTTGATAGGTTTATAATTTGGAAGTAATTTCACAATTAAAGGATAAGTAGTTTTCTCAGTTAATTAAAGATTTTTTTTTAATTGCCATATATATCCTGTTCCCAAAATCTGACAACCAATACTTGATAAAAATTTAAAAATTTATTATTTGAATTGTAGACACTAAAATTAGGTTACACTCCCCTTTGGTCCCATGACTAATAAGCATCCTTTATTACATTTACCTAGCTATGATCCCCCTTCACCTCACTAATATGAATTTAATTAATTTAATTAAATTAATTCATTACCCTCACTATATTTATTATTTAAATATTTTATTTAAATCATATCCCCACATACAGTTCACTTAGACACCTCACCAAGCCAACTCAACCTAAGACCTATTCTTACTAAGTTTTCATAACTACTAAGACTTACCCAAACGCTAAAAATCAATGCCTACATTCCCTCTAACCACATCCCCGCATGCTCACAAGAAGCTCCCAGTCTAATCCATGGGATAACGACACGAGATCCAAGGAAATCAAGAGGATCTCCCTAGTTTAGTAAACCTAGGAAATCCCACCTTGACCGATGCCGGTTACCCGTAACCGTCGCTGGTTAAGTCGGACCATCATCGGTTACCCCTTTTATTGCTTAAACTACATTATTCTCCAAGTTGGAAAACATTGGGAGAAGGTTGATGAGCAAGAACACATCTCCGAGAGATAACACATCTTCAAAGAGTAAATTATAGGGAAAACACGCATGCAAGGAAGGAGATTGAGAATCTTCTCTTGCATAGCCATCCCAACAATGATATGATCTATCCAAGCAAAGAGGAGTGTACATGCAACCCATGTCGAAGCTTTCTTTTAGCTGGTGATCATTTGTAGCCTTCAAACCCCTCATCAGCACCTCCATCCTTCACACACAGGCATTCAGGACCAGAATCCAAGTAAATATAACATCATACTCCTAGATTTTTTCATTTCGTCATCATTTTATCATCCATTGTTTATCTTTCCCCTTATTGACCTTCTCCAACATTTTTCACCTCCATATACCCATTAAAACCTTGTCAAAGCCTACTCCAGTAACCCAATATTTCACCCCGACTCATGAAAGTCCTTTGTGCAATCAAAAAGGAGACCAAAAGCTTGTTCTGTGATATTTCCAGATCTCATAGTAACCGGCACAGGTCACACCTAACCGCTGTCGGTCACCCTTAACCAATATCAGTCTCTGTATTTGCTCATACAACCCTGAAAAGAGACCTACCCACCAAATTTCATCTCACCCTCATTCACCTGTGATCTTCCCAAGACCTCTATTAGACCTGTAGAACCTAGAACCAATCATTTGACCTTTGGATTCTATTCTAGCTTAGCATGTTAGATTGGATCTATTTCTTATTATCTTTTAAGTGAGATACCTAAATCATTTTAAATAACAATAGGATTTACTTTGTTTACAACATTAAATTTCTTAAAACAGTGAACTGACAGCCATCTAGTAAGTATCATACTTCTCGGATCTAGCATACGCTAGGCAGTTCACTGCCCATATTGTTTAATTCCTTCTGGTGGTCTTGTTTTTATTACAGGTAGTTCCTCCTAGCCAAAAGGAAGCTCTCACGATCAGCTGTGGATCTGGAAGTCATACGTGCGTAACAACCAATCAACCAACATTTGAACGGGTATTCCTCCTACACTCATTACCCTATCTATTTCGTCAACACTTCAAAGAAATGATCTAAGAATCAGGTGAAACATTTTGGCACGCCCAGTGGGACCCATTTGGGGTTCCTTGCATTTCATTCATCTATAGGAAAAAATTGTGTGTTTGTTTCCCTTCTAAAAAGTGTACACACTAAATTTCTTCCTTGTAATCCACCTCTTCTTTCTATTTGCTCTAAAGGAAACTTTTTCTTTTGGTGTAATTAAAAGGAAACATTTCTTCATGTTTTCTGTGTTGTAGTGAAAGATCATCCCTCTTCCTCTTCATCTTATTGTGTCATACAATTTCGCATTTTTGATTTGGGTTTAAAAATAAGTGCATTCCATTCTGATTTATTGCATTAGCTCACATTAATTGAGGGAAACCTATACGCTAGAAATCATGGCCAACTGATGGTTGACAAACAAATCATAGAAAAGCACTTTTATCCTTTTCTCTTTCTTCGAGTCTTACCAAACCTTACAAAAATTCAAAATACATACATTCTTAAACAACATCCTATCTAGAAGAAGTTTTAGGTGATGGAATAATCATGGCACAGTGAGCACCCAATTTGTTGCTCTGTCGAGTCATACTACAGAGCGAAGCCCGCCCCTACCATAACATACCTGAAACCTCACCTTTTAGATCTCCTTCTTTGTAGGTAGCCATCATCACCAAAAATTCTATTTCACAATTCATATGTCAGTCCCTAAATAGCATAAACTAAACAAACATAATAGAAAATGCACTTCTAGGATCACATTTTCTTAGTGTTTTTGCTTGGCTTACATTTTGAGGTGAGATATCACGTTCGTCACTTTTTTTTGTTCATCCTTGCACGCTCCTCATCACAGCTGGTGTATTCTAGCTTCACCTGAGTGTGCCTGGGCCATATCATCATCATTCTCAGAATTCTTGGTTTGATTCTACATTAGATTTTAATTCACAACCTCTTTCTTTCATCACTGTTTCAATTTCACAGTAACTGTCATTGGTTACCTCTAACCGTCATCGGTTATACCCAACCGACATCGGTTCCAGGTCCTTTTGCTAACCTACTCAAAAGGACATTTTACTTCACTTTCTTCCACTTTTCACAGTCTTTGTCACTGTCAGTATTCCCATTGACGTTGTAAACATCATAAGATTTGGCATACCTGTCAAATTTTACCTTCTATCTTGCTGTTCACTCACTGTTCATTTTCTACAGTAACCGGCAGTGGTTACCGCTAATTAACGTAAATTTTCCCTAACCGGCATCGGTTAGCCTGTTTCACATTGCAGCCACCATTTGGTAATAAATTCATTTTTTGTCACCAGATTCACTTGTTCCTGCTATTCTTTGTGTCATTTAAAGAGAAGCAACCCTACTTGATCAGTACTGGTTCACATGGTACTGACCCAAAGACAAGAAAGCACCCTTGTATTTCACGCAAGTTGTCAACCACTCCCACCTAGTCCTTCACCACCTTTCATTTTATCACCGGCCATGGATCCCATCCACCCTATTACTATCATTATCGGAGATGAGGAGTTCACACCACTCCTTGACCAGAACCCTTCCGCCTTGAAGTTTTACCTTTCCCACTCATCCACTCGAGATACCTCAGCTCAGTTGATATACGTCATGCTCGTATCTATCCCTCCGACTCTCGCACCCACTCCTGCATTGGCCCCATCTGGATCCATGTTGTCCACATCTACTTTACCCCCAGTCGTTTCGCAGTTAGGTCTTATACCCACTATGACTGCCACGTATGCTACCTCTATGACACCCGTTACATCCATTGTACCCTTGACAATTACCCCAAACACAACCTTATCCACCCCTAATGTCTCACACATACTTGTAGCTACATTACCACCTCCAATGTCGGTGACCCCTACCCTATTTCAGAACATGATTCTTTCCATTCCAAAATCATTAGCCCCTATTACCACTAGGGTTACCATGACCCTTCCACCCCCATATACATACTACCAATAACCTCTTGTTTCATTCATTATTCATTCTATGTACGTACCCCCTATTTCACTACCCTCTTCTCTGCCACCCTACATGGCAACCCCATACACTGGAGTGCCACCTCTGTTATATGCCCAAAACCAACCTTCTCACGCTACAGGAGGCATCCAATCATGACAACCCACCAATGACCTAATTAAATTGATGTTGGACAAGATGTAGACATTAGAGGCATCGGTTTCTGGATCCCGCAACACTCTCACCTATGACAAGATTCTTAACAAGCCTATTCAGCAATCCATTCCTATCTGTTCATACCCTATACATTGGGAAATGCCTAAATTCAATCATTTCAATAGCAAAGAAAACCCGCAGCAGCATTTGCGGTCATTCAAACACGGGTGTTGTCTAATCGCTCATGATGATGCCTTGCTCTTGAGAACCTTTCCCATGTCCCTAACTGGACCTACATTAGATTGGTATAGTGGGTTACCTAAAAACTCTATATTTTAATTCAATTAGGTATCCCAAGCCTTCTTAGATCATTTCTCTATCAATATCGTCAAGAAGGTTACTATGATTGATCTATATTCCACACATCAGTATGAGGATGAATCTATCACAGATTTTTTCACTCACTGGCACAGTCTGATCAATCAAATTACCTTGTAACTGCGACAAACTGAACTCATTGAGCTCTTCACATGAGCTTGCGCTATACATATCTCCCCAACCTTACAGGTCCAAACCTTCCAAACATTCGATGAGGCATTCACTATAGCAAAAAATTTAGAGATTCGGGCCATCGAAGAGAAGAAAATCCAATTACGCAATAAGAATTTAGCATTCAAGTCGAATGATACCTCTTCTTCTTCCAAAACACAAACCAATTATTTAAAAGCTAAGGGCACCACTACGTAGTGGTACTCAAGGCTGGCCCAGCTCATCTGTCAAACCAGGATACACCCTCATCTAATCTCTCACCTGTATAGACTTTTCAATTCATACAAGAGCAATGAAAATATACCCCAATTGGGGAACCTTATTCTTTCTCCTTATAAAAGATTATCAAAGATGGAGCCATCACCCTTCCACCTATAAAACCACACACTGGTTTTGACCCTGCTCGCCCCATGCTCACATGGTATAAAGAACATGATTTCTATAACTATCATCAAGTAAAGGGTCATAGTGATGACAACTACATCACTTTCAAAAATATTTTCCAAGAGATGCTCGAGAAAGGTGAGTTAGTTATGGATAACCCCAACACCACCCATAACCAAAATCTACAAATCTTCAAAAAACCATTTCCCAACCATGCCCCTTCATCCAATCAAACTGGTGAGACATCAACTCATGACACCCATTCCTGCGAGGTTCACACTATATTTAATGAGGTACATGTCACCTCCGAATAACCCCATATTCCTTCTATAGAGGAGATCCTAGCTCGAAATCCTCCTTCCGCATTGGAACCAACCTCCCTTGTTCCTTCACCAATAGAGGAACACCTTTCATCTCCTTCATCACCATTTGAGGGGTCTTCCACTAACATTGAGACCATCTCACCCCTGACTTCACCACTTAGAGAACCTTTACCCACAGTACCTCCTCCACCCATATGGGAGCACCCATTATCTCCTCCACCCATAGAGGAGAGCCCATTTGTTCCTCCACTTATAAAGGAGCTCCGATCATCTTCTCCAATATAAACCCAGTTGAGATACCTTTTCCTCTTGATGAGCATTCTCCATCAACTATCCAGAATCCTGCTGACCTACTTTCGGCTCTCTTACCCATGGAAGTTGACGTTAGCCATTCCCCATCTCTAAGACACATTTTATGGGAATTTCCATTAGGTCCTCACCAACTCCACCCACAGACGTGTCGTTCTCACATTTGGCCGATCACTTAGAAGTTACTATGGGGGTGCCTCTTACTCCCCGTCTCAACACAAATGCAGAGATCCCTCACTGATACCTCCACTATCTACCCAAACACATTTCGACCAATCAAACCTAACACAACCACCTCTATCACAACCCCTTCCATGACACTTTTTATAACTCAAATGAAACCCTTACCCATAACCCGACCTACATCAAAACCCAAACCCACACCTACAATATTTTAAACAACTAAACCTATTACCACTTTAGGGGTCACCCCGACCACTAGCCTTACTCATCCACTTATTAAACTAGATTTAGCTACATCCTCCAACTTCAATACCACACCTACTCCGACACCCAAACCAAAGAAACAAACCCATCGACCTCATACCCCAATTGCACCAATCACACCAGCACTTGTCCCATCTATCTTAAGACCTCGGCTTCCTAACATGGTCAAGAAACCTCCACCCATCTATAAACCAATAACACAACAACCCATTCCTTCCTCACAAACCTCTAACCTACCCAGGTGCACAACATGACTTACACCCGCACCTGCAGTCTCTTTACCACCAATACCTCTAATACCCTCAGCCATTACTTCACTACCCACCACACTTCAGTCATCATCCCTCACAGCCCAAGCATGACCTGCATCATCTACCTTCACAGCACCCCTGTTATCCCCATGGGTAACTCGCCCTCTTCCTCCGTCTGATTTTCCTTCTAGACCTTGTACACCTACATCAACTTTACCTAAGAAGGTGCAACCCAAACAAAAAACCCCTCAACCCCACAGTAAGGTAGTCAAAACAACCACACACCCTCCTACCCATCTATCTACTATACCCCTACCCAAATAAACACGACCGATACCTAAAACTACACCGGCACCTAAACCCCTAGCTTGACTCATTCCTACTCTTCCAAAAACAGTTCCTTGACAATTAACTACATTTTCACCCAAACCCACGTTCACTTCCCATTGTGATCCACTAGAAGAGTCCTATACCAACATTTTAACCAACCTCCTCAAGACTTCTGTTATCACATTACCGCCACTCCGACCTTACGACCCCATCAAACCCAAGCCAAAAGGGTTTGATGATACTAAAATTTATGCATACCATCATATGCCAGGGCATGATGTGGAGAAATGCAAGGCTTTGAAAACTGTCCTTATCCAATTGTGTCCATCGGAAACCAACTTTGATGACAATGACCTTCTTGATGAGGATCTTGCTTCACCAAAATCCATTCCCACACTACCCACTCAACAACCACAACCTCCACCCTCACATCTCCTAGAGTCACTCCCAAGATTCGAAATTAACATGGTTCGCATTAGAAAACTTGCCATGCCACCACCCCAATGTCGTTGCACCCACCTCACCTCACAAGGCTTTTCTCCTCTAGTAGGTTTTTTCCCTTCATTTCGTTATACCACTCATCCTACACCTTCTCCATTTGCCAACTCCCCTCAAATCAACATGATACACGTCAATACACATGCGCAGAAGGGAAAAGAAAAGGTAATTGACCTACCAACTAATCCTATACCCAACATATCATCTACACCCATACCTAAAATAACTATCCGTGGCCCAATATACCCCATTTCTAATGGTGTCACACATCACACCATGCTCAAACAATTACACCAATCCCCCCTCAAAATGTCCTTATATGACCTCATCCAAACCTCAGAATTCCATCGTCAAGCCCTCGTGGAGGTTCTTCAATCTATTGAGGATTTACCTAATGACCCTACACCCGTAGCCTCCATTATCACACCCCATCATGTAGCCTCTCTCACCAAATTACCACCTTCATCTTCACCCCACCTTGTTTACCAAGTGGCCTCCCTTAGCTTCTCAGAGGAAGAGATTGTGCCACACCATAATGATGACCTAGACCCAACCCTCTTCATCTCTGTCCACATTGATGACATACAGGTATGCCATGTGATGATTGATTGAGGTGCTAGCATTAACATCATTTCATCCCATGCATTTTCTCAAATGCGCATACCTGAAAATTACATACATAAATATCTGGTCATGTTGTGTTCATTAAACGATGCTATCACCTTCACACTAGGCACTGTCATCCTTCATGTTCACGTGGGTCCCCACACTATTCCAAAATTGTTTTACGTTTTGGAGGGGGAATTCTAATATAACGTGTTCCTTGGTAGACCCTAGATCCATGTCATGGGTTGCGTTCCTTCCACTTTGCATCATTGTGTAAATTTTGAACACGAAGGACACACTTATACCATTGCAGCTGACCCATCACCTTTCAAAACATGCAACATGCTTTACCGACCCAATGATGTGCTCATAATTGTCAAGCTATCTACCTCCGTAACCAATACCACTTCACCTACACCTCCACCTACCAGTACAGCTGCTACTTTCACTGCACATACCTCCTCCATTCCTATCGTTACTATAACCTCCACGACTGACCCATTAACTTCCCAGTCCATTAACTCCACCTCTACATTGACCTTCGAAACATCATCCATTTGAGATACCTACATACCAACCCCTAATCCCTTGGAAGGTGTTTTTCAATGCCTCACTCTGGGGGAGTACCACCTATATAGTGTTAACACATTCCTTACTCCATAGGAGTATGGAAGCCTTCACCAACACCCTCGATATGATCAATGTATAGGAGAACACCTCCTTTATCCTCCTCCTCATCTTCATACTAGTCTCACCTGTGGGGGACTTGATACTACCACTTACACACCTGAACCACCATCACAAACCCACCCATTTTCCGCTGACTTCCAATCACTTACCAATCACCATTTTTCCCACACCTTCCTGTACCACTATGTGTGGAAGGGTTTTTGTTTTTTATTTTATGAGAAAGGCCTCCATACTATTATTCCATGTACCACCTGCAAACATAACGACCGTAGTGGTATATACTTCCCCGAGCATCCTACCAAAAAGGCCTGCATTGAACTCATTGAGGACCCTAGCCCTTCTCCACCTTCATCTTCATCACCACCTTCACCCACTTCACCTTCATCACCACCTTCATTGACGGAGTCGATGGATTCCGAATCTATCCCTCCTAATTTTTTTTTTCATAAACACCATTACATTGGGGCCTTTGACTTATCAATGCGAAGGTAAGGCCCCTTCGACTCTTCCATTCATGTATCCTGAACTAATCGATGTCGACACACCAATGATTAATGTCGTTCAATGTAAGGAAGATTAATCCATACTCACCTACCTTGGTGCAGAAGACTCATATATTCATAGCTCATTACCCTCTGAGACACAAACCATGTTGAATGAATCGACTATCAAGATAAAAATTCATACTCAAGATGACCCACACATCCTAAAGATTAGACAATCTTTAGATGCTACTGAACAATAAGCCATCACTTCTTTCCTCTGAGATCATAACCATGATTTTGCTTGGTCTTATGTAGACATGCCTGGTATTGACCCCACCATAGTGGTCCATAATATCATAACCATTCCCAATGCCAAACCTATCAAAAAAAAGTTGAGGAAAATGCACCCTTGCATTACTCTTCTCATCAAAGAAGAACTTCAGTGCCCTCTTTCCGTTTCCTTCATCTTACCCATTGATTATCTTCATTGGATTTCTAACAATGTCCCTGTTACTAAAGCAACAAGGGGACTCTGTATTTACATGGACTTTCGTGACCTCAACCTAGCCTGCTCGAAAGATGAATTTCCATTGCCTGGTATTGATCAACTAGTTGACCTCACCACTGGTCATGAGATGTTATCACTCATGGTTGGATTCTTGGGTTATAACTAAATTTTGCTTTCCCCATAATATCAACACAAGACCACATTCATCACCCCTTGGGGGACTTTCTACTATCAAGTCATGCCTTTTGGCCTTAAAAACACTGGTGCCACATATCATGGTGCTATGACTTAAATCTTCCATGATATCATGCTTCACATATTAGAAGATTACGTGGATGATCTCTTGGCCAAATCTAAATGTCGCTCTGAGCACCTCACCATCCTCAAAACAATCTCTTACCACCTCATTAAATATTGTGTCACTCTTAGGAAAGCTCCTGGGATTTATTGTTTCCCTCTGTGGTATAGAAGCTGACCCTGCTAAAGTCAAGGCCATCCTTGAAATGCCTCCGCCTACTAACCTTTGCCAACACTGTAGCCTGCAAGGTAAATTATAGTCCATTTGTCATTTCATTTCACAATTATCTGATCGGTGTCAACCATTTCATCATATGCTTAAGAAGTATGTCTCCTTTAAATGGGATGATGACTATCACAAAGCTGTTGTGCTACCTTCTCCAACCACCCATACTCATTCCACCTAAATACGATCAATTTTTTTACCTATACATATCGCTACCGATCATTCCTTGGGAGCCATGCTCGCTCATCGTGATGAACAACATAGGGAGCAGGTGGTTTATTACATAAGACATACTCTTTTGGACTATGAAACCCGATACAACCATCCCGAAAAACTTTGCTTAGCCTTAGTTTTCGTTGTAACCAAACTCTGCCATTACCTACTCAACCACAAAACCTATTTTTTGACTAACACTAATCCCTTACACTTCATGTATACCAAACCTTATCAAAATTAGCATGCCGCGCGATGGCTTATGCTTTTAGCTGATCTTGACCTCAAATTCATTCATCAAAATTCCATCAAGGGCCAAGTTATCACCGACAAATTGGCTGATGCACCTATTTCCAGGGATTAGCCCTCTAATTTTGACTTTCCAGATGAGTTAATCACTACCATTTCCATAGACGAACCCCCTTACCAAATGACACTCTTCTTCGACGGTTCCAAGTGTCAGTATGGGGGCAGGGCTGGTATTATCTTCATTCCTCTTAATGGAGAACCCATGAATTTGTATTTCAAACTATAATTTGAATGCACCAACAATATTGTCGAGTACGAAGTGCTTTTACTAGGTCTCTAAGCCACCTACGCCCTAGATGCCAAATCTATAAGCATCTTTGGTGATTCACAATTGGTCATAAACCAAGTCAATGGTAAGTACCAATGTTGTAACAAGATACTTAAAAAGTATAAAAAACATGTCGACATATTTTTGACCACCTTTGATCGTTACACTCTTCAAACCATCTCATGTTCAACCAACAAATTTACAAATACCATGGCCTTCTTGATTGCAAAATCTTTGTCACCATACAACACCTCCATTCACCTTCTTATTTACCTCACAATGTTTACTCTATCAGAACCAACACCCTGAACCTGAGTGAACTTTGGTATAAACAATACTCCGACTACCTTTATCTCTCCATCTTACCTCCTGATCTCACCCGTAATGGAAAATGTGCCTTCCTTAAAAAGGTTTCTCATTACATCATTTTGGGGGGACTCCTCTATAAACGCTTCTTTGATGGTAGTCTCTTATGATGCCTCACAAGTTCTGAAATTCCTTATACCATTAAGGAGGTTCATGATGGCATATGTGGAGGTCACTTTAGTGGCCTTGCTATTGCTAAGTGTATTCTTCACCTAGGCTATTACTGGCCGACCCTTAACCATGATTGTTGTGACTATGTCAAATGTTGTGTAAAATTCCAACAACATTCTAACCTTCATCATATACCCAGTCATTCCTTACAGGTCACTCGTGACCTTTGGCCCTTCTCTCAATGGGGTTTGGATCTTGTCGAAGAAATCAATCCCCATTCTTCCCAATGCCATCAATGGATCATAACTACTACCGAATACTAAAAAACTGGGTGGAACTCATACCACTCATCTCCACAAAAGTTGAGAAAATATGTGAGTTCATTAACCTTCACATCATTTTTCTCTTTGGTGCCCCTCATCACCTCATCACTAAGAATGGAAAACATATCAAAAACAAAACATTGCAAAAAATTTGTGACACCTTCAGCATTCAGCTTAGTTTCTCATCACCTTATTACCCACAAAGCAATGGCCAAGCCAAATCCACTAACAAAACCCTCAACAAAATTCTTGAGAAAGTGGTTGACAATACTAGGAAGGATTGGCATACGCACATACCTTTTGCCCTATGGGTATACCACACTAGTATTCACACTTCCACTGTGGCCACACCCTTTTTGCTGGTCTATGGTACAAAGGATGTTCTGCCTCTTGAAGTCCAGATCCCCTCACTCCACATTTCTCTCCATGACATGCTTACTGATGATGACTTTCGTCAGGACCGCTTAGCACAACTAGAGTTATTAGAGGAACGTCATCTTAACACTCTGGATCACCTTCAAGTTTACCAGCAACATATCAAACGTGCTTATGAAAAATGTGTTCATGAACAAACCTTCCAATTTGGTGACCTTATCTTGAAATAAAATCAACACGTAACCAAAGTAGAAAAAAGTAAACCGGGAAAATTTGCTCCTAATTGGCTTGGACCATACATCATAACTCATGCCTATGGATCAGGGGCCTATCATTTATCTTCACTTGATGGTAAACCCAAACATGAGCCCCTTAACACATTCCATCTTCGGCCATTGTATTGTTGACTCGTCATCATACCTTACCCTTTGTCTCTTTACAGGCTCGTCCCTTGAGCGCAATCCATTCCATACACCTCCATAATGATTAAACAAGAATCATGTGAGTACCCATCACTAGTTATCTTCTCTTGAATATGTGTACCATGACACTACACATAGCATGATTCTCATGGATACTTTTCATCTACCTTTAGATGAGATCACATGGTCATTCCACCTTTCCTTTTGAATAAGATTCCTACCTTCCACCTTGGTCTTGTCCATGACTTCAAAGACATCATATGGGACCAAACTCC
This sequence comes from Taxus chinensis, assembly GCA_019776745.2. Taxonomy (NCBI): domain Eukaryota; kingdom Viridiplantae; phylum Streptophyta; class Pinopsida; order Cupressales; family Taxaceae; genus Taxus; species Taxus chinensis. The sequence goes on from CM034149.1 coordinate 818,955,064, forward strand.
TTGAGTCAAACATCTAATAAAAATATGACTCCCTCAAAAGGGCATCTTCCTCTTGACAAATTGCTTCTATAAATAGACTGCTCCCTTGAAGGACAAGTATATGAATATTTTAACAAAAAACAAGAGAAACTAAAGCTTCCTGTATCGATCATCTTCATGAAGACCTCAAGGAGTACCTTATTATTTATCCCATATAAACTTCCCGCATTGATCATTCTATCAAAACAAAAAAATATTTTAGTCATGGACTTGCCCATTGTGACCTAGGACCCCTTGCCCAAAGACCCTGTTACTCAAAACATATAAAGTTAGCTACCTTTCACCCTCCTTACCATTTCCACTCTCATTTCCTCAATTTCCTCAAGGGACATCTTGGAATTTAGACATTTGGTGATCATGTGACTACTTTCATCATAGAATAGTCAATCATGCAATGTCTTTAGGGTCTTATGTTCATCACCCCCCCAAGGTATGATCTACTCAGTATGATCCTACCCAATCAGGTGGCTTTATTGCCCCCCTCTTATCTTTTAACCAGCTTTGTTTACGTTTTTATTACATTATATAGGACTTGGTCCTCAACACTTACCTTTGGGGTACTCCTCCCCTTTCGCCATAATCTCCTTCCGCTACATCATTTTACCTATAATCTACCCACACCTAATAAACCTAAACCCAAAACATGCCCAAAAACCTACCAACTCATTTTCATATTCTTCCCTAGCTCATGGGAGAACTACATTGGCCTGAGGTCCCTTTTCACCAAGACTATGTAGGCAGCACTCCAAGGGCATGGGGGCCTTGGAGGTTAGCTCGGTCATTATCTACCCTAAAACAATTCCTCAACCATGCCTCACTCACCATTTACATCACATTTCAATTAGTTCCCATCTTATAACAAAATTGGAAATTAAGCTACATACATAATAATTTGCTTCCCATAGCATACATTTATTACCCCTACCATCTCTCTATCATCACTATGCATAGATTATACAATATTTCACACATTACCCATAGTATCATTCATTGCCAAAATAATGAATCCTAAGGAAACCTAACTCAACGATGCCTATAACTTGACTCAACCATGCCTATAACCTGACTCGATCCATGCCTAAACCAACCTGATTCGATCCATGCCTAAACCGACCTAACTCCATCATGCCTAACTCACCTAATTTCCACCCATATCAAAGTAACAAATCCATATCTCATCTAACACAAGCCATAAACCAATGTCTCATAAACACATCAACAACTCAAATAATACCATGTATCTCATCATATAAATCAATAAATGTGTATCTCAATATACATGTCTATCTCATCACGTCCATCATCTAAAAAATGTTGACACACAGACCGATATGTAATACAAAATGTCATCGACACGCAGGCTGGTATATGTTCAAAATATACAAAATCACTCATACATCATGATTGTTTTCAACACGCAGGTCGGCATATATATCACAAAAATCACTAGTATACATCAAACATCAGGTGACCGCATATCAGGCATCTCGACAGATGTCATCCATCTCTATGTCACCTGCAACCTTGACCTCCCATGTCCCTGCTGACACCACAACTAATGCTGATCGCCGTGCGCTGGTGCCCTCTCCCTGATCGGGCCTCAGAGCTCGCTGACCTCTTGTGCTCTTCACACTATGCATATGGGATCTCATCCTCTCATTCGATGCCTACTATGCCCTATACTCTCTATATGATAGGAAGTCTATCCTGACCACCATGAGTTGTTCCTGATAATATCTCACCTCACCTAGGGCATCCCATAACCTGGATATAAGGACGGTCTATGGTGGTCCCATAGGTCTCAGCCCTTGTACCTTCCCTACAATGACCTGCCCTATAAAAACCTTCCCCTATGCATGTATTTGGGCATGTAAGGCCCCAATATGTGCCTGGTCTATAGAAAAATGGCCCTGTAAACCTACCACTTGAGCCAGTAAGGCTGCCACCTAACCATCTCTATCTCCATCTCTTCCATATCCTCTATCCTCTTCCTCCACCATCTAGACTTATAGACTAGTCACCTTTACTCGTAGCTCTACTACCTCTGCCTCAGATCCCTCTAATTGTGTCAATATTATACATATCTAGGTAATCAGCATCGCTACTTACCCCTATAGGGCATCTCTCTACACTGTAATGGTAGCTAGGTCTGGCTACCCCAGTCTACATTGTATGGCTCGTAACTGAGCCACACACCACTGCTTGTACTTGTCTGTACATACGATGTCATCTATCCACTAATATAGTAGCTCCTTCTCCTCCCCTGTAGGTAATGTAGGTTATGGTAGAGGTAGAGGCCTCTCCACGTCATCTCTCTAATATTGTGGGAAAGACGGAGGAATGTCCTGTACAAGACCAAACTGTCCTCAGACCCTATCTACTGGGATCATCTCATCCTCCCTGGCACAACAACCCTGTATCCACCTCTAGCAGGAGCTCAGCTAGCTCCTCATGCATGTTCCTATATGAGGGAATCCCACATATGGCCTCTAAATAATGTCCACTCCAGACAACCCCTCCAACAAATACAAAAAATGGGCCACATCATGCATCAACCTATCTGATCTCTGCTCTCTGACAACCGGCACCCATCTCCTGTATCCCACCCACACAGATCTTGTGGGGAATGCATCTACTTGGGTCATCCCTATAGGTCGAACATAGACTATGTGCTCATAGGCCTAGTAGTGCAGTATAAATGTATAACACAGGCTAAACCTGCGTAACCACCCATATGCTCACATCTCTCGGTATAGCTACACCAAGAATGCTGGTGCCTAGGTAAACCAGGTCTCCTCTACCATCATATCATGGAGAAACCCCATTAGTGATCGGGGAAAGTGTCCACCCTCTGCATTTGGTAATGCATAGCAGCACCTTTCCTCCATCAATAGAATGACTAGCCTCGTCTCATCTGGATGGGCTAGGTACATCTTTCCATAGCTCAAACTGGTGCTATGGAATCTCATATCTACCGCCCCCTCAATAAAAACTATCCTGATCATCTCCTTTGAGGCCTCAGAGGAGATAGAGTAAACTTGGGCACCCAATATGGGTAACCGCAAAATCTGAAACACGTCCTCCAGGGTGATAGTCATCTCACCCGTCGGAAGGTGGAATGTGTTGGTTACGAATTCCCATCTATTGATGAGCGTGACCATGAAGCTGGGCTTCTGACAACATGTTGGTAGTGTGAATACCACTCAAGCCCACTGCCGCCAAATGCTGTAGCTCCAAAGGGGTTGTTAAGTTGCGCATTGTCACCAGTAAAGGTGGAACCCTATCCCACATGTGTAACGGTGCTCTCCCTTGCATCTAATCCAAACACGACATTAATCCACATTTACCATTACCATATTCATCAATTATCATTATCCTCCACCCTACTTTTACCCTACCCATCTTAACTACCTAACCTACATCACTTTTTCACCCTTGTGCCTAAAATCTTGACCGATACTGGTTTATTCTAACTGACTTTGGTCACCTTTAAACCGGCATCGATCACCTATTTGGTGATCGCTACCGGTTCACCTTTACTGACCACGGTTATCACTTATATAGGTGGGGTGGGTAGAGGTCCTAGGGTAGTGTAGGACATTGTAGGTGGGGTAAAAGGGACAGGTGGGAGAGTTTCAAAAAGGGGGGTTTGGGAAGTCGCGGAATTTTCCGTGAAAGTGACCAGCGTCAGTCAAGCTTGGCCAATGTTGGTTGGGTAGAACCGGTATCGGTCACCAAATAGGGTAGAACCGGTATCGGTCACCAAATATGGTGACCGATACCGGTTCTACCCAACCAACACTGGCCAAGCTTGACTGACGCTGGTCACTTTCACGGAAAATTCTGCGACTTCCCAAACCCCCCTTTTTGAAACTCTCCCACCTGTCCCTTTTACCCCACCTACAATGTCCTACACTACCCCAGGACCTCTACCCACCCCACCTATAAAATTTACTACCTTCCCCCCTCTTTTTTGCTCATTATTCTCCCCATACCCATATTTTTCTTTTTTCCCACCCACAAAAACAAAAACCACAAAACCATGACCAATAACAATAACCAAAACCTCTCATCTATCTAATCACCAATATAGAGTTAGGTGCTTACCTCGTCGCGTTGCCGCCGTCTCGGTGGAACGTTTGGTCACTGTGCCAATGCGCTGCCCGGTCCCTCTCCGACCTCTTCCATCACTGAATAGCTCCCAAAACCTCAGACCAATAAAATACCCTGCTCCCGTGGACCCGTTGCTCACCAACCCAACCCTTGTCAAATCAAATTGGCAGCTCACTGTCCCGTTTCCTCTAGACACTTTTATTCCTTTTCTCTTTCTTTCTTGTAATTTCTTCACTTCGCAAATAATAAATGAATAATAAAAACTCAGATTTTTTGGTTTTATAACAAATCCAACCTAACCGGCGTCGGTTCCCCTTGACCAGCATCAGTCGTGTTCCCTACCTCACCATCATCAGTTTTCCTATACCGACGTCGATTATCAATGACCACCATCGGTCACCATCACTTGCACATTTCCCTTACTTTTCCCTTTTACCCCATCCTTTACCCTGATCCTTTATCCCCCTGATCCCCTCTCCTGGCCTCTGCCATCACCATCACCAATCACCCCCCCAACCTCCTCCAATCAATCAAATCACATCTGATCTCATGGACCTCTCTCCACCAAATCACCCACCGTTGGCTCACCAACTCAATCTCTCATTCTAGATCTTCACTTTTCCCCTTTTCTCTCTCTCTTTGTCTTTTTTCTCTCATTTCACAAAAAGACAAAATGAAAAAAAAATGTGGATTTTTTTTTTTTATAATAAACCCTGACTAACCGATGATGGTTTTTACCTTCACCGACATCGGTCATGTGCCCCCTACCCTTACCGTGGTGGTCGGTTACCCTATACCGGCATCAGTTACCCTTGACCATCATCGGTCACCCTCTCTAGCCTGTTGTGAACTAATTTTCTTATTGTAGACGAATGAGATACCTAAATCATTTTAAGTACAATAGGATTTCCTTTATTGTTAGCATTAAGTTGTTTTAAATAGTGGATTGACAGCCACCTAGGATGTATCACACTTCTCAAATCTAACACACGCTAGGTAGTCCACTACATATAATTTTTAGCTATTATTTGGTGGTATTTTTTTCTATTTCAGGTAGTTCCTCTAAGCAAAAAAGAATCTCTCACGATCAGTTATGGATTCAGAAACCATATGCGTGCAACAACCTGTAACCAACATCTTAACATGTATTCCTCCTAGCCCTTCACCCTTATTAATTCACCCTTATCTGTTTCGTCAACATTCAAAGAAACGCTCTAGAATCATGTGATATATATATATATATATATATATATATATATATATATATATATCTCCTGATTCTAGAGCGTTTCTTTGAATGTTGACGAAACAGATAAGGGTGAAATTGCTAGGAGGAATACATGTTAAGATGTTAGTTTATGTTAACCGATGGGAGTTGTAGGTAATCAGCGTCAGTATGGTCAGTGTACAGGAAACTCAATAAAAACTTGGCAAGGTGATAGATCTGAGGCTAGGTGGAAATGGAAGGGTAATGATCAGATTTGTGTGGGTCCCAGGTATGCACAGGAATGATTAAAATATGGATATGGGTAGTTCAAGGGTGTGGGTAAAGGGATGGTCAAGTTTTCATTGAGGTAAAAGGATGGGGACATGGAAATGGTAGTAGAAACTAACAACAAAAGTAAAAGGATTACTCAAATGATAATGAACTAGTGCAGATTAACAGAACTTATTGTTTGTAAGAGATTTATTTCTAGTTGACAATGATGGGTGATCAAATGGAAGGAACTCAGTGTGGTGTTGGCACTTCCCTCGGATGCTCCCATGAAGGCACAATGGATCTGTAGTTGCTTTTAGTGTTGGCTATGGATGCTCTGATGCATGTACGAATACTAGTTCTACTTACATATAGCTCTGGTTTCATAACTTATACTCAGTAAGATGTATCAACCTCTTAACAATCCCACCCTAACTGACGCCAATCACCCTACATCATCTCCGGTAAACCAAAAACGACCGTTGGTTACCATTTAACCCCCGAAAACAACCTTATTTTGAGGTTAGCACATTGTTGAGAGGTTGATGCATCTTCTGAGAACAAGTTATGAGACCAGAGCTACATGCAAGAAGAACTATCATTCATACATGCATCAGAGCATCCATAACCAGCACTAAAAGCAATTACAGAGCCATTGTGCCTTCACGGGAGCATCCGAGGAAGTGCCAACACCACACCGAGTTCCTTCCATTTGATCACCCACCATTGTCAACCAGACATCAATCTCTTACAAACAGTAAGTTTTGTTAATCTGCACTGGTTCATTATCATTTGAGTAATCCTTTTACTTTTGTTGTTAGTTTCTACTTCCCATTGCCATTCCCCACCCTTTTACCTCCATGCAAACTTGACCATCCCTTTACGCACACCCTTGAACTACCCATATCCATATTTTAATCATTCCTGTGCATACCTGGGACCCACATGAATCTTATCATTGCCCTTCCATTTCCACCTAGCCTCAAATCTATCACCTTGCCAATTTTTTATTGAGTTTCCTGTACCCCGACCATACTGACGCTGATTACCTACAACTGCCATCGGTTAACCTAAACTAATCAATCACTGATACCAGACCGACGTCGATCTCTGTGGTTTTTGACTAGGAACCAAGAACAAATCTTAAAACCTCTACCCAATACGTAATTTATCCCGGAACCTAACCCTGACTAGTACCAGTACCCTGACAAAGACCTTAAGCTTCAGATTGAATCATATTTTAGCCTGTTGTGAATGAATTTGATTATTGTAAGAGAAATGAGATACCTAAAATCATTTTAACTATAGTAGGATTTCCTTTATTGTTAGCATTAAGTTGTTTTAAATAGTGGATTGACAGCCACCTAGGAAGTATCACACTTCTCAGATATAACACATGCTAGGTAGTCCACTACATATACTTTTTAGCTATTATTTGGTGGTATTGTTTTCTATTTTAGGCAGTTCCTCTAAGCAAAAAGAAATCTCTCACGATCAGTTATGGATTCAGAAACCATATGCTCGCAACAACATTCAAAGATCTTAACATGTATTCCTCCTAGCCCTTCACCCTTATCTGTTTCGTCAACATTCAAAGAAACGCTCTAGAATCACTATATATATATATTCTTAAGTTCTTATAGTTCCCACTTCTCTTCAACATTGATATTACCTTGATTTTCCTTATTTTGGATTGGATCCATAGACATTATTATCATATTTATCTTTATAGATTGATAGATGGAAATTGTTATATTTGGTTAGCTTATTTGATAGACAATATGGATGTTTTATATTTATTACATGATGGATTATATGCATGGTGTAACACCTACTAAATTTTTTTACACAAAACCCAAGAACAACCTAGGGCAAGCTAGAAAAATTATGGAATAATTTTTTTTTGAAGAACATGCTCGCAAAAAGGTTCCGAATTAATACTTTTCACATTCTTGTTTCAAAGTTACTTTAAATTAATAAAATAATTTTTCTCTTTTTAACCCCCATTATAATAAAATTATAAAACTCTCAATGCCATTCGATAACCTTAGTTAGCCTGAGGTATGGTTTACATTTCCCCCTAAATGTTATTTTGATAAACATTTAATTTCAACTATAGTCAACTAGAACAAATTAATCCCATGGGTAAAGGGGGTATATTTAATTAAATACTAAAGTTATTTTAATCCCACAAGGTGCCAAGGTTTTAAAAACAAATAACAAGGTCCTTAAGTTAACACAAGCATTAGAAAAATAATCCCACTCCCTACACAACACAAGTGCCCCCTAAATATCAACCCACACATTTAAAATTTAAAATTTGATTTTTTACTCAACCATTCCCCACCTAATTTTTGTAGAGATGAATCCCATCCATTGTATAGATTCATTTGGGGCCACATGATCAAGGTACTCCACTAACCCAATGTTTTCTTATGAAAGGCTTCTTTCTATTTTATTTGACTTATTATTTGTCTTTTGTTTTGTAGATTGGTGGAGGAGGATCAGTAAGTCATGAAAGGCCATCGCAAGATTTTGGAAGGATACACATGATCCATCAAATTTCTTGTTTTATTTATACCCTTACCTAGGGTTTCCATTTATTTATTTTATTTATTTCATTATACTAGCATTTGCCCAAATGGGCATATGGGTTTTGACCCATTTTGATGATATGGTTAAATTTGATATATGTTTTCATTTGGGTAATATAATATATATACAAATTGAAAATAATATCCCAGAACATAGATTTGAGGCTAGACAGACTGCGTAGGATAAGATAATGTTTTGTGGCCCAAAACCTTTGAGTAGGGTTTGTTTTAGTTGTTTTATTGAAATGTGGGGGGGTTTAATACCCATGAAGAGTTTTTTGGGGTTGGGGGGAGGGTCTCCAACCCCACCCCCCATCCCATTAGTTAATGGGGTGGGGGGTAGGGTGGGCAACCCTCCCGCCAACCCTTACCATATTTACCAAACAAAACCACAACGAATGCGGCCTCCACAATCTCAATTTTTTTGTTTAATTAACTTTATTGTTAGTTAGTTTCTATTTAGTATAATTTCATATATATATATATATATATATATATATATATATATATATATATATATATATTGGTATATTAAATATATTAATGTTATATATATTTAAGATTAATAATATCAATATTATTATTAATTTCAATAATAATGATATTTTAATATTAGTACTATTGTTAAGGAGTAATGATATTTAGATTTTTAACTAAATTAATCTTACCCTTAAGATTTCTTTTAAAATTTGATAATATTTTTTGATAAGAGGTTTAAAATCAAGCCAAACTTCACTTGTTTTTACATCAAGTTACATTGGGTTATACGTAAATTTACAAAAACTTAATAATGAATTTACACATTCCAATGAGGCTAAGGCGTACATTGAAAATAAGTAATTTCTTTACTTCACTAGTATCAGGAATTAATCTATTTTTATCATCTTAGAAAAAAAAACAAAGAAAATTTAAGTTCTTTCCATCTACACATTTAAAGCTTGAAATTTCTCTCAACTACTATAAGGGAATGACAAAATATACTTTACTTCACTACCTTATATGTTTCATGTAATACAATGGGTTAAATTGTTTCTTTGCTTTTACAAACTACAAATTTGTAACCATTCTCACAAACACTTATAACAAGATCTCTCATAGTTTTAAAATAAGAACTACTAATTTTCCAATAAGAAAAAAACACACCCATTTGAGACAACAAATCAACTAAAATGAAGTCTAAGTAGTTTTCCTTTCAATCACAATTCTATTATACAAAAATTTATATCACTAAAATTGTGTCTCTTTCAACTTAATTTTTTTTTATCAAACTTGTTTCACTAAAAATTCATTTCATTCCCACATACATTACAACCTTAATAACCAATAATACATACAAATTTTCTTTCAAAAGCAATACAATAAATATTCCACTTGAATTGGGAATTTTACAAGGAGGTAAATAAATTAGAAGAATGTTTAGTCTCCTACAAGTGCTCCAATTATCAAATCTCCAACATGGCTCCATATTTATTCACTTGATCAAAACAATAAAAAATGGGGGAGAGGTAAAACCCTCCACCCAACCAAAACTCCAATAAGAAGAAGAAGTAATTCTTCTCATTGGACCCCGATCCCCAACCACAAGGCAATAAAGGATGGATCCAAAATATGGAAGTTACACAATGCTTCCACACTTATTTTCAACCAAAAAACAAACAAGAAAGATAGCCACACAAAAAAACTCATTGTTAAACACAACTTCCCAAAACAATGGCTGCAAAATAAGCCAAGTAGGGGTAGGAATATGGAGATACCCCTTGTGCCTCCCAAGGGTTTGGATGCCCACAAAAAAAATCCTCCAAATCACAATCAACCCAAAAATATTTTATGCCTCCCCACAACTAAAAATATTTTTCTCTTATGCCTCGCTCACTCTTATGCCTCCCTTTTTGTTATGGCTCCCACAATACATAAAATAACCAATAAAATAAGGTGGGGCATCAAAAACACATTCCATCCTAAACACATAAATAATATCTTATTCCTCCCAACATATTTCATCCCCATTTCCCAATATAAACACAACCTAAGGTCAATTTACTACCCAAAACTTCAAACAAGAACACACGTCCATACAACACATAACATACAATAAAACCAGAAGAAAACACGAGTGAAAGTTCCTACCTTGCTATGTTAAAGCTCCACTTTTCAAGAAAGTTCCAAAAACTTTCAAACTCAATCAACTCCAAGCTCCATTCTACTCCAACAAGCAAGAACTCCCAAAAACCCAAGATCCAAAGCTAAGTAAGTAACCTCATTTACTTCCCAAAAATTCCAATAAATAAAAAAGAGGAGGGAGATGATGTGGCTCCATGTAGGATGCCACACAATTTATTCTCCACCCCACATCACCCAAGTCAAACCCATACTCCAAGGAAAAATAAATGGGTGGTTGAGAGGTGTTGGTGCTCAATTTAATCTCACCTTATTTGTTCAAATACGTCTCAGTCCACATGGTTTGAAGTTTTCTCTGTCTCCCTGTATGGATTTGTGAAATATTTTTCCTTCATTTGGTTGCCATGATTAGTCATTTTCTTTGGTTAAGGATCACATTGAGTCCAGATATTTTATTTTGTTACTCTCTCCATGAGAAATTATTTGTAATTTGGGCGTAAATTCGGGTTTTTCCCGTTCCTTTTATTTCTTCACAGTCATGTTTTCCCTATCAATTTTTATCCCAACATCTGTGGAAACGTAGTCCTTTCTGATTAGATGTGGCTTGATGGGTATTTTTCATGAAATTTTCCTCTTTTGTCACATTCATAAAAAATGCCGAATTGGCCTCGTGGCCCTGATAGTATCTAATTTGTTATTTAGCAAATATGAAGCAGTACGAAAAAAATCTTACTTTGAACTTGACGATGGACACGTGGCATTTTTTCAAGTTATAAGTGGGAAGGCGGGTCGGTGGAACATTTTGAATTTTTTTGCCTCTTTGTATGAGGGAGAAAAGTACTAAAATAACCTACAACTCCATTGGGGCCCACATCAAAAGTTAGAAGCAAAGAGGCGGGTCACCAAGGCATTTTGAAACGTTTTTCTTTATTATGGAAAAGGGACAAAGTATAAAAGTGAAGCATAGCCCCGCCAGGAAAAAAATGAACTCTACATTGAAAAGTTAAAGGCAGGGAAGTGGGTCACAGGAGGAAAATTGGAAAATTTTCCTTTTTGTTAAAAAGGGTAAAATTACATAAATGAGCCGTGACTCTATCAAAGACCTAGATTAAGGCACATGTCAAGCTTGTATTTCAAAGGTGGAGGGTAAGGGAAAAATTTGATAATCACGCATTATCTCTAAAAGTCATAAAGTGCAAAAGGCACCCTAGGTTCGTTTCGGCTCTAATCTTCCACATGGATGGCTCTAATTTAAAGTTGTGAAATGTCAAAATCAACAGTTATAGCGCGATGCATTTCGTTTTTCCACCATTAATGTTCCACAACTTTAGGGGATGCAAATACGCATTGTTTTTCATGGTGAATCTAAATGATTTCTTGTTTTTTTATTAACAAAGTGCAAGTGAAGTGTTGTGGAGCTCGAATTTGTGAATGTGAAGAAGTGCAAAAGTTGATATTTTGAAACAGAGTTTCTCAGGCACCTGTAAAAAATAAATTACTAGATCCAGTAGAGAAATTTATAGAGGAAAGAATGAGGAGAAAAAATCTATAGGCATAAAGGATGAAAAACATGTTTCTAGAGGAGATGACTGGATACCCTAGTTAAAACAATGATGACATTATTTGAAATGATTCACCTTTTCAACACCTGGAGACTTTTTGTTGTAAATGTATTAAACATCAATCTCTAGAAATCATGATCAAATATGAAAAAAACAAAGGCTCCTTGAATATTCTTTGTTGGGGGGGAGATTTAATATAAATGAGTGCTATAAAGGGCATGAGTTAGTCATGCAAATGGTCGGGGGTTGAATTATTATGAAAAATATTGAGAATGCCCATCTTCCTGAGAGACCATTCGAGAAACCTATTAATCTCTTGTGTTTTATATGTGATCACATTAAGATGGTTGCTAGTGTACAACCATTGACAAGATTTGAGACTATTCAAGAAACTTTCCCCTGCTGATAAATCTAATAGATCTCGAATCAATCTGTGTTGATATCAGGAAAAATTGTGTCTGCTTTTATTTCAGAATGTTTTCAAATGGTTTTGATGTTCCCATTGCAATTTTTGTGTTAAAATCCCTCTGAATCACACAGGATCTCGTCCCTGTGATAGTTTAGTGACATTTGCAATTTCATTATGAGAAGAGCCTTCATCCTGTAATGAAATAAACATTTTAAAATCACTTTACTATAATTTTGTTGATAAATATTGACTATAAGGATTTGAGTGTGTCTTAGGCGTGAGGAACCAAGGGTCTTTAATGTTTATTTTAGTCTTTACCTAGATCCTTCATGTTGAATTCTCAAAGATTGTGTGAAATTGTGTAGATCTGGGGCTCCATTGATGCACACCTTCTGGTTAAAGAAATATTTTGGCTATTCTGAAGCATTCTATCTGTTAGTCTTCTAATTTTCATAAATTTTCTACAAGATCTAGAGAAATCAACTTCATCTTACTTAATCCCCACCAAAATTTTCATATAACCATCAATCCTACCCGAAGTACCACTGTTTGTGTTGTGTATGAAAAAAATGAGAAAATTCTACTGCTAAAATATATAGAATCAAGCAAGTTTAAAGTGTCTTTAGTAACCCAAACCTTGCTCACAAAATATCCCCTTTCTTTAGAAGTGACAACTCGTGAGAATTACATTGTGGCATATTGATCATATTTTCTCAAGGTTCCCCTGTAAATTGTTAAAAGAAGGATATCTTCATGTCCTTCACTGATAGAGGTTACAAAATGGTCCCTCTCACCCTGGTCAAAAGGCATGACATCAAGCAGTGAGGATAGATCAAACCCTCTTATATGGAGCTATCCATTTCTCCACTGCCCAAGTGACAAAGATCCAGTTGTATCTCCTCCCCGGCTACAAAACGAATCGTAATATGTTATGCTCATCTCTAAGTGTCTTGCTAAATTTGTGATGTTGCTCATCTTCTAAGGGAGAATTAATTTGGATACCAACACCATTTTGGCACCGTTTTCAGGGATTATTTGAACTCCATGACCTATTTGTGTGGCAACAACACCCTTTTTGATGTTGCTGCTAGGGATTATTTGAACTCTAGGACCTATTTGTGCAGAAACAACACCCATTGTGGCACTGTTTCTAAGGACTATTTTAATAAAGGTGTACACATATAGACCCTGGTAATGTTTCTTACATGCTCTAAGTGCAAATATGTTGTTTAAACGTCATCCTATGTTAAGATTTGTAAGAATTTTGTGAAGTTACATGATCATTGTGCAATATTTCCAATTTCTAGTGGTTATTGCACTAAATCTACATAAATAGTTGTAAATACTAGTAAAGGAAGGTCATATTTACTAATCTTTGTAGGATTTAAGTGTTGATAGATATTTGACAAGTCATTTATAGTGCATTTACACAATTAAGGTGAGAATCCTTAGTGGCGGCTTCGTGTTGATTTAAATTTTGATAAATACCAGTGCTTTAACTTGTTTTAAGTGAATCTATCACTAATATTTACAAATCTTGAAGGAGGAAGATATTTCTTCACTAAATACCCTACCAGAAAGTTTGTTCCAGAACTGGGAAAGACAAATTCAAAAGGAAAAAGAGTCTAGAAAATAGTTGGAGATCAGAAATAAAGAAAATAGTTATCCATTGTGATAAATTATCAACCTTTGGTTGAGGATTACCATTCTTCTTCAAGTGATTCTAAAATCAGGTAATTTTCATATAGATTTGAATTCTCCAACTGGAGAGGTTCCTTCATTTGTGTCTGATAAGTGTGCTTCTCTGTCTATCCCTTTATTTTCCATAGTTGATAGGATTTTCCATGAAATAGATTCCTTATAGGACATTCATTTTGAAAATTATACTCCTGTGTTCCAAAGACCCCTTGTCCCTCATCATTCTATTTCTCCTGTAAGATCACCCACTCAAGGTAATATGGCCTAGACCCCACCCAGACCTCTTTTTGTTGTGAATAATATTTGGTCCTATAGATTTTAGAGGTGTGGCTGGATATCCAAATGTAGTGCCACAAGATGTTAGAAATAGACTACCTAAATTTAAATGGAATAATGTTATCCCTGGTGATCAACATTTAAAAGTATTTGTCAATATGATCGAAGACTTTGAGATTGAATTCGAGGATTTCTATATAAAATTGTTTATTCATACTCTTGAGGAGGATGCACATGACTGGTATAAATATTTACCAGAAAACTCAATAAACTCATGGACAGAAATGAAAAATGTTTTTAGATTACAGTATGGGGATAAGACGGATCCCAGGTTTCTTTTGTCTAAATTTGAAAATACTAAGAAGAATCCTAATGAATTTTTTCATGACTTAAATATTTATTTTAATAAGACCTTAAATAGGCTACCTATAATCCTGAGGCTAAGTGATGTTTCTTGTTTAATAAAATAATCTGATGCTTTTGATAAGAAGGCAACCTATTATTTGAGGTATAAGAACCCAACAACATTGAGGCAGGCCTTTACCATGGCTTTACAGATTAAATACAATATCAAAGTAGTTGGTAAGCCTCCTAAGAGGGAAGGTATCAAGCTGATCAATCCAAAGAAGCCTCAGTCAAATAAGTATGTGGATCTAGAAGAGGTTGTGAAAACATTGGCCAGAGCTGTCAAGGAAATATCCTATAAACTGGCCAGGGTAGAGAAGGGGATTAGACAAGGTTCCCAGGGTCAGCACGAGCCACAAGGTCAATAAATATTTACAAATCATCCCAGAGGTGATCATATATTAGATGATAGGGGGTAAAAGGGCCCGTGGGATTAGGAAATAGACAACCCTTACCCGAGAAAACAAATTGGTACCTAATCCTTTAGCTACCAGAGTTACTACTATTAAAGAAGCTCATGAAATTGAGTGATGTGATAGTTATTTCTTGCCACAATATCCATTTGTTGTTGAAAAGGGATTTGAGAAAGAAGCTAAGGATGATGATACAGATGATGATGCATGCACGGTGGATATCTCTACACGTTTATAGTAGGGAGCAACCTCAACTGAGCTGATGAGTGCCAGAACTGTTGAAAAACTCTGGGGATTGCATTCAATGGGTATTAACTCTTCCTTCCATTAATGTTTTTTATATTTCTATG
Organism: Taxus chinensis; assembly: GCA_019776745.2. Classification (NCBI taxonomy): domain Eukaryota; kingdom Viridiplantae; phylum Streptophyta; class Pinopsida; order Cupressales; family Taxaceae; genus Taxus; species Taxus chinensis. The sequence continues at coordinate 818,970,518 of CM034149.1, forward strand.
GTACAATATTTTGAGTTTCCTAATAATTATTTTGAGTAATTAAGGGCATTAATGATTAAGAAGTATAATGGAGGAATTCCTTCAGAAGATGACAGATAGTTGTTAATTAATGCAGTCATTGGCCATGAAAAAGAATATAATACAAGAAGTAAAGTTGTCGAAGGGGCAAGGCCTTAGGCAAAACCAAAAACTCCAGTGCTTACCAGTATCACTAAGGAAACCCCTAATAAGGATGCATCTAGAAAAAATTTTTGTCACCCCCAAATAAAACTTGTGTTCCTCCCCATGCTCAGATTGTGAAAAATCCCATGCCATCAGATGAATTTGTAAACCTTCCTCCTAACACTATCTTACCCCAAATATGTTCCTTGTGACATAGCCCCAAATCTTGAGTCAGATCAAGATTACTATTCCTATTGTTGAATTTCTTGGAATCCCTGAGCATAAGAAGAGGGTGTTTGATTATTTGGGGTCTAAGGAAGAAAAGGTAACATAGGGTAAGAATCTAAACAAGGTAGAGGTTCCTCTTGCTATTAACATATTAGAAAAACCACAAGCATTAGATGAATTGGGTGAACCACCTGAGATTTATTTCATAAATTCTATAGTTTAGTCTCTACTAAATGTGGATCCATTTTTTAGTACTCTGATTATTAAATATAGGTTGTTACATAACTGCATGTTTGAATCAAGAGCCTCAAATAATGTAATGCCTCTTGAGGTCATGAATGAGTTAAAATCTCAAAGGTAACAACAGCTTATGGGAAATGTACTGCCATGGATTCAAGAGAGGTGCAAGTAGTTAGTTGTGTCAAGGATTTAGTAATGCAATTGGAAGTGTATCCAAGTAAGTACTTAACTTTGAATGTAGTAATTGTGGATTGTCCTGCTAAGCGGGGAATGTTATTATCCAGAAATTGGGTAGCTAGTGTGGGTAGAAGTGTGCAAATGGACATGTCTTACGACACCATACCAATTGATGGAATCCTTGTGAAGCTACCTGGTGAAAATAAAATGGTGTATCTCATTGAGGACCCTAACAATGCTTCTTATGAAGTTTTGCACACAAACACTGATGTTGATAACTCGGTGAGCTATGTTGTTTTCAAGCAATATGAAATTGATCAATGTAAATATCCTGAGTAGGATGATTTTCCTAGGACTCTTATGTTTGATGTAGCCTCAAGAGATGTTGAAAAAATTGACCCAGGTACAAAGGATAATCCTAAAAAAATGTGGTCCAGATAGCAACATGGATGGAAAAGAGAAATAATCGTATGACTAGTTGTTAAAGATGTATCAAAATTGCTTAGCATGGTCATATCCAGAATCGAAGGCACTTGAAAATTTTCCTTGATTATTTTCTCTGAATCAGGGTGCACACCATTATACAGTGTATAGTCTTTTGGTTTCATTCTACTTTCTTGTTTTCTGTTTTGGTTCGTCCTGGTCCCTGGTGATAAGTTTTTGTTGGTTTCTTGGTTCATCTAAGGGGATTTGGTTATTTCCTTTCGGATCTACAATATTTTTCTTGAATCCATTTCCCAATGGATTTTTGGCACATGGTATTTTGTTCATGTGGCACTCACAGGGAGTGCCCATCCCCGATTCAAAGATGATGTTGGTGCTAAATTTAATCTCACCCTGTTCATTCAAGTACGTCTCAGTCTGCATGGTTTGAAGTTTTCTCTATCTCCTTGTATGGATTCGTGAAAGATTTTTCTATCATTTGGTTTCCACGATCACTCCTTTCCTTTGGTCGAGGATCACATTGAGTCCAGATATTGTTTTCCATTCCTCTGTCTATGAGAAATAATTTGTAATTTAGGTGTAAATTCGGGTTATTCCCCTTCCTTCTATTTTTTCACAGTCATGTTTTCCATGTCAATTTTTGTCCCAACAACTGTGGAAACGTGGTCCTTTCTGATTGGATGTGGGTCGGTGGGTTATTTTTGGTGAAATATGCCACTTTTTTCACATTTATAAAAATACCAAATTGGCCCATGCGGCCCTGATAACATCTAATTGGTTATTCAACAAATATGAAGTGGCAGGGAAAAATTCTTACTTTAACCCCGAAGATCGACACGTGGCAATTTTTTAAGTTACAAGTGGGAAGGTGGGTTGGCGGAACATTTTGAAGTTTTTTTCCTCTTTTTACGAGGGAGCAAAGCTATGAAATAACCGGCAACTCCACTGGGGCCCACATCAAAAGTTATAAGTAGAGAGGCGGGTCGCTGGGGCATTTTGAAACTTTTTCCTTTATTATGAAAAAGGCATAAAGTATAAAAGTGAAGCGCACCCCCTGCCAAGAAAACAAATGAATTCTGCATTGAAAATTCAAAGGTAGGGAAGTGGGTCGCCGGATGAAAATTATAAATTTTTCCTTTTTGTTAAAAAGGGAAAAATTCTAGAAATGAGCTGTGACTCCATCAAAAGTCAAGATTAAGCCACGTGTCGAGCCCTTATTTCAAAGATGGAGGGGTGGGGAAAAATGTGAAAATTGTGCATTTTCTCCAAAATTCATAAAATGGAAAAGGCACCCCTAGGCCCGTTTCAGCTCTAATCTTCCACGTGGATGGCTCTAATTTAAAGTTGTGAAAGGTCAGAATCAACAGTTATGGCACGATGCATCTGGTTTTGCTGCCATTAATGTTCCATGACTTTAGGGGATGCAAACATGCATCGTTTTTCTTGGTGAATCTAAAATATTTCTTGTTTTTTCTATCAACAAAGTGCAATTGAAGTGTTGTGGTGCTTGAATTTGTGAATGTGAGGAAGTGTACGAGTTGATATTTTGAAATAGAGTTACTCGGGAACCTACAAAAAATGAATTTCCAGATCCAACAGAGTAAATTGCAGAGGAAAGAATGAGGAGAAAGAAGCTATAAGCGCAAAGGATGAAAAATGTGTTGCTCTAGATGCCCTAGTTAAAACAATGATGGAAATATCTGAAATGATTCACCTTTTGAACACCTGGTAACTTTTTGTTGTAAATATGTTAAACATCACTTTCTTGAAATCATAATCAAATATGAAACAAAAAAGTTCGTCGAAAATTCTTTTTTAGGGGGGGAAGATTTAATGTAAATGAGTGTTAGAAAGGGCATGAGTTAGTCATGCAAATGGTCAGGGGTTTAATTGTTGTGAGAAAATTTGAGAAATCCCATCTTCCTGAGAGACCATCCGAGAAAATTCTTAATCTCTTATGTTTTATATTTGATCCCGTCAACATGGTTGCCAGCGTATAGCCTCTGGCAAGCTCTAAGATTGTTCAAGAAACTTTCCCCTACTGATAAATGTAATAGATATTGAATTAATCTATGTTGATCTTAGACAAAATTGTGTCTTCTTTTATTTCAGAATGTTTGCAAATGGTTTTGATGTTCCTGTTTCAATCTTGTGTTAAAATACATTTGAATCACACAGGATCTCATCCCTATGATAGTTTACGAGCATTTACAATTTCATTATGAAAAGAGCCTTCATCCTGTAATGAAATAAATAGTTTAAAATCACTTTACTATCATTTTGTTGATAAAGATTGTCCGTAAGCCTTTTAGTGTATCTTAGGAGTGAGGAACCAGGGGTATTTATTTGTTGAATTCTCAAAGATTGTGTGAAACCGTGAAGATCTGGGGCTCGATTGATGCACACCGTCTAGTTAAAGGAATATTTTGGCTATTCTGAAGCATTCTATCTATTAGTATTCCAATTGTTGTAAAGGTTCTCAAAGATCTGTTGAAATCAAATTCATCTTGAATAATCCCCACAAAAAATTTCAAATAACCATCAATCCTACCTGAAGTACCCCTATTTGTGTTGTGTATCCACAAATGAGCAAACTCTATTGCCAAAATATATAGAAGTAAGCAGGTTTTAAGTGTCTTCAGTAACCTGAACCTTATGTTGGTACCCAAATTTAATCTCCTTCAAATGTTGAGCAACATCATGGATTTAACAGGACACTCAGAGGCATATATATGATTATGTATGTCATTATGTAGCCAGAGAAAGCAGTCTATCTAACCTTTTAGCACTCAGGCTTTGAAAGGAGTGGGTAACACCTTAAAAGGATGTTATCTGATCCTATCTATATTAGGTTGTGCATTTCAACCAAGGTAAGAGAACCTATTTTGTAAGCCTCTATTATTGAAGAATGTCGGTAAATCCTTCTTTTGCACAAATTTTATAGAGAAGACCTTGGGAAAATATGATCAACACACCAAATCTGACTCTCACAAGTTATCACTTCCTGATTACAGAGATATTTTCAAAAAAAGGCAAAGGTTACTAAATACATTTGGAAACTTGATTGTTTTTGCATGCTTTGGTAGTAGAAACTATGCATTTGTATACACACAGGACAAATAGGGGTAGTACGGGTCAGATTGGATGTTTTTAAATAGATTTTTGTGGGAGGTGAAGAAGGATGAACTTGATTCACCAAATCCTTGAGAGCTTTTACAAAATGGAAAAATAAACCAATAGAATGCCACAGAGTAGCTAAAATGTTTCTTTAACTAGAATGTGTGCTTTAATGGAGGCCCAGATTAGTAGTTTTTCATACAATCTATGAGATTCTAACACGAAGGCTCAAGTTAGAAAATGCAACAAAGCATCAAGATCTGAGCCCAATCATGCCTGAGGTACACCTAGAGGCTTATAGACAATCTCTATAAACAGATGAAAGAAAAGTGATTTTAAGTCGTTTATCTCACTCCCAAATGAAAGGTCTTCTAAGAAATGAAATTACAGATGCCACTAAACTGTCACAAGGATTGAGACCTGTGCGATTGAGACATATTTTGATACGAGATTTCAATAGGCATAAGAAAAACTATTTTCAGACATTCATAAATAAAACAAACACATTTTGCATAAAATTAACACATAATAACTAGAGTTTGATTAAATTTATCAGTAGGGGAAAGTTTCTAGAACAATCTCGAAGATTTTCAATGGCTATACACTCTCAACCACCTTGACACGATCAAATTCAATACAAAATAGATATACATGCTTCTCAAATATATTCTCAAAAAATATGGGCTCTATCAAGCTCTTTTTTATTAGAAAAATTAGTCCCAAACCCTAACACTCCAACCATTTTCATGATAAACTAATAAAATTTATAACATCTTCTATAGAGTTTTCCACCTAAAAAATCCAAATATTGAGTGCACTAGTGTTTTCCATGATCTTGATCCTGAATCCCAAAATCAAATATGTAAAAGTTGTCAGGTGATCAGGGGGTAGATTTCTTCGAACATATTCCACATTCAACTCCCTTCTCTAGTAGAGCATTCTTCTTTTAACTCGCCAACCACTTCTACCCCTAATCTGTCCAATTTGGTTATTTGAATGCTGGGGAAGAAAAAACAGAAGACCAGATCAAGCCGAGAGGTCAGATCTCATCTTAATGGAAAAATAAATCCCCAGATCTTCCTCACCAAACTTAGATATCAAATTTACTCCCCTTTCCTATTTGGCGTGCAAGAGATATTGAGAAATCATAAAGAATCACATCTCCAGGAGATCTGGAGTGAAAATGGTAGAAAAATAAGATATAGATGTACAACTGTCGTTGATTTCTACTTTGAATTTGGACCATCAACATGGGAGACCCACTTTAAAACAGACATGTGGGTTCCCTTTTTCCTTTTACAACTTTTGGAAAAATGTAAAATTTTCATAATTTTCTCCACACCTTCACCTTTGGGAAATGAGCGCGACACGTGTCCTAAGGTGGGCTCCAGAGGAATTGTAGACAAATTATGCTATTTCACCTCTTTTTTTGAAAAAGGAAAATTTTCCAAGTTTCCCCCACAACTCCGCACCTTCACCGTTGACTAGAACAAGTTTTGAATTTTCTCTATCAGTCCTACGGGTCACTTTGATGATTTTATTCATTTGAACATCAAGGGGAAAAAATCCAAGTTGCCCACTGATTGCCCACCTCCCGCCTCTTAACATTTTCAAAGCAAACCTTGACCTCCTTATCGGGCTTGTGGGCCATTTTGAGATTTTAATCCGTTTGATGATAAGAGGGAAAAAATCCAGTTTGCCTCCTGATTGTCCACTTCCCCATGCCTTTGACTTTTCAAACTGCCATGTGTCACAATGGCGTATCTTGAGATGATGCCCCAAAAGTTGAGACCTTGAATGAGTGTGGGCTTGCCACGTGTTATTATAACACAACTTCAAAAACCTTAAGGTTCAAAATGATTTGGCTAGGGTGCGCTTCCACTTTAGAATTTTATTCCATTTTTCCAAAAGGGGAAAACATCCAACTTACCTCCGAAGGACTACATCTCCACCATTAGCTTTGCGACGTGTCCTCCTGCGTGGTCAAAGTAAGACTTTTTCCTTGTCACTTAAAATTTTCTTTAATCAGAGCCTGACAGGGCTGCAGGGTGAGTTCAAACCCTTTGCTGAAGTAGCCAAAAGGAACAAGTTCAAAAACAAACCTGCCGCACCCCATCCAATTATAAGAAGTCACGTAAGCACCAAAAGAACTAATTAGAAATGAGCAGAGCCACGGGATCAAATTTTCCCTTTTGCCAAAAAAGCAAAAAGAGATAAGTTAAAGCATTTTCTCACCATCCCCTGACCAATCCAAAAGAAGCCACGTGACCACTGAATGTTGAGGAATAACTTTGATAGGAAAAGGACACCTGTCACATAGTCAAAAGCATAGAAATTCATCATTCATGCCTAGAACCTGATTTTTTAACTAAGGATGAATTTTTTTTGAAACAAAACCTAGTGAATCATGGTTTCAAGCATCTTTTGATCATGGTTTGGATTTTCAAAGGAATACAAATGTAAATCGATCATTCTTGAGCTTCTATGGTTAGGGAAAGATAGGGAAAATGACAAATCCCATGGATTTTGAATAAATTAGGGAAAGAATAGGAAAAACTCAGAGACTCCTTCAAGGACGGACATGAAAATGGATTCTGCAAACAATTTTAAGCATTTCAAATGGAGGTAGAAGCTTTTATAACACCCATATCGAGAGAAAAAATGTTTCAGAACACGCAGATCAGAGGGAAATAATGCCAAATGGGGTAAAAAAATCTTAGGCACCAACATCGGGTTTGACTCAGGGAATGGGCACTTTTTGCGAGTGCCACAAGAAAAAAGGTAGACCAAGGGGTAAAGGATTCAAATAAAGAGTAGATAAACAAATCCATCTCCCAATAATGAATAGAGAAACCAGCAAAAATAGGTCACCAAGGACCAAAACGAGAAAAAACACAAAAGACAAGAAATAAACAACCAACTATACACTGTACAAATGATTTTACCCTGAATTTTGGGGAATCAATCTAAGAAATGCTTCAAGTGCCTGCCATTAACAAGAATCTTGAGCAATTCACCATCCAAGTCCTTTAAGAAGAAGGTATGTTCACCATTTCTAATATCAATGGAGTAAGGGCCCATCCATAATGAGTCAAACTTGCCATGCTTTCCCCATCTTCATACATGTTATCCCATAGTAACATAAGATCTCCAACATTGAAAGCTCTTGGAGTGACCTTTTTGTCAAATAACTTCTTTAGCTTTTCTCTAAACTTTACATGTCTTTGGTGGGATGTCCTCCTTTCTTCATCAAGTTCAACAATCTGGTTAATGCGAGCATCATATGGACTTACTTCATGATCCTTCAGTTGTTGAATGAACTGATATGAGGATAATTGCATATGTAGGGGCAGTAGGACCTGAGTTGCATACACCAACTCAAATGGTCTCTTTCTAGTGGCTCTTTTAACAATGATTCTATTAGCCCAAACAACAAACTTCAACTGTTCACCCCATTTTCTCTTGTTCTACTCCAAGTTTCTTTTGATAATCTTCAGTAGGTTTTTATTACTGGAGTTAGCTTGTTCATTTCCTTGGGGATTGTAATTAGAAGCATATGTTAGATTTTTCCCATATTCTCTACACATTGCCACCAGGGGTTTAGCCTTGAAACTCATGGCATTATCAGCTACAATTTTGACTGGAACTCCAAACCTACAAATGATGTGGTTCAACACAAAATCTGTGACAATTTGGTGTGTTGCCTTCTTCACGGGGATGGCCTCCACCCATTTGGTAAAGTTATTAGTGGATACAAGAATCTAGTTATGGACAACACTTGAAGCATATGGAATCTCACCAATGAAATCCATTCCCCATTGATTGAATGGGGCTTTCAATTGATACAGGCTACAAAGGTAGGGAGCATGAAGCTTTTCAGTCTTCCATAGAAGCATTGGCAACTATCACATCTTCTAACCAACAAGGTTGTATCCTATAAGAGAGTTGGCCATCAATAACCAACCCTCAGGATCTTGTGTGTTGTGACTCTTGTAGAAAAATTTCCACCACAAAATCCTCCATTGATATCATCAATTATCTTGGTGGCTTCATATTCAATAATGCACCTTAAGAGGACTCCATTAAAGGTTCTTCCAAGCTAAGCCATAATCAATAATGACATATTTTTGGGAAGCCAACTAAAGGGTCATTTTTTGGTTCTTACTCAAATACTCAATTTAGTATAAATGTTTGAGATATAAAATCACATCCTTGTACCACTCAGAAGTCATTAGTTTCTCAAAGACATCTACCCTTATTTTTCCTACCTCATTCACCTCAACAATTTACAAGTTGCTCTCAGCTATAAGCTTAACCAAGCCCAAACCTCTCACTAACTTCATGGTTTTGATATCCATATCATATTCTTACAACTTGTTCACCCACCTACACCTTTTAATAGAGACTTCCATCTCTGATAAGATGTCTTTCACCATGGTGTGGGGAACATAAGCAACAATATTAGAACTCAAAATGTAAGGCCTGAAAACCTTTGTTTCTTTTACTAAGGAAAATGCTTGTTTCTCCATAATAGTGTATTTCAAATCAGCGCCCCGCAATGCGTTACTGAAAAAGGAAATTGGCCTCTTAGCCCCTTCATCATCCTTCTACACCAGGATAGAAGCAATAGAGTTCTCTGAAGCAAATAAAATAGTTGAAAGGGATTCTTATAATTTGGAGCTGCTAGAACAAGTGCATGCTCTAGTGTCTCTTTAATTCCATTGAAATCTTGGATAGAAGCCTCCTCCCATTTTATGGCTTGGTCCTTTTTTAGCATGGAACTAAATGGAATGGTCAACTCAGAAAAGTTTGATATGAATCTCTTGATGAAGTTTACCTACCCAAAGGAAGACTGAATTCCTTTCTTGGTCCTTGGAATTGGGACCTTGCTTATGGCCTCTACCTTTTCTTGATCAATCATCACCCCTTCTTGTGACACGATGTGGCCAAGTAGTTTTTTGCCTTCTTTGACTCCATAATGGCACTTCATTGGATTGAGTGAGATTCCATATTCTCTGCATCTTATCAGACATCTTATCCAATTACAGTAGGTGATCATTTCTCTTCTTGGAGAGTACAGTTACATTATTTTTTGGTAGACAGTAAGGAAATCATTGATGTAACCAGTAAAAGAAACATCCATTGCTCTTTGAAAGGTGGCTCCAACATTCATCAAACTGAAGGGTATCCTGAAATATACATGTACATCCCCCAAAGGGGTGGTAAAAGCTGTTTTAAATCATCTCAGATTCCTTCACCAACAAATTGGTTATAACTAGAGAAACCATCCAGGGTAGAAAGTAGCTCAGTACAAGTCACTAGCTATGCAGTATGTTTCTCCATGTTTGGTAAAGGATAACTATCCTTCATTGAAGCTCATGTTCAAGTTTCTAAAATCCACACATAGCCTGATGTCACCATTCATTCTTTCTGACTGGCACTCGGTTTGCAGCCAAAGAAGAATACCTTGTGGGTTGAATAATCACTCCATCATCTCCGCTTCTTGAATTCCTGTTACATATTAAGGGATTGGAGTGGATTGACTTGGGATTTGTTTCTTATTTATATGGATTTGCATTAGAATCCAAGGGAATATCATGTTTGAAACAGGTCCTCTCTGTATGCTTTATAGTTTAGAATATGTATAAGCCATGTAATCCTGATAATTGTTTTAGCAATTGGATGTATGACTGCTTCTCCTCCTCGCTAAGATTTTTTACCTAAACAAAATTTTCCTTTGCTTCTCCATTGTATGCCAAGGATCATGCTCCTTAAGATCTCTTGAGGCTGCCATGCATCTATTAATAATGTGATCAGCATTATCAAAATTGGACTCAAGAGAAACCATATCCCCCTGGGAATACTATTATTCTTTAGCTGGATGATGCCTTTTCCAAACAAGGTTTCCTTTACCCTCTTCTATGCACATACCACTGGATCCAAATCAATACATTGATAAGCAAACTCTCTTTGTATTCTATAGAAACCTTCTAACATGAGGACCATGATCAAATACTTACCAGTGTTTAATATTGCCAGGGACATAGGGTCTTGTTAATACTTCCACATCATATTCACAATATGGTGGACACTCCAAAATTGTCAAAAGTGAGACCCCAACACTGCAATTTTGTCTGTGAGGTCATTGAATTTCCTATCATGATGTATAATGTTGAATGAATCGAACATCTTAATAAAATTCTTAAACTACATGTTTGTATTGTTTCATTCAACTGATTCTTTATGGCATACAAGTTTTCTGACTTGTTTTACTATTAATTCTGAGTCTCTCTTTGATAATGATGTCCTTGAAACCATGCTTCTAAGAAATTCTTAAACCCAACAAAATAGTGCCTCATACTCAACAATGTTGCTAATGCATTCAAAGCTGTGTTTGAAGGAAAAAAACAAATATTTCCTTAACTTGGTGAAAGAAGAACAACAACAACATCATTCCCAAACTTAGAGGAAGATCCAACAAACAATATATTATAAGGAGATCCCGTTTGTTCAAGGAATTTGCATTATTAAATATTGTGCTCCTTCCCATAAGAAAATCGTACAAAAGTTATTTGCAACAGCACTTGTGTATAATAACTTCATAAGATGCATTTTTGGGATCCTCAACAAGGTTGAAACATCTTATTTTCCCCCATACAACTTGACAAGGCTGCCCTTCAATTAGAATGGTAGCATAGTAAATGTCCATTTGGAACATTCCCACTAACACTAGCAGCCAATTTTATAGATAACAACATACCCCACTTGGCTGGGCAATCAACAATATCTACATCAAGCTTCAAATTCCTGCCCTGGATAGATTGCAAGTTGTACCACCAGACCCTTCACACATTCCACCACTGGCAGCCTCTCTATAATCCATGGTATTACACTTCCCATATGTTGTTTGTTACCTTGATGTCCAGCTCATTCATGACTTCCAAGGGGCATAACATTACATGATTCCCCTTAGTCAAAACATGCAGTTGTGTAGCAATTTGTCCTTAATGTTAGAGTGGTGAAGAATGGATCCACATTTAGTAAAGAGTATACTAAGGATGTCCCCAGATAAACCTCAGGTGTTTTACCTAGATCTTCTGATGTTGGTGGTGCTTCTGGTTCTTGAATGACTTGTGGGGTCTCCACAATGTTTATGTTTCTACCTAGGGTAGTCTTTTCCTCTTTCGGTCCAAAATACTCCAATGCCCTCTTCTTGTGCTGACTTAACAATTGGAAGTAAGATCTTGATCTGACTCAAGACTTGGGCAATATCATAAGGGAAATACTGTTCCCAAGGTGGTATTGGAAGGAAAGTTGATACAACCTCACTAGGTGGTTACTGTCAACACCAATCCGGCACTATGATAATTCTTCACCGGGAACTCCTCGTGCTATGATTATTTACTAATGCACAGCCTTTAGTTTGGTGGATGTAATCTGGAAACAAGACAACAACCATAACACAAGAATACCATTGATTATGATAAGGACAAAATGATGACAAATCTGAAATATCAAAGTAAATTATAATATTAACATGAAATTGTTACAATCTCACCCATGAGGTACTTCAAGTGTTATTGACTTCACTTGACTTTCACCAGGACTATGGGAGAAACTTTACAATTACGCCTCTTGATGGCTTCTTCAACACACCTTTAAACCGATGGCTTCCTTTGCACACTTCCTACAATATTTCTCACTACTTCTTTCTATGCTAAATGAAGGGGGTAGCCTCTCTATTTATAGAACTTCCAGGCTTATCCATCCTATCTCTAAGATAGGATAAGAAATCCACTCTGACGAATCATATTCCATACCTTAACTCTTATCTGTACATGTAAGCTTATCTTCTAAGATAAGATAAACTTTATCATTTTACATGGTTCCACATTTTTAGACTTTTTACAAATAAAATACACAAAATATTTATGGCCTCACTCCTTGTCCTTATTACCAATATAATATTTCTAATTCCTAATCATGTAGACCCTAGTTCTCTAATTACCCAAAACTTTGACATTTTAACATTACCGGACCACTTACGACAAATGTTTATTTTTTACAACATTCCTATTGTACTTTGACTGTTACCGTACTCCACATTATTGGTGGCACACGTACTGACGGTGCCGTTATCTTCAATCGGACACTACTACTAATTACACTTAACAACATCCTATTCTTAATACATACATTAATGAAATAGAAGTTATGGAGGAAAATTTTAGTATCGACATCTTCCCCCTTCCTAGCTTCTACTTCGTCCTTAGAGTAGATTATTCTGGTGCTTGGAAAATCTTCAACTTGTCATGGTTTGACCCATTTTGTAATGAGAGTGCCTTCAAATTCCTCCAGTCAGTACGTACCATTTTCATGCACAGCTGCTATTTTGTACGGGCCCATCCATTTTGGAAGAAATTTTCTTTGTCTTCTTTTTTTGTATCTGGAATCATATACTAGAGCCAAGTCATTCACTTGAAATGGAGGCCACCGGATCTTTTGATCAAAGTACTCCTTCTGCTTCATTTTCTTCTTATGGCTTGTATCCTTTGTTATTTCTCTCATTTCCTCTAGCAAATGAAGATGTATCAACCTTTCTTTTACTGAATCACTTTCATCTATCCTTTCATTTTTTATAACTCTCACAGTGGGAATATCAAACTCAATAGGAAGAACTGGATCAATGCCATAGGCCAACTAAAATGGGGAGTATCATGTTGCTGACTTTGACGTTGCCGTATATGCCCACAATGCTGCATGAATCCTTTTTATACCATTTATGTACCTGTAAGGCTGCATCTTTTGCTAGAATTTGACACAGCACAAAATTTGTTCATTCCACCTGTCCATTTGTGCTTGGCTTGTATGTTATTTCCCTTCCTGTGCTTAATAGAAAACTTATTGAGTAGGGCTTTTACCACCTCATTAATGAAGTGGCTTCCTTGATCTGTTACAATTTCTAATGGACAACCAAATCTTGTGACAATGCGTTCATATATGAACCTTGCCACTTCATCCATGGAAGCTGTTTTCAATGGCCTAGCTTAAACCCATTTGGTTAAATAAGTTGTGGAAACTACAATATACTTATTTTGGTGGTGTATGTAGTTGGAAGTGGACCTACAATGTCTATTCCCCACTTTTCAAAGGGACCAAGGGGAAGAATAGGACTTAATGGAGATGATGAAGTCTTACGGTTACCATGTGTTTGAAAAATATCACACTGTCTTACAATAATTATAAACAATCTTTAAAAAGAGTGGGCTAGTGATAACCTGCATCCAAGATCCTTCTTGTTGTAAGTTTTCCAGAGAAGTTCCCTCCACATGTACCATTGTGGAATTCTTCTAGCAGCTCCTTTCCTCGATCACGTCCAACTGCCCTCTTGTACTGTCCATCAGGTCCTATTCGAAATAATGCTCCATGTAGAATAGAATATGGGACGACTGGCTTGAGTAATCTTCTCTTAGTCTTTGCATTGGCACCATCAGGAAACTTGAATTCATTCAGATAATTCCAAATATCTATGTATTCACTAGGGATTGTGTCAAGGGAGAAAAATGCTGCATCGGGGAAAATCATCATCATCACAAGACGATCCTAAACCATCATAGGCTCGAGAGAGTGCATCTGCATTGACATGCTTCTTTCCTGGCCTATCTATAATATCAAATTCAAATTCCTGTAGCAAAATTATCCATCTTGCTATCCTCCCTGATGGGTTAGGCTTATTGACAATATATTTCAGAGCCTGATGATCTGTTACAACTATAAATTTCTGCCGTAGCAAGTAATTTCTAAACTTCTTTACAGCAAAAATGATAGCCAAATCCTCTTTTTCAGTTACAGTATAGTTTACCTCAGCACTGCTCATTTGTCTTCTCCCAAAGTAGATTGGATGTTCATCTCCCATTTTCATCCTTTTGGCTCAAAGTGCTTACTAGTGCTACATCTGAGGCATCAGTGTACACAATGAATGGCTTGCTCCAATCTGGATTCTTCAAAACAGGTGAAGACACCAGGGCTTCCTTCAGTTTTCCAAAAGCTTCATGCGCCTTATTTCCTGGTTGATAAGTAACATCCTTCTTCAAGAACTGGGTTAGTGGCTGTGAAATCTTTGAGAAATTATTGATGAACCTTTTATAGTAAGCCACATGGCCTAAAAATGATCTCAACTTACTTCTATTCATTGGAAATGGTAAATCTTTGATTTTTGAAACTTTATCAGGATCAGTACCAATACCATCTCTGGATACAACATGCCCTAACAAAACGCCTTTTAGAACATACAAAGACACACTTTGTAGGGTTTAGTGAGGCTTGTGCTTCATCTAACCCTTTGAAATGATGTCTCCATCTGGTACAGGTGGTCCAACTTGCTCCTATATATGCAAAAATCATCCAAAAATACTCTTATGAAGGTCCCAATATAGGGTTCAAACACCCTATTCATCAAACGCTGGAATGTTGCTGGAGCATTACACAACCCAAAAGGCATAACTCTATAAGCAAAATGTTCCCCAAGGAGTGGTGAACGTGGTCTTCAGCTAATCTTTCTCTGCTATACGAACTTGGTTGTAGCTGCTATATCCATCAACAAAACTATAGCACTCCTAGCCAGCTACTTCGTCCAAGATCTGATCTGAAAATGGAAGAGGGTAATGATCCTTCTTTGTTGCCTTGTTGAGCTTCCTGTAATCAACAAAAATGCATAGCTTCCCATTCTTTTTTATTTAGATCACAATGAGAGAAACACATTCTGAATTCTCCATAGCAAATATGAATCCTGCATCAAGTAACTTATTTATTTCTTCTGTTACAGTCTTGGAGAAATTAGGATTCTATTCTATATGGCATTTGCTTTATGGGCTTAGCACCATCTACCAGCTCAATACAATGTTCTACCCAACTTACTTGACGGGAGTTCCTTGTAATCAAAAGTGAATAGGTATATGTACCTTCGAAAGAGGCTGGAGGTAGGATTCCTTTCTCACTCTCCATCACAGCATCACCAATCTTTATTTGTTGGAGACGATCATCAACTTCTTCTTCATGATAATTTTATGGGTGTCATCAGTTTGTGTGATTGGAAGGATATCCATGATTGAAACATCGACCTTGCTTTCTTCATCTTTAGTGTCCACTTCACTGGTACTAGAGTAATCAGAGGATGTCCAATCATCAGTTTCATCACTTGAATCCACAGGTTCTGCTTTATGATGTCGAGGGATCACATTTATCTTCACCCTCTCTCTATCACGTCCAAGTGTCATAAAACCTTCATTCCAGTTAGTTTTCTCGCATGAACTCTCCTTAGTCATGGTCTTCCCTAGCAACATTGGGTACATAACAGTACCACTTTTCATCACCTAAAAGTATACCACACATACCACACACCCATAACAGATATTGCCACATTTGAAATTACACCTTCTGGTTTAGTTTTTCCTTTATTTAATCACCTTAACATAAGTGTTTAAGGTCGATCAATTTTTAAACCCAACATATTCATTACAGACTTGTTCATTACATTAACTGCAGCACCTCCATCAACTAAGACATCATGAATTGAAATACCATTCCATAATACCTCAGCTTATGGAGCATATGGATCTGCCTCTGCCTCCAAAACAGGGACCTTCAACCTCCTTCCTTCGTTCGAGCATTGAGTCCACCTCGCAACTCCCCCGCCTCTTCTCAGAAGACATAGCCAAGAGTTGACCATATGTAATATTTGCAGGCCTCTTTGGATAGATCTTCCAAGATGGAGTATGGTCCTTGCCCCTGTGAAATTAGAAAATCCTGCACACCCAAATTTCTTCTCTTATGTTTCTTACTAGTTTCTCCTTTCATCTTCTTAGGATCATTTCCATCTTGATTATATTTTTCTTTCTTTATTTTTGTTACAAACACATCTAATTCATTATTTTCTACTCTTATCTACTACATCAAGAGAATTCACAGGTTGCTTTTCCTTTATCATTATCTCCTTTACCAGATTGTAGAAGCTCTATCTGGACAATTATACTTATAATGACCATTTTTTAAAACAACCATAACAAAAAAACTTCAGAAATAGTTCTTTTTGGACCTTCTATCTCCTCCCTGAGAACTAAATTCATTTCCTTTAAGAAGATTAATAGTTAACTGACCCATCTTTTTGAGTAGATCTTCATACTCATTAGATGTACTAGGAGAAATATTTGTGCTCACACGGGAAGTGGTTGTGGATTCTAGACCAAAGGTGCTGGTGTAGGCTCTACTTTAGCAACAATATCTTTGGAATCCTCTTCCATGCTTTCTTCTTGCCTTCTTGAAATCTCCTTTGCTTGTTCAATGGTAGCTGGGTGGTCATACTTCACTCGTTTTTCTAATCTCTGGCTTCATCCCAAGAATGAAGTGCTTACATAGGAGATTATCCACGCCATTCCATCAACCCATCCGCTAATCCTTTCTTCTGGATCTGGGCATCGAGCTTCCTCCTTAGCTCTAGAACACGAGCATGATAATCCCTTATCTTCTTCTTCTCTCCTTGGGTTAGCTTTGTGATCTCGATCATGAGATCTGCATATCTATGTTGTTCACCAAATTCTTCAAGAAAACTTTTAGTTAATAAATCCCATGAATTTTTCACATTATCACCTAGTGTTTCAAACCACCTAAGTGCTGAACTATCCAAAAAGGTAGGAAGAAATTCAGTCCATTATTCCCTTCTTATGAGGCCATTACAAAATACAAGATCATTTAAACTCTTGAATGAAAGAAGAAAGCATCTTCATTAGATTGAGTTGAAAAAATACAGGAATCTTTCCCATTTTCAAAAGTAACCACCGTGAAATACCAACCCACAAGTACAATCAACAAGACTTATGTGCACAAATAATTGGAATCACTGTAATAGAAAGTGACTTTACACCTTTCTACAGTAAAATAGAAATGACCATTGTAAACTATGGTAAAACTTGACTTACTGCCGTAAAAACTATTCACGGTAAAAAGTGAAGTTACTGTGGTAAATACTATTCACGGTAAAAAGTGAAAGTTACTGCAGTAAATATTATTCACGATAGAAAGTGAAGTTACTGACGGTAAATACTATTCACAGTAAAAAAGTGACTTTACTGCGGTAAATAGTATTCCAGTAAAAATGACTTTACCATGGTAACTACTATTCATGGCAAAAATGACTTTACCATGGTAACTACTATGCACAATAAAAACAATGTTACCCTCTAATTGATTTTTGACTAAGTGGGAAATATCTCTCTAGAAAATCCATCAACGAGGAATGGTCCCAGTAACGGAACAAAAATGTCAGCACCAATCCGGCACTATAATAATTCTTCACCGTGAATTCCTTGTGCTATGATTATTTACTAATGCACAACCTTTAGTTTGGTGGATGTAAGCTAGAAACAAAACAACAACACCGAACACAAGAATACCATCGACTATGATAAGACAGAATGATGACAAATCTGAAATACCAAAATAAATTATAATATTAACATGAAAATTGTTACAATCTCACCCATGAGGTACTTCAAGTGTTATTGACTTCACTTGACTTTCAACAAGACTATGTGAGAAACTTTACAATTACGCCTCTTGATGGCTTCTTCAACACACCTTTAAAACCGATGGCTTCCTTCGCACACTTCTTACAATATTTCTCAATACTTCTTTCTATGCTAAATGAGGGGGGTAGCCTCTCTATTTATAGAACTTCCAGGCTTATCCATCCTATCTCTAAGATAGGATAATAAATCCACTCTGACGAATCATATTCCATACCTTAACTCTTATCTGTACATGTTAAGCTTATCTTCTAAGATAAGATAAACTTTATCATTTTACATGGGTTCCACATTTTTAGACTTTTTACAAATAAAAATACAAAAAATATTTATGACCTCACTCCTTGTCCTTATTACCAATATAATATTTCTAATTCCTAATCATGTAGACCCTACTTCTCTAAATACCCAAACTTTGACATTTTAACATTACCGGACCACTTACGACAAATATTTACTTTTTACAACATTCCTATTGTACTTTGACTGTTACCGTACTCCACATTATTGGCAGCGTCGTACTGGCACGGTGCTGTTATCTTCAATCAGACGCTACTACTAATTACACTTAACAACATCCTATTCTTAATACATACATTAATGAAATAGAAATTATGAAGGAAAATTTTAGTGTCGACAGTTCATCAAGCTCTTTTGATGCTAGTGGTGCTTCTAGTTCTTCGATGAATGGTGGGGTCTCCACAATGTTTATGTTTCTACCTAGGGAAATCTTCTCCTCTTTTAGTCCAAAATACCCAAATGCCCTCTTGTTGTGCTCAAGGATCTTAAGAAACTCAAAATTGGAATTAAGATTTTGATCTGACTCAAGACTTGGGAAATATCATAAGTAACAGACTTTGGCAAGGCAACATTGGAAGGAAAGCTGACACACTCACTGGGTGGTACAATATTTTTGATAGCTTGGGCATGATGAGGGGTATAATTTTTGTTTGGAGCTGCAGGGATTCTGGTAGATGCATCTTTCTTAGGAGCCTCTTAGGAATGTTTGAAAGTAAGGGAACTTTTGGCTTGTCTTTAGGCCCTTCTCCTTTGATAGCCTTACTTCTTGTGTTATATTTCTTCTCTTAAACAATGACATCACTCATCAGTAACTGTCTATCTTCGTCAGAAGAGGATGCCTCCCTCATACTTCTTTAACATTAAAGACCTTAAATATTCAAATTCATTATTGGGTAATTCAAAAGCTTGTATAAAATATCTACTTCTAAAGTATGAGAGGGATGAAGAATAGGTACCCTATGAATGCAATCCCAAAAAAGTGGCAACAATCTGGGAACTTATCACCTCAGTTGAAGTTGCGACCCTTGATGTGAGCTCGTGGAAGCAGCCCATCATGCAAACATCATCATCATCATCATCACTCAAGCTTCTTCTTCTTTCTGATCTTATTCACAAGGAGTATGGGGTATGAAACATCTGTCACACCAATAAATGACATTTTTCTCCTCTACAATAGCAACCTCTTGGAAGACAAAAGGATCGGGCACCATTCTGTTTTCCCTAGCCTTGGGACTGACTATTTCCATAATCCAATAGGTCCCTTGCCTCTGTCATCAAGATATTTGGTGATTTGTGAACTTATCTTGGCCTTTTCTACTTGTGTTGGCCTTGTGAGACTTTTCCCAATTCATTTCTCAGCCTAGGCTAGTTTGTAGGAAATTTCTTTGACAACCCCTACCAAAGTCTTCACAACTTCTTCCAAATTAGTAGCCTTTCTTGTCTGAGTGTTTTTTTGGGTTAATTAGTTTTACACCATCCCTTTTTGGAGGCTTTCCAATTTCCTTGATATTGTTCTCAATTTTCAGGAGACATGGTGAATGCTTGCCTCAAATTAGTAGGGTAGGTTTTTTCCCTCAAGTAGTAAGAAACCTTTTTATCAAATGCATCTGAATATTTGATCAAACATGATTCATCACATGGCCTTATCCTAACAGGAAATATCCTCAAGGTCTTATTAAACCTTGTGTTGAAATCATGTACTGACTCATTAGGATTATTTTTGATGTTTTCAAATTATTTCAAAAGAAACCTAGGGTCATTTCTATCACCATACTGCAATCTAAATGCATTTCTCATCTCTGTCCAAGAATCAATGGAATTATCTGGAAAATCTTTATACCAGTCCCTTACATCCTCTTCCAAAGTATGGATAAATAGTTTGAAATATACATCTTCATGTGCAATCTCAAAGTCTTCCATCATATTGATAAAAAGCTTTAGATTTTGATCACCAGTTATAGTGTTTTTACCTTGGAACTTTAGAATTTTGTTCCTTGCTTCTTGGGGAGACTACTTTTGGATAACCAGCCATCCCTATAAAATTTATAGGTCCAAAGGTGTTTACAATCAAAAGGGGGTTATGGGTGGGGGAAACACCATGTTTTTTTTGAGGAGGTGGACCCTGGAGGGGTGAGAATTTGATAAGGGGCATAGGGTCTTTGAAACATAAGGGGTAATAACTTCCTAAAACATTGGATATCCCC
This sequence comes from Taxus chinensis, assembly GCA_019776745.2. NCBI lineage: Eukaryota > Viridiplantae > Streptophyta > Pinopsida > Cupressales > Taxaceae > Taxus > Taxus chinensis. The sequence goes on from CM034149.1 coordinate 818,990,970, forward strand.
TAAAGGCCCTGTTTCTTGGAAAACCCTATCAAATTCTGAAAAGAGAGGTTGCAAAATGAGAAGCAAAACTTTTCAAAATAAAATGAAGGCCCCTCTCCAGTTAGAGAATTCAATTCCGCTAAAGATGACTACCTGATTCAGAAGCACTTGAATTGTAATCTTCAATAAATAGGGCTGATCACTCTCATTAATGGGAGATCCCCTTTTCTTGTCTACTAATTTTCAACAGCTCTATCCAGGATTTTCTTCCTTTTGACTTTGCTTTTCTTAGCTCTAGAAAATAATGTCCTATTAGGATCTCTGTGTAAAGAAAGACCTATCTTCCTTCCAGCTTTAAAAAGGTTACTAACAAAAACTCACTTGACATAGAGGTTAAGACACTAGGTTCTCTTCAAGAATTAGATCAACGGGGAGTTACCGCTAAGGATTTCCACCTTAGTTGTGTAAATGCACCTAAAATATGATCTACCAAATGTATGTCAACAACTAGAAACTGTGAAAAGGAAAGATATAAATTTTCTTGACCAAGATTTATCAATTAACACTTAGTGAAATAATTGTAAAAAATGTAAATATTACACATAGCACTTGTAACTTTGAATACTTCTTACAGGGCCTGAACACAAGGATGATGTCATGAAAGGATGTATTTTTACTTTGAGCATACAAGAAGTGCTTACCATGGTTTGAATATGAACTGTAATCACTATGTCCCTAAGAACGATGCCAAAAGCATGTTGTTGATGAGCTAAATAGATATGAACTTGCAGTAAATCAAAAAGTTAGTCTACATAACTCAAATTAGTTCCCCAACAATGGTGCTAGAAGTGTGTTAGTACCCAAATTTAATATCCTTAAAATGCTGAGTAGAATCATGGACTTAACAAGACACTTAAAGGAAGATAGATGATTACGTATGTCATTATGTAGCTGGGGAAAGTAGTCTATCTGACCTTTTAGAACTCAGGCTTTAAAAGGAGTGGGTAGAACCTTAAAAGGATGTGATTTGATCCTAAATATTTTAGGTTGTGCCTTTCAACCAAGGTAAAAGAACCTATTTTATAACCTCTATTATTCAAGAATGTTGGTAAATCCTTCTTTTCCAAAAAATTTATAGATAAGACCTTCGAAAAATATGATCAACACACCAAATCTGACTCTCACAAGTTGTCACTTCAAGATTATGGAGATATTTTCAAAAAAAGGCAAAGGTTACTAAAGACATTTGGAAACCTGATTGTTTCTGCATGCTTTAGTAATAGAAACTATGCATTTGTATACACACAGGACAAACAAGGGTAGTACAAGTAAGATTGGATGTTCTTAAATAAATTTTGGTGGGAGGTGAGGTAGGATGAACTTGATAATCTAGATCTTTGAGATCTTTTACAAAATGAAAAACTAAACCAAAAGAATGCCACAGAGTAGCTAAAATGTTTCTTTAACCAGAATATGTGCTTCAATGGAGGCCCAGATTATCACTTTTTCATACAATCTATGAGATTCTAACACAAAGGCTCAAGTTGGAAAACCCAAAAAAGTATCAAGATCTGAGCCCAATCATGCCTGAGGTACACCCAAAGGCTTACAAAAAATCTCTATCAATAGATGAAAGAGAAGTGATTTTAATTTGTTTATTTCACTCCCAGATGAAAGCTCTTCTGAGAAATGAAATTGTAGATGCCACTAACATTTCACAAGGATTAAGAGCTATGTGATTGAGACAGATTTTGATACAAGATTGTAACATGAATAAGAAAAACTATTCACAGACATTAAAAAATAAAACAAACACATTTTGCATAAGATTAACACAGAATAACTCGAGTTTGATTAAATTTATCAGCAGGGGAAAGTTTCTAGAAAAATCTCAGAGCTTGTCAATGGCTGTACACTCGCAACCACCTTGACACAATCAAATTCAATACAAAAGAGATATACATACTTCTCAAAAAATATGGGCTCTATCAAGACCTTTTCGATTAGAAAAATCATTCCCTACCCCTAACACTCCAACCATTTGCATGATAAACTCATGTAATTAATAAAAACTTCCACAAAGTTTTCCCCTAAAAAACCCAAACATTGAGTGCACCAGTGTTTGGCCATGATCTCGATCGTGATTCCCAAAATCAGATTTGTAAAATTTTGTCAGGTGCTCAGGGGGCAGATCTCTTCAAACATATTCCACATTCAACTTCATTCTCTTGTAGATCGTTCTTCTTTTAACTCTGGCAACCACTTCTTCCCCTAATGCTATCCAATCTGGTTCTTTGCACACTCGGGAAGAAAAAATGGAAGATCAGATCAAGCCCAGAGGTCAGATCTCATCTTAATGGCAAAAGACATCCCCAGATCTTCCTCACCAAACTTAGATATCAAATTTACTCCCCTTTCCTATTTGGCATGCAAAAAATATCAAAAAATCATGAATACTCACATCTCTATGAGCTCTAGAGTGAAAATGGTTGAAAAATCAAATATAGATGTATAGCTTCCATTGATTTCTAATTTGAATTTGCACCGTCCACATGGGAGACCCACTTTAAAATGGGCTTGGGGGTTCCTTATTTCCTTTTACAACTTTTAGAAAAATGTAAAATTTTCACAATTTTCTCCACACCTCCTCCTTTGGGAAATGAGCCTGACACATGTCCTAAGGTGGGTCCCAGAGGAAGCGTGAACAAATTTTGCTATTTCACCTCTTTTTTGGATAAAAGGAAAATTTTCCAAGTTTCCCCCGCAGCTCTACACCTTTGCCATTTACTGGAACAAGTTTTGACTTTTCTCTATCAGGCTTGGGATTCATTTTGATGATTTTAGTCATTTTAACATCAAGGGGCAAAAATCCAAGTTGCCCCCGATGGCCCGCCTCCTACCTCTTAACATTTTGAAAGCCAACCTTGACCTCCTTCTTGTCAGGCTTGTGGGCCATTTTGAGATTTTAATCCTTTTGATGACAAGAGGCAATAAATCCAATTTGTCTTCGATGGTCCTATTCCCCACCCCTTTGATTTTTCAAACTGCCACATGTCATAATGGTGCATCTTGAAATTATCCCTAAAAGTTGAGACCTTGAATAAGTGTGGGCTCGCCATGTGTCGTTATGGTGAAACTTCAAAAAACTTAATGTTTCAAAATGATTTAGGTGGGAACAAGCTTCCACTTTAGAATTTTATTCCATTTTTCCAAAAGGTAAAAACATCCAACTTACCTCTGAAGGCCCGCATCTCTACCATTAGCTTTGTCACATGTCCTCCTGCGGGGTAAAAGTAAGACTTTTTCCGTGCCACTTAAAATTTGATTTAATTAGAGCCTAGCGGGGCCATGGGGAAATTTCAAACCTTTTTCCAAATTAGGAAAAAGAAACAAGTTCAAAAACAAACCCACTGCGCCCCCATCTAATTAGAAGAAGCCACATAAGCACCAAAATAAAAAATCAGAAATGAGTGGAGCCACGGGACCAAATTCACCCTTTTGCCAAAAAAGGAAAAAGTGATAAGTTAAAGAATTTTCCCACCTATCCCCTGACCAATCAAAAAGAAGCCACATGATCACCGAATGCTGAGGAATAATTTTGATAGGAAAAGGACACTGTCTAGACCGTAAAAAACACAAAAATTCATCATTCATGCCCAGAACCTGATTTTTCCACCAAGGATGAATTTTTTTGAAACAAAACCAAGTGAATCTTGGTTTCGAAGCATCTTTCGACTATGGGTTTCAATTTTCAAAGGCATACAAATCTAAATTTATCATTCTTGAACTTCCATGGTTGGGGAAATATAGGGAAAGTGACAAAGCCCACGGATAATGAAGAAATTAGGGCAAGAACAGGGAAAACTCAAATACTCCTTCAAGGAGGGACATGACAATGGATTCTACAAACAATTCGAAGCATTTCAAATAGAGGTAGAAGCTTTCAGGACACCCACATCGAGAGAGAAAATGTTTCATAACACACAAATCAAAGTGAAATAATGGAAAATGGGGCAAAATAATTCTAAGCATCAACACCTTGCTAAAAAATATCCCCATTCTTTAGATGTGACAACTCGTGAGAATTAAATTGTGGCGTATTGATCATATTTTCTAAAGGTTCCCATGGAAATTGTGCAAAGAAGGATCTCTTCATGTCCTTCACCAACAGAGGTTACAAAAAATGTCCTCTCACCCTAGTCAATAGGCACAACCTAAAGCATGTAGGATAGATCAAATCCTCTTATATAGTGCTATCCATTTTCTCCACTACTTGAGTGACAAAGAGCCAGCTAAATCTCCTCCCCTAGCTACAAAATGAATCATAATATGATCTATTTGTCTCTAAGTGTCTTGCTAAATTTTTGATGTTGCTCGACTTCCAAGGGATAATCAATTTGGATACCAACAAGAGGTATGATAAACCTCTTACACACACACCACTTCAACCCATACCCTTTAGGACATGAAAAATAGACATTGCAATTAACACTCCATTTTACCTTCCAAAACACATAATGGGGTCTATTTTTACCCCCCCAACCCATAAATAAGGTTGGTATAATAAACTAAGAGGATGTGGGACAAGTTTAAACTATCCCACAAGCCTCCAAAATTGGCCCTTAAGGCCAAATCCGAATTTCTAAGGATAGGTAGAGTGTACAACACTCAAGATAACATACACTCAACTTAAAACACATAAAACAAAGAACCATCTTATCTAATAAATGAATTATTTGTCCCATCATAATTAGTTTAGTAACATGATTACTCACTAATCTAGAAACATAAATTAATCAATGATAAAAGGGCATTACATCTCCATAAGATCACATACTCTAGAATTAAATAAAGAAAAAGAAGATAATAACACACAAACCCCTTGGTCACAATTGGTAGGTCATACCCCCACAGGGACCCCCTAAAAACAAGACACAAAACATAACACAAGTTGCCATGGTGACCATTGATGAATACACCCAGTATTCCATTGTGGTTGGTCTCCAACCCCCCTTTTATTATTGTGATATAATCATCTGTAAAACACACAATACCTCCTTCGGCCTCATGGCCACATCAAAACATCCAAATAAAATTTATGCATATAATTCAACAATAATCCATACATAAATTAAATCATCATCTAGGAAAATAATGTTACTATTTTAAAATTCCAACAACATCTCGATTCTATAATTCGTCAATACCAATAAGATCACAAGATTAGATCATTGCTAACTCCTACTCAATATGATGAAATGTCGAATGTTAGAAATTCATACATATGTCAACAAAATATCATCATTAATACAAAATATCTCTCTAATAAATCCACGCGATCATACTATTAATTGATATCCATCAATAATCAAAGTATCACTATCGTCTAATCATCATGCTATGCAAAAATGATACAATAATATCCATGTATATAACCAGAAGTAATTGAAATCAAAATGTAATAAGTTTCAAAGGGAAGTGGGCACTACATCCCCCTCCCCTTAGAATCAACTTCCTCCTGGAAGTTACTAAAATAGGTGTGGAAACTGGACTTATAGCAATGTATCATCCTCCCATGTAGCAACACTCTCATCATACATGTCCCAGTAGACTTGAACCTGGTCAATCTCTTTACCTAAAAGGCCCAGGGTCCTATAATATAAAATAAAGATGAGCTCCACCATCATCTACCCTTGATCTTGAACCTATAATAAGGTCCAATATAATACATGAGAAGGATCAGAAATTTATCTCCTAAGTACCGAAACATAAAACACATTAGAGATGCGAGACAAGATAGGTGATAACACTAGACAATAGGCCAAAGGACCGATACACTCCAAGATCTCAAAGGGACAAAAAAATATAGGATCAAGATTAGAGCCTTTCCCATAATGGATAGGGCTCTTATGAGGCCTGACACAAAGAAACACCTTCATTCCCACCTTAAAACTATGATATGTCCTATGCTAATCGACATACTTCTTCTTGCTTTACTGCACCTCCTACAATCTTTTCCTGATAATAACAACTTGCTGCTCCATATCCTATAGTAAAGCTGGCCAAAGAGAAAAATTTCCTCCAATCTGACCCAAATCATTAGTTTCTTACACTCTCTGCCATACAGTTCCTAAAAAGGAGCCATGCATATCAAACTTTGAAAACTATTATTGTATGAAAAATCCACCAAGTATAAATACTCCTCCCACCTCAATTAATGATCCATTACGTACATCCTAAGCATGTCCTCCAAGATCCTATTCAGCCACTCATTTTTTCCATTTGTCTCATGGTGATAAGTCTTACTAAAATTGATCTTCATCCCAAGTGCATACTGCATCGTAGTATAAAACTGAGAAATGTACAAGGGATCACATGATCTTCCACAGAACCCCATGTAATCTGATAATCTCATCAAGATATACTCGTGCCACTACACTATCTTTGTAGGTTGTATTCACCGAAGAAAAGTGAGCCACTTTCATCAATTTATCCATCATGATCATGATGGTGTCCTAGTGGTATCTCGATGTCATTAACCCAACTATAAATTCCATGGAAATGGTTTCCCAATTTTACTCTGGTATAGCGTGAGGGAAGATAAGGCTAGCTAGATGTTGATGCTTAGCCTTCACCTTCTAAAACTCTAAGCAGCGTGACTCAAACTGAGCCACTTCTCTTTGTATTCCCCTCTAATGGTACAAATATTTCAAGGTGGCGTGCATCTTCTTCACCCTGAAATGGGCTGAATAAGGTGCACGATGAGCCTTTGTCAAAATGTCATGTCTCAAGTATCCCTCTCTAGGAAAATTTATCCAACCTCTGTGCCTGAGAAGTCCATTTGTCTCTAATAAAAATCCATCAAATCTCCCCTTAAGGGGTCTATGGGACTCAATCTCTACTCTGGCTACAAGGTAGAAGCTTTCATGAGGAATCTACTGTAAAATCCTACTCACAAATATGTACCCACTTAAGTAGCCATAGCCACATGTATCCATCTACAACCAAATTCTCCTTCCCCTTCACATGCTCTATCTGTATGTCATACTCATAAATAAACTCCATCAAGCACTGTTGATGAACATTGAGATTTGTTTGCGTGAAGAGGTGGCGAAGACTCAAGTGATCAATCCTGAGTTTAAATCTTTGGCCAACAAGGAAGTGTCTCCACCACACCAAGGTATGTACAACTAGTTGCAAGCTCAATGTCATGAGTTGGATAATTCATCTCATAATACTTGAGTTTTCTAGAAATAAAAGCAACTAATTAGCCCTCTTACATTAACACACCTTCAAGTCATGCCAAAGAAGCATTTGTGCAAACAAAGAACTCACCCTGAGGGTCTAGTACCATAGGAATATGCGTTGTCTTGAGACATTCCTTCAGTGTCATGAAGGCATACTCAAATCTATCTAAAAATACAAACTTTTTCCCTTTTCGCTTATGGGAAGTGATGGGGTGCACAACCCGAGAAAATTTCTGTACAAATATCCTGTAGTATCCTACCAAACCCTTGAAACTACGCACCTTGGTCATACTAGTGGGTGTTTCCCAATCCATAATAGCTCTAATCTTAGAAGGATCAACTATGACACCTTCCCCATTAATGATGTGGCCCAAATACTTCACCTCTGTTTTAAAGGACACGCACTTCTCGAGGTTCCCATAAAGTTGCTCCTCACAAAGACACTGAAGAACCTGATGAAGGTGCCCCTCATGCTCCTCATGCGTACATGAGTATATAATAAAAATGAGCATGTAGTGATCAAATTTTTTTTAGAATACCCCATTCATCAAGGTCATGAAAACTATGGGGGAATTCGTCAGACCAAAAAGTCACTACTGTGAACTCATACTGGCCATATCTCGTAATGAAGGTGGTCTTATGAATAGCTTCCTCCATGAACCTTAGCTGATGATAACCTGAATTAAGATCTATCTTTGAAAATATTTTGGCCCCCTTCACCTAATCAAATAAATCATCAATACATGGAAGGGGGTAAAAATTCTTGATTGTTACTTTGTTTAGTTGGTGATAATCAATACACAAATGTAGAGATCCATCCTTTTTCTTCACAAAAATCACTAGTGCACCCCAAGGGGATACACTAGGATGAATTAGGACTTTCTCCAAAAGGCCCTCAAGCTACAACTTGAGCACGCAGAGCTCAGGGGTAGTCATCTGCTAAGGTACTCATGAGATAGGCTCTACACCTGGAACCAAATCTATGTGAAAATCTATCTCACATGGGGTAGGTAACCCCGAAAGATCCCCTAGAAAGACATCATAAAAATATCTCAAGATGTGATGGTTGTTGGTGCTCAATTTAATTTTTCCCTGTTTGTTCAAAATGTCTCATTTTGCATGGTTTGAAGTATTGTCTTTCTCCTTGTATTGATTCATGAAATATTTTTCCTTCATTTGGTTGCCATGGTTAGTCCTTTCCTTTGGTCGAGGATCACATTAAGTCTAGATATTGTTTTCCATTTCTCTATCCATGAGAAAGAATTTGTAATTTAGGCATGAATTTTTGGTTTCCCCTTCCTTCTATTTTTCCACAGTCATGTTTTCCCTCTCAAATTTTGTCCCAACATCCATGGAAACTTGGTCCTTTCTGATTGGATGTGGCCCAGTGGGTATTTTTGGTGAAACTTGTCACTTTTCTTACATTTGTAAAAATGCCAAATTGGTCCCACAGCCCCAATAGTTTCTGATTGGCTATTCAAAAAATATAAAGTGGCAACACAAAAGTATTACTTTGATCCTGAAGAACGACACATGGCATTATTTCAAGTTACAAGTGGGGAGGCAGGTCACTAGAGATTTTTGCATATTTTTGCCTTTTTGTATGAGGGAGCAAAGTTATGAAATAATTTGTAACTCTGTTGGGGACCACATCAAAAGTTAGAAGCAGAGAGGTGGGTTTTCAGGGAATTTTGAGACTCTCAAGCCTTCTTCAACTCAAAGCTTGTTCACATGGAGGGCATGCGCTCATTTGAAATTTTGCCTCTCGATGTGACCTTTGGAGCTATGCTAAGGAAACACGTGGAGGTTTCTGCTGACCCTGCCCATACTTAGACTTTTATTCAAGCGAACAGTGCAACTTTGTCAGACCATGGACACGTGGAGGGCCTACCTTCGTAGTTATGCCAAGGAGACACGTAGAGGCTTCCACTATTTTATCTCTATACTTAGACTTCTCAAGAAACTTTCTAAGTCTTTGGACATGTGGTGAGCTTGCGCGTGTTTGGGTTCTCCGCTTTTGGGCTCCATGTCAAAAATGCACTGAAGAGACATGTGAAGGCTTTTGTTGGATCCTTTTCTATACTAATACTTGTTCAATGGCTGAGGAAACTTTCTTGGGCCCAGGGAACATGGAGAGCCTGTGCTTGTTTAAAGTCCCGCATCTAAACTTCATCTTTGAAGTTACACCGAAAAACTACGTGGAAGCTTCCGTTGGGCCTTCCCATACTCTAATGTTTCAGCAACTGATGCAATTTTCTAGGGTCCTCAACATGTGGAATGTTTTTGTTCATTTGTAAACCTACCTCTAGACTTCACCTTTGCAGTTGTGCCAAGGAAACACGTGGAGGTTTTTTCTAACTCCTCTTTGCACTTGGCCAATTTGGACTTGTAGCGCATGAATGTAAGCTTCCATGTGAGGGTACTCATTTCTCAAGGTGTATTCTCGAGGGTGAAAAGGATTTCTTATCAGATCCAGCCACATGGAGCCATCTAAAAATGATTAAAAAGGGGATTTCTTGCAGGACAAAATGAAAGAATGATTAAGAATACTGTAAGAAAATATCATATGGCATCCCAGTCATAGTTGAGGGTCTCAGAAACGTGATCAGTTCTTGATTTATGCACTTGGCAGCTTTTGGTGTAAATTTGTTAAACATCATGTTCTAATACAAATTTGTAACAAGCAAAGGATTCCTTGAATATTTTTATTTTTGGAGGGAAATTTTGGGATGAATGAGTGAGTGAATTGTATAAATGTAATGAGAGTACTCTTGCAAATGGTCAGAGGTTAATTTTTCTGAGAAAGTTTGAGAGAAACCATTTTCTCGAGAGGCCATCTGAGAGACTAGTTCATTTCCGTGTTCTTTTAGATTCAATCGTGTCAAGGTGGTTGTAAGTGTACAACCATTGATAAGCTCTGAGATTGTTTAAGAAAATTTCTCCTGTTGATGAATCCGATGAACTTTGAATAACTCTATGTTGATCATGTGCATTATTGTGTCTACTTTTATTTCATAATTGTTTCAAATAGTTTTTTCTTGTTCTTATTACAATCTTATGCTAAAATCTCTTTGAGTCACATAAGATATCGTCCGTGTATCTGTATTGTGGCATTTGAATTTTCATTATGAGAAGAGCCTTTATTTGGTAATGAAATAAACAATTTAAAATCACTTTCCTCTAACCATATTGATAAAAAAAAATTTAATCATATGAGTGTATCTTAGGCATGATGAACTAGAGATTCCTAGAATTTAATTTAGTCTTTACCACGAGATTTTGAGTTGAATTCTTGAAGAGTGTGTCAAACCATTAATCTTTGGGCCTCCATTGATGCACACCTTCTTATTGAAGGAATAACTTAGCTTTTTTGAAGCATCTATGTTTTTGAGTTTTCAAATTTTTGTAAAAGCCCTCAAAGATCTATATAATCCATTCTATCTTACTTAACTTCCCACAAATAAATTTCTCAAATGTCAAATCCTACACGAACTACCCCTATTTGTATTATGTATCCAAAAATGAACAAATTCCATTGACAAAGTATGTAGGACAATCATGATTCATTTACTTTCTTTAGTAACCTAAACCTTTGTCCAGGAAACATCTCTACTTTCTAGTGTGACAACTTGTGAGAGTTAGATTGTGATGTATTGATCATATTTCCTCAAGGTTCTCATTAACATTTCACAAGGAAGGATCTCACGATGTCCTTCACTGATGTGGGTTATAGAACAGGTCCTCTCACTCTGGTTGAAGGAACAACCTAAAGTAGTGGGTGAAGATCAATCCCTTAGCAAGGTTCTATCCATTTCTCTAACATCCGAGTGACAAGGAGTCATACAAATCCCATCCCCAGATACAAAATGACTCATATTATGGTCCATCTTTCCTTGAGCATTCTGCCAGTTCTGTGATGCTTCTTGGACCCCACATGAGAATCAATTTGGATACCAACAAATTCCCTTTTTGGTTCTTGGGATAAGAACATTTCTAATGGCTTCCACTCGCTCAAGATCAATCATGACTCCTTCTAACACTATATGTCCAATCAAATTTTCCTTTTGAACCTTAAAATTGCATTTCTTAGGATTTAGTGATATACCATACTCCCTGCATCTTATCAAGATCTTTTCTAAATGTTGTAGGTGATCACTTATTTTTCTTGAAAAGACTACCACATCATCCTGATACACAACAATGAAGTCATTTATATATCCTGAGAATGCTACATCCATTACTCTACCCAACCAACACTGGCCAAGCTTGACTGACGCTGGTCACTTTCACAGAAAATTCCGCGATTTCCCAAACCCCCCTTTTTGAAACTCTCCCACCTGTCCCTTTTACCCCACCTACAATGTCCTACACTACCCCAAGACCTCTACCCACCCCACCTATATAATTTACTACCTTCCCCCCTCTTTTTTGCTCATTATTCTCCCCATACCCACATTTTTCTTTTTTCCCACCCACAAAAACAAAAACCACAAAACCATGACCAATAACAATAACCAAAACCTCTCATCTATCTAATCACCAATATAGAGTTAGGTGCTTACCTCGTCGCGTTGGCGCCGTCTCGGTGGAACGTTTGGTCACTGTGCCAATGCGCTACCCGGTCCCTCTCCGACCTCTTCCATCACTGAATAGCTCCCAAAACCTCAGACCAATAAAATACCCTGCTCCCATGGACCCGTTGCTCACCAATCCAACCCTTGTCAAATCAAATTGGCAGCTCACTGTCCCGTTTCCTCTGGACACTTTTATTCCTTTTCTCTTTCTTTCTTGTAATTTCTTCACTTCGCAAATAATAAATGAATAATAAAAACTCAGATTTTTTGGTTTTATAACAAATCCAACCTAACCGGCGTTGGTTCCCCTTGACCAGCATCAGTCGTGTGCCCTACCTCACCATCGTCAGTTTTCCTATACCGACGTCGATTATCAATGACCACCATCGGTCACCATCACTTGCACGTTTCCCTTACTTTTCCCTTTTACCCCATCCTTTACCCTGATCCTTTATCCCATCCCACCTTTACCCAACCCATTTACCTTACCTTTCCTGACGTCCTCACTTACTACCTCCATTTGTCCTCCTTTGGGGACTTCTTATTATTTTACCCCTACCTTGGCCTTACCCATGTCATGACCTAGATATTTCACCCTAGACCATCACTAGTGACCTTTGACCTCATGTGTTCGTTATACCTTGTGGCATTGTTACCTATGTTGATTGACATGATGACCTTACCTAGCCTATTACCGTGACCATTTATCCTGACCCTACCTTTGGTGTACTAGAACATACCTAAACATTCCTACACGTAACCTACGTTGTGTTTCCTGACCATATCATATACCTTGGATACCAGATTCACTTCAACCTTGTTTGGATAAACCTATCGACCTTAGACGATGTAGAGTTTGCCTACTCTTCAACTCGGTAGTGTGCTGTAGTTTATATGTGTGCGTGTGTTTGACTATTGCTACGTTTGACCTTGACCCATAACCTAGATTTCCTGAGTAGACCTTTCACCTTTTTTTTAATCCCCCATGCCCACCTGCCTTTTCCTCACATTTTCGTTTTATCTAACCACTCACCACTTTAGTCTGCTGCCTCGTCAATTTCTTGCTTGAGGGGGATCACCTTCACCCACACATGGGGCAACCACATCTTATTATTGTTAGCGTTGCTTACCAGTACAAGCTACGTAACAAAAAGGGGAAAAATGTAAACACTAAAATTAGGTCACACTCCCCTTTGGTCCTCTGACCAATAAGTACCCTTTATTAAATTTACCTAGCCATGAACCCCCTTCACCCCACTAATATTAATTTAATTAAATTAAATCATTACCCTCACTATATTTATTATTTAAATATCTTATTAAAATAATATCCCCACATATAGTTTACTTAGACAACTCACCAAGCCAACTCAACCTAAGACCTATTCTTAGTAAGTGGCCATAACTAACTAAGACTTACCCAAACCTTAAAAATCAATGCCTACATTCCCTCTAACCACATCCCTGCATGCTCATAAGAATCTTCTAGTCTAATCCATGGGATAATGACACGAGATCCAAGGAAATCAATAGGATCTCCCTATTTTAGTAAACCTAGGAAATCTCGCCTTGATCGATGTCGGTTACCCCTAACCGTCTCCAGTTAAGCCAAACCGCTATCAGTTACCCTTTTTAACCCCTAAACTACATTATTCTCAAGGTTGGAAAACATTGGGAGAAGGTTGACGAGCAAGATCACATCTCAGAGAGATAACACATCTTCAAAGAGTAAATTCTAGTTAAAACCTGCATGCAAGGAAGGAGATTGAGCATCTTCTCCTGCATAACCATCCCAGCCATGATCAGATCTATCCAAGTAAAGAGAAGTGTACATGCAGCCCATGTAGAAGCTTTCTTTCAGCTGGTGATCACTTGTAGCCTTTAGGACTAGAATCAGCACCTCCATCCCTCACACATAGGCATTTAGGACCAGAATCCAAGTAAGTATAACATCATACTCTCGTGGTTTATTTCATTTCATTATCATTTTATCATCCACTGTTTATCTTGCCCTCTATTGACCTTCTCCAACATTTTTCACCTCCATATACCCATTAAAACCTTGCCAAAGCCTACTCCAGCAACCCAATATTTCACCCCGACTCACAAAAGTCCTTTGTGTAATCATAAAAGAGACCAAAAGCTTGTTCTGTGATATTTCTAGATCTCACAGTAACTGGCACCGGTCACAACTAACTGCGTCGGTCACACCTGACCGATATAGGTCTTGTTATCCAAAATTCACCTCTAAGGTAATTTTGATAACATGTACAAATCCTTTAGTCCTAAGCAATTATATTAACTCAAGGCAAAAAATCGTGTCTCTGGGGTCCCCTTGGCTTCTTTCTAACTCTCCTGTCCAAGAGGAAAACCCAGCAAGTTTTAAAAATGTGAAAAAGTTGCAGAAAACAAGATTGGGCCAGAAAAAATCACAAAAAATGGCTAAGTCCTAGTCCAGGCGGTCCTTGGGATAGTTGGGACGTCAGGGCATGAACCGGCCGAAAGGCCACCAGGTGGTCTACGCAGCATTTGGGACAGTTAGGACGTCGGGACGTGTGGGATGCGGAAATCTGAACTGGCCGAAAAGTGGAAAAAATTGACTAACTGTTGAAACAGGCAGTCTGGGACATCTGGGTAGTTAGTACGTGGAGGACACGGGTTGGCCGAAAAGACTTAAGGTAGCCCGAAACAGTTGGGCCAAAGGTACGCGGCAGACGCGAACTGCCCTAATCGGCCGAATTTGTCCCAAACAGTCCGTGCCAAGCGGGACAAGAGTACACGAACCAGCCAAACCAGGCGAATTGGCCGAATTTGTCCCAAACAGTCCGTGCCAAGCGGGACAAGAGTACGCGAACCGGCCGAACTGGGTGAATCGGAAGAATTTGTCCCAAACAGTCCAGGACAAGTGGGACAAGAGTATGCGAACCGGCCAAACCGGGTGAAACAGAGGGCTTTCATACTGGGACATCTGGGCCAAAGGGACGCGTGGGACACGAAAAGCCGAAGCGGCCGAAGGCAAAGAAGAAAAGTCAACGTTTGGTCCGGAAACTTCAAACGGCCATAACTTTTGACTCCGAGCTCCGATTTTCATAAAATTGGACTTTCTGGAACAAGCATGACTTTCTGGACTTTCTTATTTTTGGTGAGGGTAGGTATATTTAAATGAAGTAAATTTGTTCGGCTCCAGTCAGTTAATGCTCATTCCCGTCAAATGACAGAAAACGCCTGCCAAACCCCAAATAGCTACCCGTACTCAAAAGGCCATAACTTTTGCATTTCTCAATGAAATCAGACAAAATTGGTACCATTGAAATTGTGGCTCCAAGCCCGATGCACAGAAATCAAGAAATTCCAAATTAGATGAGAAATTTATTAATATTTTTAAGAAAACGTGGCCGGGTTCACAACAGTGTTTCATTTGGTGGTTGGGAGTGCAATTAAGAGGCATGGTCATAATTCTTTCTCTACTGCAGCACATGGGACAGTATGGGGAGCCTTCTGTAAGTAATTTATAATCATATTACTCCATTTAATGCCTCTTACAGGTGGTTGAAGGATAGATTTCGGGATTTCCATTTTCTCTTCTCTCTCCCTTCTCATTTTTCTATAAATTAGAGTGTTGGGCTCATTGTAAAGGGGGAGAGTTTTCAGATAGAAAATCTCTGTCAAAATTTCTTTGTGAAGCCAATGTACTGTAGGCCCTTATAGTGGAATCCTTGCATGGTGATCCAGGCCCTTATCTTGTAATAGATTGAACTGTGCATATCATGAAGCAATAAAATATCAGTTTGTGGATGTATCTTCCCCTGTTGTGTTTTCTTGCATTCTTCTTACCCCTTTAATCTTTCTACAAGAATATTGTGTCTATTATTATGTTCTTGCAAGGATTCATTATCATTGTGTATGCTCGTAATATTGTTGTGAATGCATTTTGCTAGATTATGGAGAACTGTCATCACCTCTTCTAGTGTGCACTTTGCCTCTGTATTTCACACATTTGGAGAATACTCTCACACCCTCCTTTTCCGATGTATCACCACTTTAGTGTAGGCTTTCATCTTATGCATTCTCTCTCTCTGGTCCCTTGGAAATTTAGATTAGAATAGTTATTTTCCCCTTCATTAGAGTAGATTGTGGCAGGTAGTTTAGGAGTAAGAACCAGCTTTCTCTGGAGGTCTATCTCAAGTAGCAGGTCCCACAACTTGGAGATAGTACCCATGTTATCCAATCACACCGTGAGTTCAAGTTTATGCACTTGTATAAACATAAGGGTGCTGTGATTCGGTGATAACAGGTCTCTGTATTTGCTCATATAGCCCTAAATAGAGACCTACCCACCAAATTTTATCTAACCCTCATTTACCTGTGATCTACCTGAGACCTCTATCAGACCTGTAGAACCCAGAACCAATCATTTGACCTTTGGATTCTATTCTAGCTTAGCATGTTTGATTAGATCTATTTCTTATTGTGTTTTAAGTGAGATACCTAAATCATTTTAAATAACAATAGGATTTACTTTGTTTACAACATTAAATTATTTAAAACAATGGATTGATATCCATTTAGGAAGTATCACACTTCTTGGATCTAGCATACGCTAGACAGTTCACTGCCCATATTGTTTAATTCCTTCTAGTGGTCTTGTTTTCATTACAGGTAGTTCCTCCTAGCCAAAAGGAAGCTCTCACGACCAGCTGTGGGTCCAGAAGTCATACGTGCACAACAACCCATCAACCAACATTTGAACAGGTATTCCTCCTACGCTCGTTACCCTATCTGTTTTGTCAACACTTCAAAGAAATGATCTAAGAATTAGGTCAAACATGAACAATTGACAAAGGGAAGGAAAAAATGAAAACTCAACCATAAGTCACCCTCGCTCTCTTTTCAAAATAGTTAACCAATAATGAATGAAAGAAAAACATCTATTTTACATGCAACAACATTTTTTCTTGAAAAAGGATACACATTCAACCTCCCAATAACTTCAACATTCCAATATACTAACTCTTATAATAAAGACGAGAAAGTGACTATTTTATTTCTTGCAATAACACCTTTCTCTTTCCAACAATACATATTGCAACTTTGAATAGCATCCAAAATTTTGAGAGTTTCATTTCTAACAAATTCATATAACTTAACCTTCCTCCTTTCCACTACAAATTTACTAACTTGATTAATGAAATTTACAATAACATTCTCTTAAAATCTGATAATTACAACCTTCCACTTCTACGTGGGAACAATGGGGTCAAATTTACAACATAGAGATTCTTCTGAAGGTTCAAATAGATGAGTCTTCATTTTAAATCATCTCCTAAATTCATAGCTTCAACGTTTCTCTCCATCTCGTCAAATTTTGAATCACAATACACACAAAGGGGAGTAGGCAATGCTTTTCGCACAATATATAATCCAATAAAAGGAGAATCCATCCTACTTATTGGCCACCAAGCCCAAACCAAAGAATAATGGGAGTGTTATGCAACTTTGACAAATTTTACAAATTGACTACCACAAAATATGTAACCCACAAGATATACAGCACATTCAAATAGACATACTCAACAAGATTTACAATTTCCAAGAAACAAATAAGATTGAAAACATGACAACATTAACAAAGAATATGGTAACCACCTCCTTTTGCCTCCTAAGTGATATAGGGGCTCCACCCAAAATCCTCCATATGCACAACAGAAAATACTCAAATACATCCTTATCTCTCCCCTTGCAAATATACAACAATATTTCCATGTTTTCCTTTTCTCTCCCCATGGGTGGAACTCCGAATCACACTCCCTCCAAGATGCATGACTCACAACTCCCTTCTCCCTCTCCAATGGTCCCACACTTCCATCTTCCACATCCTTCTTAAGGAAAGATACCAAAATCCAATACATAACATTGACAACACTCATGCAAATACTCATACAAACACAATGTGTTTTTACATTCATTTCCATAAGCAAAGAAATAAAAAAAGTGGATATCCTACCTCTCCATTAAGCATTAAAAAATCTTCACTCCAGAAAGATTTCAACACCCTAAAACCAAGTAAAATCTAATATGCAACTCCAAAAAGCATCCAATTCTAAAAGTTAAAGAGAAGAAAATAAGACAGGTAACCCAAAATCCTTCAATTTCATCCAATAAATAGAAAATGGAGGCGAGGATGATGAGGTGGCTCCATGTAGGACACAAATTAATCATCCTTCCATTCCAACTCACAAGTTAACACCCCAAACCCAATCCAATTAAATGAACATGCAAGGCTTATGACATGCTCTACATACATTTCAAAGACAAATTAATTGTGGTAAGTAGAAAAGTGACCTTATTTTCTCTTTTACACTCAACAAATGTATTAAAAGGGTCAAAATAAGATCCATTATTTATAAGTATGGTTGGTAGAAGAGTTTGAGATGTAAGGGACAAGGTAAACTTGTCCCACAAGTCTCAAAAAGTTGCCCATAAGGAAAAATTAGAATTTCGGAATGGAAAAAGAGTACACACCACCTCAATGTGATTAATTCATTCCAAATCTAGCACAATTCAAGGATTATCTACTCTATTTATTACCCACATGTCACCTCTTCCTTTTAGTTTAAAATTTAAGTTAAATTAACTAATTAATACACATTAACAAGTGCTAATAAAGTGACTAGATTTCTAAATCAATTAAATATATGCAAAACAAAATAAGACACCCAAAAACTATATGAAGGAAATCATTACAACTATGGCCACACAAATGAGGTCACCACCTTATGGGAAACCTCCTAACAAAGCATGCACTTAATCAACATATACATTAGAAATAAGTTGTCAAATTTGACCATGTTGCAAAACACCCAACATTCTTCTATGGTTGGTCCCCTATCCCCTTTTGGTGTATAATGATATAATTTTCCTGCAATCACAACAATAATACCTTTCTGGCCTCAAGGCCATATTAATATGCCAAGAAAATCAATGCACATAAAGCATCCATCATACAATCCTTAACATACATCATGCAATACAACACACACATATATTTATCAATTAACATCATTGTATAACGTAGTTAAAGCATTATCATCAAAAATATGAATTTCTATGAATTATTTTAAATAAATTAACATTTCGATTCTACTCTAGTAAATAATTTACAATCATGAAATTCTCTATATCTACTATACCTCCTAACTACTAGATACACTCAACAACATACTACCAATCCCTAATACCAACATATTGTTAGAAACGCACAAAATCAATGAGACCACATGGTTAGTCTAATACTCTGAATATACTTAGTACGTCAACAATCCAAATGTTAGTATATAACAAAGTAACCATTCTAGATCATCGTCATATCCTTAAATGTCCATTAATGTCCACAATATGTAGTGCCAACTTCCCTTTGACACCTTCTCTAATTGATTTTGATACTGTCGAATATACTTATGGATATTGTTGTAGCTTTTGATTTAGCATGATGTTAGATGTTAGAGATATTGGACTATTGTTGATTTTGATTCATACACGATGCTTATGGATTATAAGAGACATTTTATACTGATGTTGATATGTTGTTGACATGGTTATATTTATATATTTTGGACATGCAATATTTTGTCATATTGAGTAGACCTAGACAATTGAAGTAATCTTCTGATCATATGGATATTGATGAAATGTAAAGTCGAGATGTTGTTAGAAATTGTAAATTATATTGTTAGTTTCCTCGATGATGTTTGATTCATATATAGATGATTGTTGAGTTATATTGTATATTTACTATGGATTTTTCGATGTAGACATGAGGCTGAAGGAGGTGTTATGTGTTTTGCAGGTAAACATGTCA
This sequence comes from Taxus chinensis, assembly GCA_019776745.2. NCBI lineage: Eukaryota > Viridiplantae > Streptophyta > Pinopsida > Cupressales > Taxaceae > Taxus > Taxus chinensis. Next base: position 819,010,628 of record CM034149.1, read on the forward strand.
CAACAAACATCGGGGGGATTGGAGACTAACCACATTGGAATTATAGATAAATACAACAAGGGTCACCATGGCAATATGTATTTTGTTTGTGTATGTGTTTGAATTGTTGTTAGGGGGTTACCATGGGGGTGAATCACCTCCAATTGTGACCAATGGGTTATGTGTTTTCTTTCATTTAGTTTCCTTTATTTAATTTTAGTATGTGATATTACAGTGATGTTTTCCCCTTTTGTTAATCACTTGATTTATGTCTAGATTATTAAATTAATTAGTTTATTGAATTAATTAAGAATGGGTCAAAATAATTCATTTATTAGAATTGATGGCTCTTGGTTTGTGTTTTAAGTTGAGTGCTTGTGACCTTGAGTGTTGTACACTCTACCCCTTCATGAAAATTCGGATTTGGCCTTATGGGCCAATTTTGGAGGCTTGTGGGACAAGTTAAACATGTCCCACACCTCTTAAATTGTTATACCAACCCTACCTATGGGTTGGGGGGTTTAAACATAGACCCCATTATGTGTTTTGGAATAACAAAAAGGTAAAATATTATTATACTTTTCTTCTTCAAATTAAAGTTTGTCCTTAGGGGGTGTGGGCTTGGATTATGTGTGTAAGTAACTTGTCATTCTTCTCACCCACAAATTTATGGTACATTGGGTTTGAGGTTTGAATTGGGAGGTGGAGTTGAGGATGAGTGATGTGGCATCGTACATGGAGACATGTCACCCTCATCTCCCCCTTTCTATTTATTCAAGTTCTTTTTCTTGTATGGGGGTTACTTCATTCCTTGTGCTCTTACATTTTTCGGAGTTAGAAGATTTTTGAGTGTTTTTGGATTTTTTGGAGATTCTTGGTATTTTTCTGGGGCTTAAAGAAGCTTGGTATGGTACTCTTGGATCAAGATCTTCCATAGAAAGGTAAGAACTAAACTCTTGTAAAATATTTTCTTTTTATATTCTGTATATGTGTATGTTTTTTTTTAGTGTTTCAGTATGCTTGTTGGCTACTTGGGTAGATTGCTTAAGTGTGGTGTAGGAGGGAACTATGGGGATATTACATGTGGGAAGGCATAAGAGTTCATTTCATGTTTTGAAGGGAGTTGGGTTAGGTGCCCCACCTTGGACAAGAAATTCCTTGCATTTCTTACTCGGTCTATTTTTATGAGGGAGCCATAAGATATTTGTAGGGAGACATAAGAGAATGTGGGAGCCATAAGTGACCTCGCCATAGATATTACTCCTTTGTATTTTACATGTTGAAGCCTTGTGTATTTTTTGGATTTCATTCTTGAGGTTGTAGTTGTTTTGTTTGTGTTTTGGTATGTTTGTAAAATCTTGTATTGTGATGTGGAAGCTTGTTTTATTGTCATGAGTTGAATCCATTTTTCATTGGAATGTGGTTGGGGCTTGGGGGCCAATGAGGGGAATGGATTCTCCTCCTTATTGAAATTCTTAGTTGGTTGGGGAGTGTTTCCTTTTCCCCCTTTTTTTTTGTGATCAAATGAAACATGTTGGAGCTCTCTTGTTGGTAACGTTATGTAATAGTCTATCCTTAATAATCAAAGTAGTAAAAAATGGATCCACATTTAGCTGAGACTCAACCAGAGAAGTTCCCAAATAAACCTTGGTGGTTCACCCAATTCCTCAAATTCTTATGGTTTTTCTAATTCTACAATGGCAAGAGGAACCTCTAAAATGTTTACTTTTTTACCCTAGGTGATCTTTTATTCCTTAAGCCCCAAATACTCTATTGGTATAAAAATTCGTTCTCCCTTTCAAGATGAGAACCATCACAGATTCGACTTGCAAGCTTAGAGATAGATAGATCATGATCTGTGTCGTTTTGCAGCTGGGGATGAGATATAACTGGCCCTTTGTTACTCATATTTTTGGAGAGATGGATAGTACCTTCAAGAGGATTTTACCTATACTCACTACTTTAGGTCGTGCCTTTTGACCAGGGTGAGAGAACCCATAGTGTAACATCTTTTTGATGAAGGAGATGGAGATATCCTTCTTTTGCACAAATTTTATGAATAAAACCTTGGGAAAGTATGATCAATACTCCATAATTTAACTCTCAAGAGTTATCACTTCTAAAAGATGGAGATACTTTCAAAACAAGGCTAAGGTTACTAAAGACATTATGAAGTCCTGATTTTTCTGCATATTTTAGTAAATAGATTTTGTTCCTTTGTGGATATGCAGGGTAAAATAGGGGTAATATAGAGTAGGATTAATCATTTGAATTATTTTTTGGTGGGAGATTAAGCAAGATAAATTGTAATTTTTCAGATATTTGAGGAAATTCACAACAATGAACACCTCACTGACAGGAAGGTTCAGAATAGTTAAGACATTCATTCAATTAGAAGGTGTGCACTAATGGAGGCCCATATTTACACATTTTCACACAATATTTGAGAATATAGCATGAAGGCTCAAGTTAAAAAATTTAATTAAACACCAAAATCTCTTATCAATCATGCCTAAGGTACACAAAAATACTTACAAACAATCTCTGTCAACAAATGAAGGTAAAGTGATTTTAAATTGTTTATTTCATTACCAGTTAAAAGCTCTTTTGATAAATGAAATTAAAAATGCCACTAAACCACCAAAAGGATGAGATCTGTGTGATTTCACAAATATTTCAATGTAATATTATAATAGGAACACGAGAAATCATTTGCAAACATTCTGAATTAAGCAGACACAAATTTCCAGAGATTGAACAAAAATTAATTTCAAAAGTGCTTAGATTCATCAGTAGGGGAGAGCTTCCAGAGAAATCTCAGATCTTGTCAATGACTATACATCTTGCAACCAAATTGACATGATAGAAAATCTAACACAAAATAAATTATCAAGGTATCTCAGATGGGTTTCTCAGAAGACGGATTTTCTCAAAATTTTCTTGTGAAATTTAACCCCCAACCTTTTGCATGACTAAAACATGATTTTTATAACACTCAATTTACATCCAAGCTTTCCGCCCAAGAAAAGAATATCCTAAGCATCAATTTTTTTATAAATTCCATTGTGATTTGCAAAAAGGGACGTTTAACAGAAACACATCCAATAGTTTTCAGAGGTTTCTAAAAGGTGAATAATTGAAAATATTTCCATCATTTCTTCAACTGGGAGCACATTTTTCATCCTCTACGCATGCAGACCACCTTTCCTTCATCATTTCATCTTTTCACTTTCAAAATTTTGCTCATTGAAACTTTTGGATCTGGAATTTTGTGTTTTTGCATGAGCCCAAGAAAACTTCCACCTCGAATGCTTAAATTTGCACCTCTATTTACAAATTGTGCCTCCAAAACTATTCAATTGCACCTTGCAGACCAAAATGACACAAATTCATCAAAATTTGACGAAGAATGATGCAAAAATCACATCTCCAAACATCTTGGAGCTCCAATGGTGGCAAAATCAAATGAAATGCATAACTACCGTTGATTATGCCCTTTCTCAACTTTAGATTAGAGTTGTTTACATGGAAAAATTGGATTCAAAGCAAGCCTAGGGTTGCCTTTTACATTTTATGACTTTTAGAGAAAATGTGCAATTTTCACATTTTTCCTTGCCCCTCTACCTTTGAAATACATGCTCGACACGTGGCTTAATCTTGGACTTTAATGGAGTCCTGGCTCATTTATGTAATTTTTTCCCTTTTTAATAAAAACATAAAATTTTCCAATTTTCCTCCGCCGACCCGACCTTCCCGCTTTTGACTTTTGATGTGGGCCACAATGGTGTTGTAGGTTATTTCATAAATTTTCTCCTTTTGTACAAAAAGGTAAAAAACTTTAAAATGTTCTGCTGACTCGCTTCCCCATTTGTAACTTGAAAAACTGCCACATGTTTTCTTTGTTCGAGGTCAAAGTAAGACTTTTTCCCTATCGCTTCATATCTGTTGAATAACCAATTAGATGTTATTGGGGACAGTGGGGCCAATTTGATATTTTTTACAAATGTGACAAAAGTGGCAAATTTCACCAAAAAGACCTACCACGGCTACATCTAATAAAAAATGAACACGTATACACCTTCAGGGAAAAAATAAGAAATTTTCTCGGCAACTTAAATTTTGCTTTAATCAGAGCTTAGCAAGGCCATAGGGTGAGTTCAATTTTTTTTCCAAAGTAGCCAAAAAGAAAATTTTCATAAAACAAACCCAGCGCACCTCATCCAATTAGAGGAAGCCACGTAAGCACCAAAAGAACCAATCAGAACTTAGCAGAGCCATGAGACAAAATTTTCCCTCTTGCCAAAATATCAAAAAGTCATAAGTTCAAAAAATTGTCCATTGTCCCTCAACCAATCAAAAGAGGCCATGTATCTGTCGAATGCTGAGGTAGAATTTGACAGGTAAAATATGCCCATTAGACTGTCAAAGCACATAAATTTACCAGTTCACATCCAAGATCCGATTTTTTTGCTAAGGACGGAAAATTTTGAAACAAAACCCGGTAAATCATGGCTCTAAGAAATTTTTGACCATGGTAATGGATTTTCAAAGGCATACAAAAGAAATTTGAACATTTTTTGAGCATCCATGATCGGGAAGACATGAAAAAATGACAGAGCCCACAAATTGAAAATATTTAGGGAAAAAATAGGGCACATTTGGGGATTTCTTCAAAATAAGGTATGGCAAGGAAAATTACAAAAAATTCATGGTATATAGACGGAAATGAAAAATTCATTTCATCCATTCAAGAGGTAGAAACATTTCAGAACACATAGATCAAAAGGAAAGTTAGGGAAAATGGTGCGAGTTAAAAATGAGCATTAACAATGTGAACAAAACAAGAAAAAATAATAAACTTGCAAGCCTCTGCAAAATCTTGGAATGGCCTCCAATGGATTGCCATCCTCCTCCTACAACCTATAAAACAAATGGAAAATAATTAAAGAAATGAAAAGAGAAAGAAGCCTTCATAAGCATTCTTTAGGGTTAGTTTCCCTTATTCCTCATCTAGAGTCCTAAATTAATCCATGCAAGGGATGAGATTCATCTGTACAAAAAGCAGGTAGAGAGTGGGTGAGTGGAAATTGTCTTTTAACTCAAATGTTTTTAATTTCAAAAATATGGGTTGACTTTTTAAGGGGTTACTTTATGGGGTAGGGAAGTGTTCATTATCATAACCCAATATTTTATAAGGGACCTTTCTAGTTCTTGCAACATTGTAGAAATTAAAAAAACCTTGGTATTTAATTCATTGGTCACTTTTAACCTTTACATCCCATGGGGGAATATTCTTCTATAGTAGGAATTATTTTGTTATTTAAATAACAGTTAGGGAGATTAAACATGCTTATTCAAATCACATGTATTAAAGTATAATGTTGATTTTAAATATTATATTATCATGGGAAATTATTTATTAAAAGTCATTGCCTTAGAAACATTAATGTGGCAACTGTCATTTTTGAAAACTTTTGTGGGCACACTTTTCAATAATTTTTCTAGCTAACCCTAGGTTGTTCTTGGATCTCATGCTGGAAACATTTTATGGGCGTTACACTTGGTATCAGAGTTATGGGTTCAAATCTTGGAACCTTGGGCACACAAAAAAATGTGAGACACTGAATATTAAACCTAGTACAATATTAAACCTAGAGCACTTTTAAAACCTAGAAAACAACTTTGTTTGAAAATTGTATATTTTAGTAAATATGGAGAACTGAATAAAACCTAGAATAATGAACTAACTCTCACCTTCATCTATGTAGGAAGCGTAGACCAGAGGAGGGGTATTTTCACATAGATCTAGACTTGCCACCTCTAGATTGTGTCTTAACAGCCATTCTACCTTAGATTTTATAGATGCTTCAGGAAGTTAATGTTGCTATATGCGGAGGGTCCTTAGGAGGATGATCTATTGAGGCTCGTGCATCTCCTCGACATAGTAAGGAGCATAGGGTAGAGAACTCCCACATGGAGTCAACTAGAGTAGAGTCACTACAGAAGGGATAGGGAGACAGGATTTCAGGACACAAGGATAGGTCTCACAGCCCTAGGCCTAAAGATGAGCATGCTAGAGAGGCCTAGGGGTTGTCAGTCGATAGCTATAGACCATATCAGGGAGATCCTAAAGCTAAGACCAACTCACTATTCTAGAGATACAAGTGAATTTCAGGTAGAGGCCTGGTTGGGGAGCTTAAGTAGGTGCTCCAAGATCGACCCTTGTACTAGCAACATGAAATATCATGTTGTGATCCATTTTATGAGGGATGGAGAAGTTGTCTAGTGGAGGAATGATGATAAGAAGCTCCACATTGATTTAGAGATGGCTACCCGAGAGCTCTTTGAGGAGGGGTTGTTTCGCTCTGAATGTTTCAGCTTTGGGGAATAGAGTTGCTTATATCCTTTCATTCCTTTTAGAAACAGATAATGGTTAGGGATAGGAGGAATACCTTTTGAATGTCGAGATGGTGTGCGCGTACCGTAGAGAGAGATCAGGTCGATTGCTGAAGAACCCCTTTTTGTCTTGGAAGGACTACCTTACAATAAGAACACAAGACCACAAGATTTTGATTAGACAATAAATGAGGGAACTACCTTGGGCCCAGGAAATATAAAACTTCCTTTCGAAGGTGGTCACTTCCCATGCTAATATGAATTAACACAGAAGATTGTAAAATAACAGTTTAATTACCTTGTTGAAACAAGTATGGGGAAAGGCTGGTTTTTGGTTGTAGTCAGGATAACCGATACTGGTTTCTGCTAACCGATATCGGTAGGGGCTATGCTTGTAAAGGGGGTTGTAAGGTGGTTATGTTGTTTGTAAGGCTGGTATATGAACTGGGATTAGGTAATGGGGTGATGAGAGGTAAGTGGATGATAGTTAGGTAAAATGTGTTGCTAGGGTAGTAGATCTAGGAATAGATTTATAACGGATGTGATTAAAAAGTCTAAGAAATATTAAAATGAGAACACACAAGATGCAACTTACTGGTTATTGACGAGGATGTAGGTCCAAGAACTGTGATGACAAAGGTAGAACTCAAGTAGTATGGCCTGATACCCAGAAGATGAGATGTCTGCCCTCCCAATGATCAGATGAAGTGTCACAGGGCTCTGAGTGGCAGTCTTGGGCTTGATCTCCTTTTGCTGCAAACTCTTCTTGTTTCTTCACTTGTCTCTACTCAGCCAAGTAAAGATCTGGATTCTCTTGATCACTTTTGATGATCTTGATTGATCTAAAAATCCTTCCACCTTTGTTTCTGATTAGGGACGGTCATTTACAGGGAACCGATGGCGGTTACGTAACCGACGGCGGTCGAGTAGGAACCGGTATCGGTTAGGAAAAAGTGGGCTATTTTTAGTAAAATAACTAGCTTTCCCTGCTTTTCTCCCGAGGGATTAGTTGCGGGCTTGGTCAAGTAGCTACAAGGTCAGTTTTGGGTGCGAGTAAGGAGGCATTAGTCATGGGTGTGGATGTAAACCAAGTTTTAGGTCTTAATTAGGTTAGTTTGGACCTATTCAAGTATGTCGACTACATGCAGGAGTAGGTACTTATCGTGAAGGTTTATTTAGGAGCTTATAGACGAGTTCCACGACCTCCGTAGGCATCTATGACTGTAGCTGAGTATGAGAGTTGATTTCTGGACCTACTCTAGTATGTTGACTATATGCAGGATGCACAAGTAAAGATTCAAAGGTTCATCAGGGGCTTGAATTTGGATTTGGGTGGTGCGGTGCACATTCACTACCCACAGACCTTAGCAGAGGCCATGGAGAAGGCTTATATTGCAGAGGAGACACAAAGGAAAGACGTAACAGGCCAGGGACAAAGTTTGGAGCCACATCTAGCAGATGTAGGATAGTAGATGAGGGGGTCAATTCCTCCTCCTCATGGTGGACAAGGTTCAGTACAATCTTCTTCCAGACCACCACAACAGCCACCTTAGCTGCAGCAGCAGTAGACTCATCCATCATTCAGACCTACTCAGAGGTTCGACACACAGAGATGATGAAGTATGGGGCCTCCTCCTAGGGGTCCCATTAGGACATAGGGTACACCAAGAGCTTAGCCAATCAGGATCTCGCCACAGAGACCTCAACATTCTATAGTCAGATCATCAGGATCCATAGCACATACCTCTATAGTACTGGCTAGATCTACATCTCATTGGAGAGGATCGGGTAGCTATTATAGTTGTGGCATTATTGGACATCATTAGAGAGAGTGCCCACAAAACCCTAGTAACAAGGGTAAGGCACAGACTTTAGAGCCTACTGTTGGTGACATGGGGCGCAGCCATCAAATCTATGCAGTGGTCGAAGAATTGCCAAGTTGAGCACCAGAGTGTTGTCATAGAGATGACAGGTAGCATTGGTGGTATTCCTACCTCCATTTTGTTTAATTCTTGTTCATCATATTATTTTATTGCACCATCCTTAGTAGAGCATTGCAGGTTGGTGGGAGTTAGGCAGGGCCTTAGTTGGGACATTAAAATGGCTTTTGGAGTCAAAAATTCTCTAAACTCCTTAGTTAAGGAGTGTGTAGTGGATTTTGAGACCCTTCACCACTACCTCGTATATTTGTATCCTTCCGTTGGGTTTGTATGGATTCATATTGGGCATGAATTGGTTATTTTCACACAAATCCAGAGTGGATTGTTACCATAAGACTATATCATGTACAGATGATCTAGGAGTTGAGTCATTGATAACAGGGGTTAGTAGACTCATTTCTATTCACACCATCTCCGCTATGTAATTTAAGTGGTGTGTGTGAAGAGGTTTTCAGATGTATGCTGTTACGGTTAGTGACATATCGGAGGATGAGTCTAGTGGGGCCATCCCTTGATGACCGTCCCATTTTGAGAGAGTTATTTGATGTCTTTCTAGGGGAGCTACCAAGGTTACCTCCCCCACATGAGATAGAGTTTCACATAGATTTGGTTCCGAGAGCAGAGCCTATCTCATGAGAACCTTATCGAATGACTACCCTTGAGCTTTGCAAGCTCAAGTTGTAGCTTGAGGCCCTTCTAGAGAAAGGCCTAATTCATCCTAGTGTATCCCCTTGGGGTGCACTGGTGATTTTTGTAAAGAAGAAACATAGATCTCTGTGGTTGTGTATTGATTACCACCACCTGAACAAAGTAACGATCAAGAATAGTTACCCCCTTCCACACATTGATGATTTATTTGATCAAATGAAGGGGGCCACATTTTTCTCCAAGATATATCTTAAGTCAAGTTATCATTAGCTAAGGATCATAGAGGTAGATATTCATAAGACTGCCTTTTGTATGATATGTGGCCACTACGAGTTCACTGTAGTGATTTTTGGTTTGAAAAATGCCCCCACAGTGTTCATGAGCATGATGAATGGGGTGTTCGTGACATTATTGGATTGGTTCATGCTTATTTTCCTTGACGACATTCTGATTTACTCACGTACGTGTGAGAAGCACGAGGAGCACCTTCACCAGGTTCTTCAGTGTCTTTGTGAGCAGCAGCTTTATGGGAACCTGAGAAGTGTGTGTTCTTTTAGACAAAGGTGCAATATTTGGGCCACATCATTTCTAGGGAAGGTATCGCAATCGATCCTTCCAAGATTTGAGCTATTATGGATTGGCCAGCACCCACTAGTGTGATAGAGGTGCGCATCTTTATGGGTTTAGTAGGATATTACAGGATATTTGTTTAGGACTTCTCTTAGGTTGCACACCCCATCACTTCCCTTTAGTGTAAAGGGGAGAAGTTTGTATGGTCAGAAAGATGTGAGCAAGCCTTCAAGACACTGAAGGAATGCCTCACGATAGCACCTATTCTTGTAGTATCAGATCCTCAGTGAGAGTTCTTCGTATGCACAGATGCTTCTTTGGCAGGACTTGGAGGTGTGTTGATGCGGGAAGGAAGAGTAGTTGCTTTTGAGTCTCGCAAACTCAAAGATTATGAGCTCAATTATCTGACTCATGATCTTGAGCTTGCAGTAGTTTTGCATGCCTTGGTTTGGTGGAGACATTTCCTTCTTGGCCAGAGATTCACACTCAGGACTAATCACTTGAGTCTTCTCCACCTTTTCACGTATACCAATATAAACGCTCGTCAGCGGTGTTGGATGGAGTTGCTTTGTGAGTATGACATGGAGATAGAGCATGTGAAGGGGAAGGAAAATGTGGTTGCACATGATCTTAGTAGACGGAGACATGTGGTTATGGACACTTCAGTAGGCACATATTTACGGAGCAGGATTTTACAGCAACTTCTTCACGACGGCTTCTACCTTGTATCCAGAGAAGAGATTGAGTCTCAGAGACCCCTTCAGTGGAAGTTTGATGGTTTTTCATTAGAGGTAGATGGTCTTCTCAGGCACAGAGGTCAGATTTATGTCCTTAGAGATGGAGGCTTGAGACAAGAAATTTTGACAGAGGCTCATCATGCACATTATTTATCCCATCCCGTGGTGAAGAAGATGCACACCACCTTGAGACATTTGTACCATTAGAGGGGACTTCAGAGAGACATGGCTCAGTTTATGTCATGTTGTTTAGAGTGTCAGAAGGTGAAGGTCGAGCATCACTATATAGCTGGCCTTCTCTTTCCTCATGTTATACCGAAGTGGAAATAGGACACCATTTCCATGGACTTCATTGTTGGGCTACTGACGTTGAGATACCACCACGATGCCATCATGGTCACAGTGGATAAATGACAAAAGTGGCTCATTTTTCTCTGGTGAAGACTACCTACACAGATAGTGCAGTGACACGGGTATATCTAGATGAGATTTTTAGATTGCATGGGATTCTACGGAAGATCATTTGTGATTGGGACCCTTTGTACACTTCCCACTTCTGGACTACCCTGTAGTATGCCCTCGGGGTGAAGATCAATTTCAGCACAACTTATCACCCTGAGATGGATGGATAGACTGAGTGAGTAAATTAGATCTTGGAGGACATGCTTAAGATGGACATCATGGATCATCAATTGAGATGAGAGGAGTATTTGTACTTGGTGGAGTTTTCCTACAATAATAGTTTTCAGAGTTCGATAGGCATGGCTCCTTTTCAAGAACTGTATGGCAGAGAGTGCATGACACCTCTTAGTTGGGACAGGTTAGAGGAAAGGGTCTCTCTTGGGCCAGCTTTACTATAGGACATGGAGCAATAGGTTGTTATGATCATGCAGAGATTACAGGAGGTGCAGGACAGGCAGAAGAAGTATCTGGATCAACATAGGATAGATCGTAGTTTTGATGTGGGAATGAAGGTGTTCCTTTATGTCAGACCACATAAGAGCCCTATCCATTACAGAAAAGGTTCTAAGCTTGCTCCTAGATTTGTGGGTCCCTTTGAGATCTTGGAGCATATCGGTCCTTTGGCTTATCTTCTAGCGTTGTCACCTAGCTTATCTCGCGTCCACGATGTGTTTCATGTTTCTGTACTTAGGAGATACATTGTAGATCCTTCTCATGTACTAGATTGCACCTCCTTGTAGGTGTAGGATCAAGGGCAAGTGATGGTGGAGCCCATCCACATTTTAGAGCACATGACCCTGGGCCTTCGAGGAAGAGAGATTGAACAAGTTTGATTCCAGTGTGATAGATATGATGAGAAAATGGATACATGGGAGGATGTTATATTGCTATGAGTTCAGTTTCCACACCTGTTCCAGTGACTTCTAGGAGGAAGTCGAGTCTAAGAGGAGGGGGATGTAGTGCCCACTTCCCTTTGAAACCTTTTGTTATTGATTTCATCGACTATACTTATGGATATTATTGTAGCTTTTGATTTAGCATGATGTTAGATGTTAGAGATACTGGATTGTTTATTATTTCGATCCATACATGATGCGTGTGGATTATTAGAGACATTTTATATTGATGTTGATATGTTGTTGACATGGTTATATTTAAATATTTCAGACATGCAATATTTTTTCATATTGAGTAAACCTAGTCAATTGAACTAATCTTATGATCATATGGATGTTGATGAAATGTAAAATCAAGATGTTGTTAGAAATTATAAAAGATATCGTTACTTGCCTAGATGATGTTTTGATTCATATATAAATGATTGTGGAGTTATATTGTATATTTATTTTGGATGTTTTGATGCGGCCATGAGGCCGAATGAGGTGTTATGTGTTTTGCAAGTAAACATGTCACAACAAACATCAGGGGGATTGGAGACCAACTAGATTAGAATTCTAGATGAATTCAACAAGGGTCGCCATGGAAACATATATTTCGTTATGTGCATGTGTTTGAATTGTAGCTAGGGGGTTCCCATGGGGGGAATCACCCCCAATTGTGACCAAGGGGTTATGTGTTTTATTTCATTTAGTTTCCTTTATTTAATTTTAGTATGTGATATTATAGTGATGTATTCCCCTTTTGTTAATTACTTGATTTATGTCTAGATCAGTAAATTAATTAGTTTACTAAATTAATTAAGAATGGTTCAAAATAATTCATTCATTATAATTGATGGCTCTTGGTTTATGTGTTGTAAGTTGAGTGTTTGTGACCTTGAGTGCTATACAGTCTACCCCTTCATGAAAATTCAGATTTGTCCTTAAGGGAAAATTTTGGAGGATTGTGGGACAAGTTAAACTTGTCCCACACCTCTTAAATTACTATACACAACCCTACGTATGAGTTGGGGGGTCAAAATTAGACCCCATTATGTGTTTTGGGAAGAAAAATTGTAAGTTTTTATTGCTCTTTCCTTCTTGAAATTAAAGTTTTTCCTTAGGCGGTGTGGCCTTGGATTGTGTGTGTAAGTAACTTGTCATTCCTCTCACCCACCAATTTATGGTGCATTGGGGTTGAGGTTTGACTTGGGAGGTGGAGTTGAGGATGAGTGATGTGGCATATTACATGGAGCCTCCTCACCCTCCTCTCTCTCCCTTTTCTATTTATTCAAGATCTTTTGTTTAGTTTGGGGGTTACTTCATTCCTTGTGCTCTTGAATTTTTTGGGAGTTAGAAGATTTTAGAGTGTTTGTGGATTTGTTGAAGCTTCTTGGTTATTTTTTGGGGCTTGAAAAATATTTCTGTGGTACTCTTGGATCAAGCTCTACCATGGAAAGGTAGGAGCTAAACTCTTGTAAAATATTTTCCTTTTATATTGTGTATATGTATATGTTTTTTTTAGTGTTTTGGTATGCTTGTTGGGTGCTTGGGTAGATTGCTTAGGTGTGGTGTAGGAGGGGACTATGGGGATCTTACATGTGGGGATGAATAAGATCTCATTTCATGTTTTGGAGGGAGTTGGGTTGGGTGCCCCACATTGGACAAGAAATTGCTTGCATTTCTTACTTTATCCATTTTTATGAGGGAGCAATAAGATATTTGTAGCGAGGCATAAGAGAATGTGGGAGGCATAAGAGGTACTTGAGGGAGACATAAGAGTGTGTAGGGGTTTGAGGTGTTTATTGGAGGGTTTTTAGGTGGGCACCCATTTCCCATTGGGAGACATAAGTGACCTCCCCATAGATCTTACTCGTTTGGCTTTTGTATGTTGAAGCCGTGTGTATTTTGTTGCTTTCCTTCTTGTGATTCTAGTTGGTATTTTTTATGTTTTGGTATGTTTGTAAAATCTTTTATTGTGATGTGGAATCTTGTTTTTGTTTACCATGAGTTGAATCCATTTTTCATTGCAATGTGGTTGGGGTTCGGTGGCCAATGAGGAGTATGAATTCTCCTCCTCATTGGAATTCTTGGTTGGGTGGAGAGTGTTTCCTCCCCCCCCTTTTTGTTGTGATCAAATGAAGCATAGTGGATGTCTCTTGTTGGTGATGAGAAGATGGAGCTTTGGATCCTCAAGAAGTTGATTTTGTGACCTCCTTGCTATTACTTAGGGTGGAAGACCAGTTATATTTCATTTTATCTTTCATTCTTGTATTATTTTTCCCACTTAAAGTGGAAGACATTGTATTAGTATTTGTGGTGAAAAGGTGTTTTGATTGTTGTATATTAAAGTTTTATCGTATGTTAAAAAGCGAAAAGGAAATATTTTTTTTGTAAAGTTAGTTCTTGTTGTAAAATGGAAATGAAGTTGTAGGAAAGACAACTTATTCCTCTTTTTCACTTGTATTGTAGCCTCATGTAAGTGTATAGATTTGATCGAAAAGTTAGTAGTTCCTCAATTTTAAAACTTATTGGAAACTTTATAAAAAAAATTGTGAAATGGCTTGTAAAATCTTGTATGTTGTGAAAAGTCAAGAAATAGTAAAGTTTAATTTAATACTTGAAAGCATGTAAAAGAAAAGTTAACCTAGTTTATTCATTTACTTGCATTGTTGAAAGAAAGGAAAACTATGTATGTTTAAGACGGAAATAATTTAAATTGTAATTGTCATTTACATGTTCAACAAAATAGACTAAATTCCTAAATTTAATGGAGTAAAAGAAATTGCTCGTTACCAATTAGGCCTTAGACTTACTAGAAGTATATAAACTTATAGTTAAGTCATTACAAAAAAAATTATATATTGTAGAGACCCCATGTTTTAGCCAAAATTATAACAAGTAAAATTTGCTTACCTTTTTAAGACCCTTATTAAAATACTAAATTAAGAAAAAAAATTATTAAGTATAAGTCATGTAGACTAGTATAATGCCATCAATAATATAATTATTTTACTATGTGATTATATTACTATTATCTAAATATTATTATTATAACAATAATAAATATTAATATTATTATATATATTACTAATATTATAAGATATAAAAAATAAAAGTCAGATAATGGGGGGGTGGATATATAAATACAAATATAAATGTAAATACCTTTATATTAAATAAGTAAATAGTATACCTTTATATTACATGAGAAGTATGTATTCAAAAGTTTGTTTGAAATTTTAAAGCCTTTTTAGTTACTGTGGCATGGGAAGGAATTAGGTAAGGGGTTGGGGGGACCCTCCTACCAACCCACAAAACTATGGATTTTATGTATGTAAACAAACTTTTACCATTCCATGGGAGTACACACCTCCTTATAACCTAAAGATTTTTCTTTACATACATTTTGCGGCCTGTACATACATGTGTCGTAGTCGAACCATATATATATATATATATATATATATATATATATATATATATATATATATATATTATGTTTACATTTTGTATTCACACACACACACACACACACATTGTTGGCGGATATTTACTTGTTACCATTTATTTTAATGGGTTTCTTTTAACCCTTTAAAAAACCTGAGAATAATCAAAATGTAAACAACACAAACACACACACACACACACGTGTGTGTAAATGTGTGTGTGTGTGTGTGTGTGTACATACCCTATCACAAATCAAATGAAATATTTATCAAATATAGCTATGTTCAACCTAAAATGGGGCAAAGCCCACAAACCCCTTTGGGAAAATCCAATGAAAAAAGAGCTAAATAAAATAGATAAATACATTTAAAACCCTAATGAGGGTATAAGTAAATAAGGAAAATATTGGAGCTTATATGCTTCCCCAAAAGCTTGGAATGGCCTCCAATGGCTTCCCATCCTCCTCCTAACAACCTGCAGAACAAAAGAGAAAATAATGAGCCAAAAGAAAGAGAGAAGGTAGTTTTCTTAAGCATGCTTTAGGGTTAGTTTCCATTTTTCCTCATCAAGGATCCTAAATGAATTCATCCAAGGGATGAGATTCATCCCTACAAAAAGTAGGTGGAGAATGGGTGACTGAAAATTACCTTTTAATTTAAATGTGTTAATTTCAAAAAAATGGGTTGACTTTTAAGGGGTCACTTTATGGGGTAAGGAAGTGTTTATTATCCTAACCCAATATTAAATGAGGGAGCTTGCTAATTGGTTCAACCTTGTAGAAATTAAATAACCTTGGTATTTAATTCATTTTGGCCTCTTTTTACACTTGACATCCCATGGGGGGATATTCAACTATAATAGGAATTAATTTGGTTATTTAAATAACACTTAGAGAGATCTAAACATGCTTAGTCAGATTAAATGTCATTAAATTTTAATGTGGGATTTTAAATATTGTATTATAACGGGAAAATTTTATCTATTAAATATAATTGACTTAGAAACATCAATGAAGCAATCGTTGTTTTCGAAAACCTTTTGTGGGCACGCTTTTCAAAAAAAAAATCCATAATTTTTCTAGCTAACCCTAGGTTGTTCTGGGGTCTCGTGTGGCAATTTTTTTATGGGAAATTTCTCTTTCCAAGGACAAGGGGGCAACACCATGGTTCCATGAAATGAAAAAAGATTTCAATATTCCTCCATGTCCCTAACATATGTTTCCTAAGCTTGCTACTAAGCCTAGGTCACTAATGGCCTAATCCAACACAAAGAGGGTGCCTCTCTTAAAACTTGTAGATATAGACTCACACCTAGAACATACATCATACACTCATCGAGATAAGGGGAAAAATATATGAGGACCCAAAAGGATCCAAAAATGGGAAATAACACACATTTATGTTCAAGGGAGTGAGGAATAGCTAGAACATATCACTATCAATAAGGTGTTTCATTATTCACGGTAGACAGACAAACGTAAAGGTTCAAATAGTTTCCACCTTTGGCATGATGGGATTTAGGGCCCATAAAATTGAACATAACAATCAATCAATCAAAAAATATGATAGAACCCTTAGGTATACCTCTAAAAATTCACACTACCCAAAGAGGGGTTCAAAATGACCTATAATATACTTGTGTTATAAAAAATTTTCCTTATGTTTTTTGTTTGTTATAAAAATGGGTGGTATGGAAAGTAGTCAACCACATAACACCCCAAAATATTAGGACGAAGTGAGATTAAATATTCTCATAATAGCCCAAGGGAACCTTTCCATAAGTTCTAACTTTCAAATTTGGTCCTTTATAAATTTCAGGGCATGCAAAAGCAATTTATACAAATAAGGTTTTTTATTTACACATTCTACTTATGTTCAATCTCATTAAATTACTCATTACAAAATCCAAATTATAAGAGAAAATTTATAGTTACATTCATTAAGCATATCTCTTATAAGTTTTCTCAATTAATGCATTCTTTTATTATGATATTCCATATCTCGTGTCATTGAAGGTCATTACCAATTTTGACATGATACCTCACCCATCAAATTATGTGACACAACTATTTCTTTTCTTTTTTTGGAGGGTAAGCGAGGATTCTACACAATTTTATTATAGTTTCTCTCTTCTTCTTCTTTTTGTTTATTTCTTCTATTGAGCTACAAAGCTAGAGTAAGGAATGATTTTTCCTTAATGATCCATCTTACTTATTAAGTTTCAAAAGTTCAATCCCCTCAATTAGAGTTATAATATGATATGGTGTATCACATTACCAATTGAATTTTAATGAGTATGAAGAGCCAAAATTATCACATTATTAATTTTATAGAAACAAGAGATCATTAACCAAAATGGAACACACCAAGTTTACATGAGTTTACCCAAGAATTACATGTATCACTGATGCACCCCAAGTGGGAATCCATACGTATCAATAGGAGTTACGATGAAGAAAAAAATTTAGTTACCAATTTTCTTTTACAAATTCATGAAGTTTAGATTAGTATGAGGGAGAAACAATATTTACAGCTAATAATAAAAATAGGTTAACTATATATAAAAGAGGGTGTTTCCAAACAAGATTATACCTCCACAAGATACCATCAACCAAGAAATCAAGGCCAAAAGGGGAAATTACCCAATGGACCACACTTCCTACATCAAATAGGAGTACATTCAACTGAATTACTAAAACATAGCCTCTATGGCCAAGGGTTATAGCCTTACAAGAAAGAGAATAACATAACCATAGCTAAGGTCAAACTCCTATGACCTATACAACTAATGTAGTGCTAGCAAAGAATATTTTTAAAATAAAATTAAAAAGAGTTGGTAAGGGAAATGATGGGGGGCAGGTGCAAGTTGGTGGTGGTATGAATGGAGGTTGGCCCATGGAGAAACTATGGCTGGCACATGGGCACCCTCCCAGCCATTAATACTTATCACATCCCTTCCTAAGAGGTGACCTACCATTTTCCTTGCATAATAATACACACACCATATTGTTTTTGTCCAAATGCATTGACTACATTGTAACCCAAGATAACTTTGTATTTTAGCTGAGTTAGGATGGTTTTAGGGACTACGATTAAGTAAATAAACTGAATGTTGTAGAGGAACTATGCCAAAAAGACCACTCACTTTTAGCCATCCAAAACCAAACCATTGTGGGTTAGATCAGTGTTGCACACATAGAAATATATTTAATCCATGTTGCCTCATTTATTCATTTTTTTCTTTCTATACAAAATTCGTTGGTTTGGATCTATATCGGCCTGAACCAGTTTCTTTTGGCTCTGAAGGGAACGAAAATTATTTTTTTTGTTGTCGTTGTTTTGGTTTTTTATTTGTAGAAGACATGGGTTTTCCCCACAAGACAGTCACATTATTTCATGAATGCAACAAAAAGGTCTCCAACATGGTAAGTTTTCATTTCCCAGCCTACTCCTAGCCTATTCCAAATGTATCTTCTAGAGTAGGAATGGACATCCAACAAAGAATAAAATATATAATAATTTTGTCATATATTTAGTTGCAAGTTCCTAGATAGATATGGATGGAAAAAAATACGGTCTTGTGGATAACATAGACTGCAGAATATGGAAGAAATGTTTTTTTTTATTTGTTGGAGAAGAAAGGTTTTTGGTGTCCTTCATTGCTGGTTATTGTTGGCACTTTCCCATTCAACATTGACAATGGATACACCTGTGAATTCATTTTCCCACCCATCACCCCAATCCATGAGACAAGGGAATTTTTCAAACAAATTTTTACGCAGATAGCACTAAAAAGAGAGAAAACATTCATCAACCTGGATTTTATCATTTTAAGGACTTCAATGAGTATACTATCAGATGTGGTCTTCAAATCATTAAATGGTTGATTGATGGGAAGACTGTGAAAAATGAAAATGGCGAAGGACAAAGATGGGTTTCCATCCAAACCCATGTATTTGAATGCCTCTATGTGGAATGCAAGCTACTTTGATGAGGGAAAGCGGGCAGGACCCTATTTTGGTCATCATGGTCCTTAAAATTGCAGATACAAGGATGTTTATATCCCTCTTCATCCATAAAAAAATAGTTGCACCCGTTGAATAATTTTTCTGGAATTTTCCTGCTAGTCAAGGCTATTGTGAAGTTAATATTATTAAATCTCACTTTTCTAATCTCTGAGATCACTATTGAGAAAAAAAATTAGTTTTCCCCACTCTTTTTAGTCCTTCCTTCCTAAGTTATATTATTGTAAGTCATGGTGTGCTCAAATGGGTCTATTGAAAAGGCCTTCAAAACTTTTAAGATAATGCAATTGGAAGGTGTAAAGTGAGACTCCACAACCTTTTCCAACATAATCCCTTCATGTATGAAAATGGTAGCTTCAAGGAAAGGGTGTTTGGTAAGGAACTTCACTACCATTCCATTCGATGCCTTAAAGAGACGTGATCTCATGGGTTGTGTTGGTGGAAAAAAGTGCACAAAGTGGAGTTTTGAAAATAAATGGGTATAAAAAATTCAAATTGCAACTAGCAAGTGTATCACCAAACTCTTTGACGGTGAACACTAATATTTTTTAGGCATTATTCATCTCTCCATATCTTTCACAATTCTTGTTATTTAGTTTCATTTACAATGAAATAAATCTATAACTTTGGAATATCTCCCTTTCTATTATTATTTTTATATAAACTTGTTTTACAAAACAATAAAATGAAATATTGCATTTAGGTGACCCAAATAACACCTAGTAGCTGAGCATAAACTGAAACCCCTCCATCAGACACAATTTGGAAATCCTTGCAACAAAACTATTAGCACGAAACATTAAAATTCCTTATGTTTTTCATTACCGACTTGTAGTTTGATCATCATCTGTGGTTGCAACCACAACCATCTACGCTACTAGAACCTGGGTGTCAAACCTTCATGTTCGTGTTCAGTAGTATTGGCAAGAACTATAAGAGTTGCCAACTAAAAAAACCTTTTTCGTCCACCTTACAAAGTTAGAAAATGCAATTTTGATATACTTGCAAAATAACTCTATAAGCCCCGTAAAAGATATGTCAAGTGTCGTATGTGTTGTTTATTATGAAGAGATTCACTTCAAGTAATAGCTCAACCTCATTTTATCATTTGCACTCTCTTCACAGCTCCTCTAGGTTCTCTGGTGCTCTTTTATGCACTTTTAGAAAGCTACAAAAACTGAAAAGATGGCTTTAATTTTAAACCACCGTTCAAACCCTGAGAAATTAAATGTCTTTCCGCCTTCACAAACGTTTAGTATTTTTACTAGACAATTGGCTATAACCTTCAATTTGGGGGGAAAAATTCTTTTTATAGTTTGGAAAGAACATTTTAGAGGCCTCCAATTGGAGTTTTACAAGGTCAAAACATGACCAATTACAACTAGTGGCTCCAAAAAGAATTTATCACCATTTGAAAACCATTTGCTAGTTCTCATTCCCATTGACTCTAGTGATTTCTCCATATATAGGGGTACTTGTAGAAAATTTCTTGTTGCACGTTCGTCCATCAAAATTTGGTTTTGGACGTGGTTTTCTAATCCCTTGAGGAAACTTTTGATCATTTATAACTGGGTCAATTATGATTGATGGCCTCAGAAAACTGGTCGCCAATCGAAAATGGTTCACCAGTTTTTATTTTTATTAGATCCTATGAATTATTGGTGTATAAGACAAAACGTTGGAACTCACCCATGGTGTTTTTTCTCAAGAAAAGATAATTTTTAAAAGTGGTTTCTTAGTCTCAGAGCCTAAATTATAAGTTTTTACAACTAATAGGAAAACATAAAGAAAGAAATTTTTAGGACCCCGTCGGGTTAGCAAACAACTGTGGAAACTTGTTTTCAATTTTTAATAATTGGTTAAAACTCTACCATGTGACTCATGTGAAATTTAACTACTGGAAAAATTGTTTTTCACTCTCTCCCTAACTCTTTCTCCCTCGTTGGTTGAGAAATGAAAAGAAATCAATACATGTCTCTAACCCTCTCCTTTCAAATGGAAATTATTATTATTATTAGTATGTAAATGGAAATTGAAAAAATTAATTATGATAGATCTAGGGGGATGCCATGCCTGTGATTTATCGTTGATTTCATGCTCACTTGGTTTTGGAGGATGTAAGAAAATGGTGAATTGGTGTGGTGAAAATTTATTGTTTATTATCGTAATTTATATGGGTGATTGTAGAAAGTATATATGCATAATGTATTTTCATGTTACAAAAAAAAATATATTCGAAATTTGGTGATATGTATGAGATGTTAGGGTTAGGGAGGCTTTTGGAAATGTGTATTTTAATTCAAATTTTAGTATGGTAAAACAAATGTTTGATATACATGCATATGTTAAATGAATATGGATTTAATATCTTGTATTACATTTATATTGTGTAATAAATAATTGGTGTGTTGTATTCCTTACCTTAAAAATGTAATAAAGAAATATAATCACAATAATCAACCTTATTTTAAAAATAGTGCACATCTAACCTTCTCACATAATCTTTCTTAGCTCATAAGAAATTGGAAATCGTATAATGAACTAAAACTTTGCACTCTATGACACCTTATAGTTTAAGTAAATAAGAGCCCAAATTTTGAGTTATCATCATATCCTATGTATTTAGTGACATTTTCATAAATCTGATGGTTAGGAATGACATGATCAAAATTTATTTGGATCAAGTAGAAATAACACTTCCTTAGTATCCTAGTGGACTGCCTTTTCTTATGAAGTTAAATTTAGAATTAGATTTTATTCATCGAATGAATTGCTTGTGGGATCTAGTTGACACAATGGAGCTAGTGAAATAATTGTACTATTAATTAAACTCTTGTTACCGGTCTCTTTATATCTTCTCAGTTAAATGTGTTACTGTGGCTAGGGAAAGTATAGTGCCTGGGTCCTTTGCAGAAGATTTATAGGTTAGATATGTTTTATTTTACACCTTAATCTAATATTTTATAGGTTGTAGACCCTTGAGTGTAAATCAGAATTAAATTAAACCATAGTTCATTTGGAGATTAATTGGTGGGTAGGCAATTTTCAGTAACTCTTTACAAACAAAATTTAATGTGAAAGATGTTGACTTAAGAGAAATAAGGAAACTTAAAACTTGGTTCTGTAATTCTTTGTTATGTCGCTTACGACATTAAGAATAAAATAAATTTCTCATGCGGAATCAAAAAATGAGGAAGCATGGGATCTCACTTTTAAAACAAATCTCTTGTGGTTCATCTGTAGTTGATAATGCTCCAAATCATGTACTTCTTGAAGATATAGACAAGTACTCTCGTAACTCTTTCATTCTAAAGTGATGCCAATAATGAGACCATATTGCAATGTTAGAGTAAAGCATATAAGAGTAAAATTACATTTGAGGTTTGGAATAATGTCACTCTTAGAGTCCTTATAACTCAATTATAAATTTACTTGTGTTAAAAGGAATATGAATTTCTTTGGTGAGATAAACTTCGAGAAAAAAAAGATATATATAAATTTAAATATAATTTCTTGATGTGGAAATGTTGAATAGATTCAAAAAGTTTTTGAACTTTTATAACTATGATTGGGAATAAGGATACTATGATCAAAAAATATTTTGGGAAAAGGTATCTTGAATCTAAATCTTCCTCAAATCCTAAGATTTATTTGTTGACATCACGCCAATTTCACTATTGTAGCGAGTGTAAAATTTAAACATTGAATAAATGTATGAGAAACATAAGCTTAACATAATGTTGGTTGGATATTTTTTCAAGATGAAATATGAGGTTCAAACACAGTACATGGGATTGAATCCCTCCTCAAAGATAGGTGAGGTTGCATGTCTATTACTAATCTAAAACAAAATAGAAATAATGCGTACAATATTCACACTAATCTAACCATGGGATTAGGACAGAATCCTGAAAGCCACATCCACAATAACTAGAAATATTGCTGCTTTCGAAATAAAATAGATTAGAAAGGAAGCATCACAGAAAGGAAATAACAGGAACATACTTTATTTCGAGCAAACATAGACCACGAAATAATAATACGAGTTCTAGATAACAAATGTAATGTAATGTTTGAAACAATTTAAAACGATTGAGAATGCTAAACTGAGAACAACTTAAGATCCTGAACATAAGAGCAATATCTTAAGAGAGATGAATCTCACAACAAAAAGTTTGCAAAAATGACATCAATTTCTATTCTTTGAATGATTGAAAGAAAATACAAAGTTCTTCTTCTGTCCAAAGGTTCTCAATATTCCAAAAATCTCAACCCTTTGGAATGCATAAGCATTCCTTATTTACAATAAAAAAAGTAGAGAGAAAATAGGACAAACCCTATAAATAAGTGTTTAACAAGAGTCCTATTTTACTTGGCTCTCATGTAGGAGACCAAGTCAAAATTTACTTCCTATGTGATGAAACAGAAATGAAAAAGACATGTCAATTTCAAGATTGAAATGACATGCTGCATTGTGACTTAGTCTAAATCATCATCTTTCTCTTCCTTGTCTTTCCCTTCTTCCAGTAGAGCCTACTTGTTTCGAAATTCTTGGAATTTCCAGATTATACCTTACATCTCATTTTCATCAGGTGTAGTGGAGTGATCACTCAGGACTTCACATGTTTCATGAGTGTCACTAACATTGTCGGGAAGCTTTCTCAATCTTTTGTTGAGTTTTCTCAAGGTTTCCAAAGAATGTTCAATCTTTACAAACCTGTTAATGATTTCAATGCCAAATCCGTGAGTTGGTTCATGCTGAATTGATTCTTGGATTTGTTTGAAAAGACCAACATTTGGTAGGATACCTGAGTCTCCACCTGAAACTTTTGCATAGATTTTGATCAGTTCTTCTTCTAGGTCACTCTTGCCATCAATCAATTGATCTATTGATTCTCTCAATTTGCCACAAGCTTCGTTAAGAATCTTTATTCTGAATCTGATAACCTTGGTTAGTTGGAAATGCTTATCCACATGTGGGATGATGCCCTCTTCAACAAAGATGCATGATGGGATTTACTTCAGCACCTGGAGAGCTTCGAAAGTCAACTCCAGGTGCCTGATCTCTTGAGAGAAATCATCATCCATATTTTCCCCATCACTCTGTATATTCTCCAAAGATTTATAGACTTATACAGTGTCTTGGATCACTTCTTTCCCCTGTAGGAGCAGCCTTTGGGTCCATTCATCGACCACCCTCCCCTTTTCATTAATCTTTTCAATTATAGGTACCGATGAGAAATCAAACCCGATAGGAATAAAGGATGATGGTATGGACTCAAGGGGTTTTGAGAGCTTAAGTAATACCTCAGTCAACTACTCCACCTTTTCTTTAAGCTCATCCCTACTGTATTTTGTTTCCTTTAATTTCTAGTATAGTACGTTCATAGCATCTCGTGCATCCTATTGTGCTCCTTCTATCGTCACCTCTCATAGAGTAACCCTAGTTATTTGATAGTCAAAGGCCACTATGTCCTCTTTGGTCTTGTTAGTCACGGGAGTGGTGATCTCTATAAACTTATGTCCT
Source organism: Taxus chinensis (assembly GCA_019776745.2). Classification (NCBI taxonomy): domain Eukaryota; kingdom Viridiplantae; phylum Streptophyta; class Pinopsida; order Cupressales; family Taxaceae; genus Taxus; species Taxus chinensis. The sequence goes on from CM034149.1 coordinate 819,035,239, forward strand.
GAAGCATCCACTAAAACCCTTGAAATTGTTTTGGGTTTCTTGGATGATTTAGCAGCGGAAGCCTTGAGTGAACTAAAATAAAAGGCCGGTATGGGTACAACCACCTTCCTTTTCCTTGGAGTTTGCTCCAGTAACCATTGAGGCATACCAGAAGCAGTTACCACTATTGTAGAAGTTGGTGTCATACTTTCAGGTGGAGGGGGATTCACTGGTGGAGTGGGAACAATCATTAGTGTGGTAGTAGATTCGGTGAAAAGAGATGTAGGAGGAGGCATATCTGTAGTTACTTTCATCACAGAAGAGAGAGGTGAGAGTCTGGAAAAAATTTTGGCCATGGCTAATGAAGTGGATGGGGAAAGAGGAGGTAGAAGTGGTTGTGAAGTATGAAGTGCAAATCCCAACGCCAAAGCCTGGTATGCAAGGGATAGAGTCACTTTTGTTGGGCAATCAACAAATGGTGAAATTAGGGGCTGACTCACCTCTCCTTCCAAATAAATTTCCCCTATTTCTGGTGGTGTTGGTGACTCTTGCACGTTCACCATTTCACCTGGAGTAGTAGTCGAAGGGGTTTCTTCTTCTCTTCTCTTCTTGAAAAATTTGACCTTTATTGGTCCCTTGGAAGAGCTTTTGTCCTTTTCCTTTTTTGAGGGCCCCGCATCCAAAGCAACAAACTTTGAGAAACTATCTTCTTTGAAACTCATCCCCCAAGAGGTGAGTCATGCCTTGGTGCGTGTGAGAATCGGGGCTGATCTATTGGTAATAGGGGCTTTCTCACTGATAGACCAATCAATAGGTGGGAAAACATATTGATCTTCATTCAGTCCGTCATAGGAAGGATCCAACACACTTTCATTATCACCAGTACCCTCTAGAATGTCATTGAGCTCGAGTTTCTGAATCTCTGCAAGTGTTAACCTACTATGATATTTCCTTCAGACAATAACTTCATCACGTAAATCAATCCAAATGTCTTCTATGCTTTGTACATGCAGGTGTAGAGTTCCATATGTCTTGAGGATTCCTCAAAAATCAAACCCATCTTTGGGCTTCATGTGCTTTTTTAATTTATCTTGAAGCTCATGTAAAATGTTTTTGGCTTTTACCACCATTGAGTAGGTATACCTTCTAATAGAAGTTCGAAAGGATATGGTAGCCTTCTGCTTACTTTGTTGGAACTTATGAAAATCCAACAATTGCCTAACCAACTCCATCAAGATTAGTTTATCTCCTAGATATCTGGGAAAATGGAAAGGATCACTTGAGTACATGACTACCCAAAGGTAAGTGAACTTCTTGAATTGTAAGAAGACACAACCCCATTTCAAAACTTCAGCCCATGCCTCATTAGAGACTCTTGTTTTCCTCAATTCGGGGTTTAACCTATAGATGTTCTCGTAAAAGAAGGCATCATTTACCCTTCTGAATTGGTCTTCGGATCCTTTTCTTGTTAATTGAGGAAAATACCAATAAATATGTTCCATTTTCTTGTTCCCCTTTGTGTCCAATCCAGGGTAATTCCTCATGCCTACTATTGCATAGGTGACATACGAGGACATATAAAATTTCCCAGTAGACAAGACTGTTTTCATCTGAGAATCTATCTCATTACTGATAAGGGTACCCCAATCAATCCCCTATTGATTCTTCTTGATGATGATCATGAATTGGTACATCCATCCTTGGAAAAAATTTGATTCAGGGAAACCAATAACCCGGCTCAGTAGAGTAATGATATCATTGATTTCCTGAATGAAATCACTTCTAGGGACAAGTCTAGGGAACCTGGAAACAACTAGGTTGGCTTTGATTAGGAACTTCTTATTCACGTGTTTGATACAGTCTTCCTAATCATTGTCCCAAGATTTTTTGGCTGACTTGAGATCTATGTCCCCATACTCCTCAAAGTTAGGCAACTTGAGAAGGTCATCGAAGTAACCTCCGTCTAACTTGATTACGACCTCTTCCACTTGATTTTTCATAGAACGAGAAGTAGAGTCGTAATTTGAGGCACAGGATAAGATGAACATGGGGCACTGAGAAGACATGGGGAAACCTACTGCAAGAGAAAGACCACTGCCAACTATTGATTTCATCCATGGGGTCTAGGAAGAACTCTTGACTCTATTCCAAAAGTCTTCCATATCTATGTTTCTGAGTTCTATATCTCGGATGTCATAATTACAATCAATGTAGGAAGGGGACTCCACCTTCCTAAATTTATACTTCATCCTCCTTGATTTTTCCATTTTATCTTGTGATGGACCAGGATCTGACATGAGGGATTCCAAAACAGGAGTGAACTAATTGCTTCTGATTCAGACACTTCAGGTTTGAGGACCTGTTTAGCAATCCTAGAGACCCGAAACACTACAGAGAGTATCAGAGATTAGGGGGTGTCGAATAGTCAGAAAGTCTTTACAATCAATTGAACCTGTTGGAAGATATGAGATGTCCACCACTCTGGAAAAACCACAACACTGGAAGATGTTGAAGGGTTCAAAAAAATCCACACTATTGTTAGATGCCAGAAAGATTGGAAATCCCACTATACTTGGAGGATGCCCGGAAGTTTTAATTATCCGATACCTTAGAGGATACCGGAGATTTCAGAATGTCTGGCACCTTGGATTTCCTGACAAACTGTGGGATTTGAAATCTACAAACCACCTTACAAAACCCGAAAAGAAGGAATTGGGTTTTTGTCAAGGTAAAACATACAAATTCCTCTGCATTGTTATGAATCTTTGATACATTCTTCTATTGTCATAACAATGGCATATTCTAAGGAATAAAAAAAAGTGAGCATTCCAAGGGTGAACCTTAAAACACAAACTTGATTGGAAAACAACCCAAAAAGGAATAAATAATCAAAAACCCCAAAAACCCTAACAAGAAAGAAAGAGGAATTTAGAAGGATCATTACACAATTCTTCCACAAATTTCACAAATGAAGAACAAAAGTGAAATACCTTCAATCAGATTGAAAAATGATCAAAAATGAGAAAATCAATCGAGCACAAAGGCGAGTCAGGTTTCAGGGTTGAATATGCATGCACAAGAATCCATGAGGTAAAAAGTACGTCTAGTAAAAATGACGTGGAAATATGAGTATTTATAAAAAAATTACATTTAATACACTTTAGTTGACACGTGTGTGAACCACCCGAAAGCTCGGCATTAATGCCATGTCAGCATGTTTGGGATGTCTGAAAATCCAACACAAAGGATTTCATATCAATTCGGGTTTCGGGTTGCGGGAAGCAAGCAACATGAAGCATGATGCTTGATGGTTCCGAAAACCCGATACAAAGAGGTGAGTCGGGTTTCGGGAATCGGAAGACATGCAACATGAAGCATGTTCTGAATAAGGCATGTACCAATGTTCAGAGAACCTGAAAACCTGATACAAAGGAGAAAACCATGTTTTAGGAATCAGAAGACATGCGACATGAAGCATGTTCTGGGTAAGGCATGTTCCAATGCTCGGTGGACTCGAAAACCTGAAAGACTTACTTGATGCGGGTTTCAGGCTTTGGGGAACATACAACATGAAGCATCCAGAACTCATGTTGTCTTGCTATGGAAACCTGAAAACATAAGAATGAGAAAATTAAGAACTTTGTATGCAATTTGAAATATGCCAAATAATTATGTAAGTTATGAAGATTTTCGTAATAGATAAATATCCAACTTAAAATGTTGAACTATAAAATGATTGTGAAATTAATTTAAGAATTTGTAGATGGAAAAAAATTTAAATTATCCTTGCACAATAATTTTCTTGGAATGTTTATGGTAACTAAAATGTAATCATGGTAATGATGTGTTGTGGGTTTTCCAATCCTTAAGTCCCTATCTTATGGTTGGGTCATTACTAGTATTCCTTCAGTGGGGGAATGTGGCATCAACATGTATATGGTGTTGTCATGTTTCTATGTGAGTCGATGATTTATGTAAGTGCCTAATGCGTAGTTGAGTTTCTCTTCTTATAGCCCTTGTGGTGCTGTGTAGTGAGAAATGTAAGTAAAAAAAATTGTCTTGATATTTTTTACTACTGTATTTGTGTGTGTAAATTGTGGGCGTTACATTTGGTATCAAAGCGAGGTTAATGCTCTCGAACCTCTGGGACATATTGGAGTAGTGATGATGTTGCATGATGGTGGTGGATATTGGAAGAGTAATGTGATATATGTTGTAATGTGAACAACATTGTAATTGTGATATTATGAACACACATGTTGTGCATGTGACTTAGTGAATATTTATTATCATGTTTATGTACTTGTGATGAGAGTATTCAATCTTGTTTCATGGATTCTATGAATAGTTCATGTGTGATGTATGACCTTGTTGTGTTTTAAAATAATATTATTGTGGATTGCATATTATTGGATCATTTCGGCACTATGTGATATGAAGTTGTATTGATGTATTGCGTGACAAAATTAGTGTAAAGTGAATTGGATTGTATCATGATGTTGTCAATGTGTTATGATGAATCATTTATGTCACCATGTTGTAATTGCAATTGAATATATGTTGTAATGTTATACATTGTGTTCCTCATACGTATAATTCATGTAATAGGTGATGGTTTATGTCGTGATTTAGGGGCATATGGTCAATGTATGATCCCTATTGCACAATGATTGCACTTTGGGTATAATATGTGGTAATGTGATGTATCGTTATCCATGAAAGTAATGATTGTGTTATAGCATGTGTATATATATATACCATGTGTAAGACGCTATGGTTAATGTGAGTGAATCACCATTGTGTTAGTGATGTAGTTATGTTGTGAACTGTCGACACTAAAATTTTCCTCCATAATTTCTATTTCATTAATGTATGTATTAGGAATAGGATGTTGTTAAGTATAATTAGTAGTAGCATCTGATAGAAGATAACGGCGCCGTCAGTATGGTGCCGCCAATAATGTGGAGTACAATAACAGTCAAAGTACAATAGGAATGTTGTAAAAAGTAAATATTTGTCGTAAGTGGTCCGGTAATGTTAAAATGTCAAAGTTTGGGTAATTAGAGAAGTAGGGTCTACATGATTAGGAATTAGAAATATTATATTAATAATAAGGAAAAGGAGTGAGGTCATAAATATTTTGTGTATTTTATTTGTAAAGAGTCTAAAAATGTGGAACCCATGTAAAATGATAAGGTTTATCTTATCTTAAAAGATAAGCTTACATGTATAGATAAGAGTTAAGGTATGGAATATGATTCGTCAGAGTGGATTTCTTATCCTATCTTAGAGATAAGATGGATAAGCCTGGAAGTTCTATAAATAGAGAGGCAACCCCCCTCATTTAGCATAGAAGGAAGTAGTGAGAAATATTGTAGGAAGTGTGGGAAGCCATCAGTTTAAAGGTGTGTTGAAAAATCCATTAAGAGGTGTAATTGTAAAGTTTCTCCCATAGTCTTGGTGAAAGGCAAGTGAAGTCAATAACACTTGAAGTACCTCATGGGTGAGATTGTAACAATTTTATGTTAATATTATAATTTACTTTGATATTTCAGATTTGTCATCATTCCGTCTTATCATAGTCAATGGTATTCTTGTGTTATGTTATTGTTTTGTTTCTAGATTACATCCACCAAACTAAAGGCTGTGCATTAGTAAATAATCATAGCACGAGGAGTTCCCGGTGAAGAATTATCATAGTGTTGGATTGGTGATGACATTTTGGTTCCGTTGCCAGGACCATTCCTCATTGGTGGATTTTCTGGAGAGATTTTCCCACTTAGTCAAAAATCAATTGGAGGGTGACCTTGTTTTTACTGTGCATAGTAGTTACCATGGTAAAGTCATTTTTCCCATGAATAGTAGTTACCATGGTAAAGTCATTTTTGCTGGGAATAGTATTTACCGCTGTAAAGTCACTTTTTACCGTGAATAGTATTTACCGCAGTAACTTCACTTTTTACCGTGAATAGTGTTTACCACAGTAAAGTCAGTTTTTACTGCAATAAGTCAAGTTTTACCATAGTTTACCGTGCTCATTTCTATTTTACCGTAGAAAGGTGTGAAGTCACTTTCTAGTATAGTGATTCCAATTATTTGTCCACATAAGTCTTGTTGATTGTACTTGTGGGTTGGTATTTTACGGTGGTTACTTTTGAAAATGGGAAAGATTCCTATTTTTTTAGCTCAATCTAATGAAGATGCTTCTTCTTTCATTCAAGATTTTAAGCGATCTTATATTTGTAATGGCCTTATAAGAAGGGAACAATGGACTGAATTTTTTCATACCTTTTTGGATGGTTCAACACTTAGGTGGTTTGAAACACTAGGTGATAATGTGAAAAATTCATGGGACTTATTAACTGAAAGTTTTCTTGAAGAATTTGGTGAAAAATAGAAATATGCAGATCTCATGATCGAGATCACAAAGCTATCCCAAGGAGAGAAGGAGAAGATAAGGGATTATCATGCTCGTGTTCTAGAGCTAAGGAGGAAGCTTGATGCCCAGATCTGGAAGGAAGGATTAGCGGATGGGTTGATGAATGGCATGGATAATCTCCTCTGTAAGCACTTCATTCTTGGGATGAAGCCAGAAAGCAGACAACGAGTGAAATATGACCACCCAGCTACCATTGAACAAGTAAAGGAGATTGTAAGAAGGCAAGAAGAAAGCATGGAAGAGGAGCCCAAAGAAATTGTTGCTAAAGTAGAGCCTACACCAGCACCTTTGGTCCAAAATCCACAACCACTCACGGTGAGTACAAATATTTCTCCTAGTACATCTACTGAGTATGAAGATTTTCTCAAAAAGATGGGTCAGTTAACTATTAATCTTCTTCAAGGAAAGGAATTTAGTTCTCATGGAGGAGATAGAGGTCCAAAAAGAAATATTTCTGAAGTTGTATGTTATGGTTGTTATAAAAAAGGTCATTATAAGTATAATTGTCCAGATAGAGCTTCAACATCTGGTAAAGGAGATAATGATAAAGGAAAAGCACCTGTGAATTATTTTGATGTAGTAGATAAGAGAAGAAATAATGAAGTAGATGTGTTTGTAACAAAAAGAAAGAAAGAAAAAGATAATCAAGATGGAAATATCCTAAGAAGATGAAAGAAGAAACTAGTAAAAAACATAGGAGAAGAAAGTTGGGTGTGCAGGATTTTCTGATTTCACAGGGGCAAGGACCATACTCCATCTTGGAAGATCTGTCCAAAAGGCCTGCAAATATTACATATGGTCAACTCTTGGCTATGTCTTCTGAGAAGAGGCGGGAGTTGTGAAGTGGACTCAATGCTCGACGAAGGAAGGAGGTTGAGGTCCCTGTTTTGGAGGCAGAGGTGAATCCCTATGTTCCACAAGCTGAGGTATTATGTAATGGTATTTCAATTCATGATGTCTTAGTTGATGGAAATGTTGTAGTTAATGTAATGACCAAGTCTGTAATGAATATGTTGGGTTTAAAAATTGATTTCCCTTCAACACTTATGTTAAGGTCATTAAATAAGGGAAAAACTAAACCAAAAGGTGTAGTTTCAAATGTGGCAATATCTGTTATGGGTGTTGTATGTGTGGTAGACTTTCAGGTGATGAAAAATGGTACTATTGCGTACCCAATGCCACTGGGAAGACCATGGCTAAGGAGAGTTCATGCAAGAAACTACTGGAATGAAGGTTTCATGACACTTGGATGTGGTAGAGAGAGGGTGAAGATAAACGTGATCCCTCGACATCATAAAGTAGAACCTGTGGATTCAAGTGATGAAACTGATGATTGGACATCCTCTGATTACTCTAGTACCAGTGAAGTGGACACTGAAGATGAAGAAAGCGAGGTGGATGCTTCACTCATGGATATCCTTCCAGTCACACCAGCTAATGACCCCATAAAATTATCAGAAGAAGAAGTTGATGATCGTCTCCAACAAATAAAGATTGGTGATGCTGTGATGGAGAGTGAGAAGGAATCCTACCTCCAGCTCTTTCAAAGGTACATACACCTATTCACTTTTGATTACAAGGAACTCTGTCAAGTAAGTTGGGTAGAACATTGTATTGAGCTGGTAGATGGTGCTAAGCCCATAAAGCAAATGCCATATAGAATGAATCCTAATTTTTCCAAGACTATAAAAGAAGAAATAGATAAGTTGCTTGATGCAGGATTCATATTTGCTATGGCGAATTCAGAATGGGTTTCTCCCATTGTGATCTCAATTAAAAAGAATGGGAAGCTACGCATTTGTGTTGATTACAGGAAGCTCAATAAGGCAACAAAGAAGGATCATTACCCTTCCATTTTCAGATCAGATCTTGGACGAAGTAGCTGGCCAGGAGTGCTATAGTTTTGCTGATGGATATAGCGGCTACAACCAAGTTCGTATAGCAGAGAAAGATCAGCTGAAGACCACGTTCACCACTCCTTGGGGAACGTTTGCTTATATAGTTATGCCTTTTGGGTTATGTAATGGTCCAGCAACATTCCAGCATTTGATGAATAGGGTGTTCGAACCCTACATTGGGACCTTCATCAGAGTATTTCTGGATGATTTTTACATCTATGGGAGCAAGTTGGACCACCTGCACCAAATGGAGATAGCATTTCAAAGGTTAGATGAAGCACAAGCCTCACTAAACCCTACAAAGTGTGTCTTTGGATGTTTTAAAGGTGTTTTGTTAAGGCATGTTGTATCCAGAGATGGTATTGGTACTAATCCTAATAAAGTTTCAAAAATCAAAGATTTACCATTTCCTATGAATAGAAGTAAGTTGAGATCATTTTTAGGCCATGTGGGTTACTATAGAAGGTTCATCAAGAATTTCTCAAAGATTGCATAGCCACTAACCCAGTTCTTGAAGAAGGATGTTACTTATGAACCAGGAAATAAGGCACATGAAGCTTTTGGACAACTGAAGGAAGCCCTGGTGTCTTCACCTGTTTTGAAGAATCTAGATTGGAGCAAGCCATTCATTGTGTACATGGATGCCTCAGATGCAGCACTAGGAAGTACTTTTAGCCAAAAGGATGAAAATGGGAATGAACATCTAATTTACTTTGGGAGCAGACAAATGAGCAGTGCTGAGGTAAATTCTACTGTAACTGAAAATGAGGCTCTGGCTATCATTTTTTCTATAAATAAGTTTATAAATTACTTGCTAGGGCAAAAATTTCTAGTTGTAACAGATCATCAGGCTCTAAAATATATTGTAAATAAGCCTAACCCATCAGGGAGGATAGCAAGATGGATAATTTTGCTACAAGAATTTGAATTTGATATTATAGATAGGCTAGGAAAGAAGCATGTAAATGCAGATGCACTCTCTCGAGCCTATGATGGTTTAGGATCATCTTGTGATGATGATGATTTCCCCGATGCAGCATTGTTATCCCTTGACACAATCCCTAGTGAATACATAGATATTTGGAATTATCTGAATGAATTCAAGTTTCCTGATGGTGCCAATGCAAAGACTAAGAGAAAGATTACTCAAGCCAGTCGTCCATATTCTATTTTGCATGGAGTATTATTTCGAATAGGACCTGATGAACAGTACAAGAGGGTAGTTGGACGTGATCAAGGGAAGGAACTGCTACAAGAATTCCATAATGGTACATGTGGAGGGCACTTCTCTGGACAACTTACAGTAAGAAGGATCTTGGATGCAGGTTATCACTAGCCCACTCTTTTTAAAGATTGTTATAATTATTGTAAGACATGTGATATTTGTCAAACACATGGTAACCGTAAGACTTCATCAGCTCCATTATGCCCTATTCTTCCACTTGATCCATTTGAAAAGTGGGGAATAGACATTGTAGGTCCACTTCCAACTACCTCACACCAAAATAAGTATATTGTAGTTGCCACAGATTATTTAACCAAGTGGGTTGAAGCTAGGCCATTGAAAAAAGCTTCCATGGATGAAGTGGCAAGGTTCATGTATGAACGCATTATCACTAGATTTGGTTACCCATTAGAAATTGTAACAGATCAAGGAAGCCACTTCATTAATGAGGTGGTAGAAGCCCTAGTCAATAAGTTTTCTATTAAGCACAGGAAGGCAACAACATACAAGCCAAGCACAAATGGACAGGTGGAATGAACAAATTTTGTGTTGTGTCAAATTCTAGCAAAAGATGTAGCCTTGTAGGTACATAAATGGAATAAAAGGATCCATGCAGCATTGTGGGCATATAGGGCAACATCAAAGTCAGCAACAGGATACTCCCCATTTCAATTGGCCTATGGAATTGATCCATTTCTTCCTATTGAGTTTGATATTCCCACTGTGAGAGTTATGAAAAATGAAAGGATGGATGAAAGTGATTCAGTAAAAGAAAGGTTGGTACATCTTCATTTGCTAGAGGAAATGAGAGAAATAACAAAGGACACAAGCCATAAGAAGAAAATGAAGCAAAAGGAATACTTTGATCAAAAGATCCGGTGGTCTCCATTTCATGTGAATGACCTGGTTCTAGTATATGATACAAAAAAAGAAGACAGAGAAATTTCTTCCAAAATGGATGGGGCCTTACAAAATAGCAGCTGTGCATGAAAATGGTACGTACCGACTAGAGGAATTGGATGGCACTCCCATTACGAAATGGGTCAACCATGACAAGTTGAAGATTTTCCAAGCACCAAAATAGTCTACTCCGAGGACGGAGTAGAAGCTAAGGAAGGGGGAAGATGTCGACACTAAAATTTTCCTCCATAATTTCTATTTCATTAATGTATGTATTAGGAATAGGATGTTGTTAATTATAATTAGTAGTAGCGTCTGATAGAAGATAACGGCACCGTCAATATGGTGCCGCCAATAATGTGGAGTATGGTAATAGTCAAAGTACAATAGGAATGTTGTAAAAAGTAAATATTTTTCATAAGTAGTCTGGTAATGTTAAAATGTCAAAGTTTGGGTAATTAGAGAAGTAGGGTATACATGATTAGGAATTAGAAATATTACATTGGTAATAAGGACAAGGAGTGAGGTCATAAATATTTTGTGTATTTTATTTGTAAAGAGTCTAAAAATGTGGAACCCATGTAAAATGATAAGGTTTATCTTATCTTAAAAGATAAGCTTACATGTACAGATAAGAGTTAAGGTATGGAATATGATTCGTCAGAGTGGATTTCTTATCCTATCTTAGAGATAAGATGGATAAGCCTAGAATTTCTATAAATAGAGAGGCCACCCCCCTCATTTAGCATAGAAGGAAGTAGTGAGAAATATTGTAGGAAGTGTGCGAAGGAAGCCATAAATTTAAAGGTGTGTTGAAGAAGCCATTAAGAGGTGTAATTGTAAAGTTTCTCCCATAGTCTTGGTGAAAGGCAAGTGATGTCAATAACACTTGAAGTACCTCATGGGTGAGATTGTAACAGTTTTATGTTAATATTATAATTTACTTTGATATTTCAGATTTGTCATCATTCCATCTTATCATAGTCAATGGTATTCTTGTGTTATGTTGTTTTATTTCCAGATTACATCCACCAAACTAAAGGCTATGCATTATTAAATAATCATAGCATGCGGAGTTCCCGGTGAAGAATTATCATAGTGCCGGATTGGTGATGAAAGAACCCTACACTAACTGACCTTAAGGGAAATTGGTAAAAGGTATATGTTAGGAGTGAGAAAATGTGTACCATTGACCAATCACTCGAGCCAAGTGTGAGATAGGAAGTGGATTCTTACATAGGCTAAAAACCCACTTTTGTTCATTTGGTATGTATGGCACTTGCTCAATGGGTATCAGTGAATATCACGTTTTACGGACACCTTAGGCTCAGTAGATGGAAAATTGTACTCCTTTCTCTCTCCCTATATGGTTACCATATGGATTTAACCTAAGTGTAGTTATGAATTTGTTGCGCCTTGTCGAAATGATGACAAGATGATTCAGACATAAATGATGAAAGTTGTATTATTTGATATGTTATTTATGAGATGAGGCTCAACATCCGAGTGCCTAGGAACTGGTTGAGTACCCCTTTGGTGGACTTATAAGACCACATAGTTATTGTAATTTGTTATTTCTATATACATATTTTATTCTTAAATTGAACATTTTCTCTTTCTTGCAAGAACCAATATTTTTCTTGATTTACATGTTCTTATATTTTGGGAATTTATTTGGTTGTTTCACTGACATTCAAATTTTTGCACTAACTATGGCTAATTAACCATTCATTTTTCTTAGTCTTAAATTTGCATATCAAGTTTATAAGTTCTGTAACGTATCCCAAGGCTTGAGATTTTTTCAACTTGGAATTTGAAATTGATTTTTATGTTGGTTCTAATGTCATAATGTTTTGGAATAAGGTCATGGGATTCACCATGGAGTGGTGGGACATATGGACCCACTTCATTGTATGAGGGTACGCACCTAGGAGTTATAGATAACTAGCGGGTTGTTGAACCACGAGTTATTATGTCACTAGGGTTAGAGGTGTTTGGACTTTACGTGCCTAGGGCCATAGGGTGATTGACCTCTTTTGTGGAGCTGAAAGGAAAATTTATCTTTATTTTATTAGTTAAGGGATGCATAAGAGACTTGAGGGTGGCATAAGAGACTTGAGGGAGACATAAGAGACTTGAGGGAGGCAGAAGATATTTGTGTGGGTGTGATTGATGCTTTGGGAGGTATATTGAGTTGTTTTTTTATTCTCTTGAGGTATATGTATTTGTTTTTTGATGCTTTGAGGGAGGCATAAAAGACTTGAGGGAGGCATAAACAACTTGAGGGAGGCATAAGAGACTTCTGTGTGTTATTAGTGCACTTGGATCATTATTTTTTTAATGTATTTTTTGGTGATGCTTTGGGAGGTATATGGAGTTGTTTTGTGATTTTTTGGGAGTTGTATGGTGTTAGTATTATGAATTTATGTGTACTCTTGAGATTTTGGTTTATGTCTTGTGACATTGTTTCCATCTTGAAACTATATAGCTACAATTATTGTATGAAGTTTTGTGAAACCTTTGTATATGTACCTATTTGGAATTCCATGTTGTTATAGTCTGCTTATGTTATGAGTTTATTTGTGTCAGGAACATGTGTGATAAGTACTATGTTGCAAGAGCTATGTATGTTATTTCCATGCTTTGGGTTTAGTTCTTGTGATGTGATATAGTCATGTAAGTATGTAGAGATATGTCTTGTGGACCATTAGTGTTGTGTTTGGCCTTGATGTGGTATTGTGATGTAAAATTATGTTGGGAACCTACGAACATAAGACAACTAAACTCGTAAATAATTAAATACTAAGAATTGAGATTAATAAATACTTTAAAGGAAAATACTAGGTAATAAAGTAATTGAGAATTTTCAATCTTCACAGGACATTAAAATTTAAGATATTTCTAAATTTAGTTTGATCCCTTATGGTCGTGTTGTATTGACCAGTTGTTATTTTTAGTGAAGTGTGTCCTTATTAAATTTATTGGCTACTTACCCTTCGAGATTTAGTGTTTTTTCGCATCTAAGACAATGCTCTTATAAGGAGAGGGAAATGTAGTGCCATTAATTTTTTATTAAAATAAAATTAAAAAGGGAACTGATGGGGGGGGCAGGTCTAAGTTGGTGGTGGTATGAATGGATGTTGATGTGTGGAGAATTTTTGGTAGGTGCATGGGCACCTTCTCAGCCATCAAGACCTGTCACATCCCTTCTTAAGAGGTGACCTTCCATTTTCCTTGCATAATAATACATGCACCTTATTGTTTTTGTCCAAATGTGTTGACCACATTGTAACCCAAGTTAACTTTTTATTTTTGTTGAGTTAGGATACTTACAGTGACTACGAGTAAATAAACTAAATGTTGTAGGGAAATTATGCCAAAAATACCCCTCTCTTTTAGCCATACAAAATCAAACTATTGATGGTTAGATAAGTGTTGCACACATAGAAAAATCTATGATCCATGTTGCCTCATTTATTCATTTTTTTTTCTATATAAAATTCGTTGTTCTGGATTTGTATCAGCCTGAACAAGTTTCTTTTTCCTCTGAAGGGAAGGAAACTTCTTTCTATTGTTATCGTTGTTTTTTTTTTTTGTTTATAGAAGACATGGGATTTCCCCATAAGATAGTCACATTATTTCACGTATGCAACAAAAAGGTCTCCAACATGGTAAGTTTTCATTTCTCAGTATACTCTTGGCCTATGCCAACTGTATTTTTTGGAATAGGGATGTACATCTAACAAAGAATAAAATATAGAGGAATTTTATGAGATGTTTAGTTGTAAGTTCCCTTGTAGATATGGATGAAGAAAATGTGGTCTTGTGGATAACATATACAGTAGAATATGCACAAAATGGTTTTGTTTATTGGTTGGAGAAGAAAGGTTTTGGGTGTCCTTCATTGCTGGTTACTGTTGGCACTTTTCCCTTCAACATTGGAAATGGCTACACCTGCGGAGTCATTTTCCTACCCATCACCCCAATGCATGGGACAAAGGAATTGTTCAAAAAAACTTTTACATAGATGGTACTGAAAAGAGAGAAAACATTCTAAGGACTTCAAGGAGTATACTATCAGATGTGGTCCTCAAATGATTGAATGGTTAATTGATGGGAAGAATGTGAGGAATGAAAAGGGAAAAGGAGGGAGATGGTGTTCCATCCAAAACCATGTATTTGAATGTCTCTATTTGTAATGCAAGCTACTTTAATGAGGATAAGTGGGATGGACATTATTTTGGTCATCATGTTCCTTAAAATTGTAGATACGAGGATGTCTAAATCCCTCGTGGCTGAGAAACAAAATATCTGCACTTGTGGAATAATTTCTTCGGCATATCACTGCTAGTCTAGGCTATTGTGAAGATAAAATTATTCAATCTCACTCTTCTTATCTCCGAGATCACTATTGAGACATAAAAATTAGCTCTCCCCACTCTTTGCAGTCTTGTCTTGCTAAGTTTTATTATTGTAGGTCATGGTGTGGTCAAATGGGTCTATTGAAAAGGTCTTGTTATCACCGAATCACAACACCCTATGGTTTGGAAAAGTATGTTTGCTTGATCTCATAGTTTGATTGGATAACATGGGTACTATCTCTAAGTTGTGTGACTTGCTTCTTGAGATAGACCTCCAGATAAAGTTGGTTCTTGCTCCTAAACTACCTGCCACAATCTACCTTAATGCAAGAAAAAATATCTATCCTAATCTAAATTTCCAAGGGACCAAGGAGAGATAATGCATGAAAAAAAAGCCTACACTAAAGTGGTGATACACCAGAAAAGGAGAGGATGAGGGTAGCCTCCCAATGTGTGAAAAGTAGAAGCAAAATGCATGCTAGAAGAGGTGATCACAGTTCTCCACAGTCTAGGAAAAAAGCATTCACAACAACATTTCATACACACACAATGATAGTGGATCCCTGCAAGAGCATAAGATAGACATAATATATATGAAATGAGATTGAAGGGGGAAGAGGAATGCAACAAACATAACATGGGAAGATACATCCACAAAATTACATCTATTGGTTCATGAGAATTCACAATCCAATCTATTACAAGATAAGGGCCTAGATCACCATGAAAGGAGTCCACTACAGGGCATGTAGCACATTGGCCTCAAAAAACAATTTTGACAGAGTTTTTCTACACAAAAACTACCTGCCCTCTACAACAATCCAACACTCTAATGTATGGACATTGTTATTTTTAGTGAATGTGTCCTTTATTACATTTATTGCTCCTTACCCTTCGAGATTTAGGGGGGTGCGCAGCTAAGACAATGTCCTCGTATAAGGAAGGAAATGTAGTGTCCATAATTTTTTCTTAAAATAAAAAAATAAACGGGAACGGATGGGGGGGCAGGGTCTAAGTTGGTGTGTGGTACTGACTGTATGGTTGATGTGTGGAGAATTTTGGTAGGGGCCAGGCACCTTCCGCAGCCATCAGACCTGTCCAACATCCCGTCTTAAGAGGTGACCTTTCCATTTGCCTTGCATCAATAATACATGTCACCTTATTGTTTTTGTCCAATGTGATGACCACATTGTAACCCAAGGAACTTGGTGATGGGGGGTTGAGTTATGATACTTATACAGGACTACAGTAAATAAACTAAATGTTGTAGGGAAATTATGCCAAAAATACCCCTCTCTTTTAGCCATACAAAATCAAACCTATTGATGGTTAGATAAGTGTTGCACACATAGAAAAATCTATGATCCATGTTGCCTCATTTATTCATTTTTTTTTTCTATATAAAATTCGTTGTTCTGGATTTGTATCAGCCTGAACAAGTTTCCTTTTTCCTCTGAAGGGAAGGAAACTTCTTTCTATTGTTATCGTTGTTTTTTTTTTTTGTTTATAGAAGACGATGGGATTCCCCATAAGATAGTCACATTATTTCACGTATGCAACAAAAAGGTCTCCAACATGGTAAGTTTTCATTTCTCAGTATACTCTTGGCCTATGCCAACTGTATTTTTTGGAATAGGGATGTACATCTAACAAAGAATAAAATATAGAGGAATTTTATCAGATGTTTAGTTGTAAGTTCCCTTGTAGATATGGATGAAGAAATGTGGTCTTGTGGATAACATATACAGTAGAATATGCACAAAATGGTTTTGTTTATTGGTTGGAGAAGAAAGGTTTTGGGTGTCCTTCATTGCTGGTTACTGTTGGCACTTTTCCCTTCAACATTGGAAATGGCTACACCTGCGGAGTCATTTTCCTACCCATCACCCCAATGCATGGGACAAAGGAATTGTTCAAATTTTTTTTTACATAGATGGTACTGAAAAGAGAGAAAACATTCTAAGGACTTCAAGGAGTATACTATCAGATGTGGTCCTCAAATGATTGAATGGTTGATTGATGGGAAGAATGTGAGGAATGAAAAGGGAAAAGGAGGGAGATGGTGTTCCATCCAAAACCATGTATTTGAATGTCTCTATTTGTAATGCAAGCTACTTTGATGAGGATAAGTGGGATGGACATTATTTTGGTCATCATGTTCCTTAAAATTGTAGATACGAGGATGTCTAAATCCCTCTTGGCTGAGAAACAAAATATCTGCACTTGTGGAATAATTTCTTCGGCATATCACTGCTAGTCTAGGCTATTGTGAAGATAAAATTATTCAATCTCACTCTTCTTATCTCCGAGATCACTATTGAGACAAAAAAATTAGCTCTCCCCACTCTTTGCAGTCTTGTCTTGCTAAGTTATATTATTGTAGGTCATGGTGTGGTCAAATGGGTCTATTGAAAAGGTCTTGTTATCACCAAATCACAACACCCTATGGTTTGGAAAAGTATGTTTGCTTGATCTCATAGTGTGATTGGATAACATGGGTACTATCTCTAAGTTGTGTGACTTGCTTCTTGAGATAGACCTCCAGATAAAGTTGGTTCTTGCTCCTAAACTACCTGCCACAATCTACCTTAAAGCAAGAAAAACTATCTATCCTAATCTAAATTTCCAAGGGACCAAGGAGAGATAATGCGTGAAAAAAAAGCCTACACTAAAGTGGTGATACACCAGAAAAGGAGAGGATGAGGGTAGCCTCCCAATGTGTGAAAAGTAGAAGAAAAATGCATGCTAGAAGAGGTGATCACAGTTCTCCACAGTCTAGGAAAAATGCATTCACAACAACATTTCATACACACACAATGATAGTGGATCCCTACAAGAGCATAAGATAGACATAATATATATGAAATGAGATTGAAGGGGGAAGAGGAATGCAACAAACATAACATGGGAAGATACATCCACAAAATTACATCTATTGGTTCATGAGAATTCACAATCCAATCTATTACAAGATAAGGGCCTGGATCACCATGCAAGGAGTCCACTACAAGGGCATGTAGCACATTGGCTTCAAAAAACAATTTTGACAGAGTTTTTCTACACAAAAACTACCTCCCTCTACAACAATCCCAACACTCTAATGTATAGAATTCTGAGAGTGAGAGAGACAGGGAAAAATGAAAATCCCAAAAATTGTCTTCTCACCACTTGCAAGAGGTAGTAAATGAAGTGAAATGATGGTTTTTTTCTTGCCAAAGGATTACCATGGTGTCCCATGACTTGCATCTGTGAGAAATGTCATCACATGCTTGATTTAATGCACCCCCAACTACCAAATAAAACATTGTTATGAACTGGGCACATTTTTTGTGAAATCACCATTAATTCCTTGTGAAATCTTGAATTTCTTGATTTCTCTACATCGCTATTAGATCCATGATTCCAACGGTAGCAATTTTGTACGATTTCATTTAGAAATGCAAAAGATATGGCATTCTGAGTGCTGGAAGCTATTTTGAGTCTACCAAGCATTTCTGTCATTTGACGGGAATAGATTTTTAATTGACTAGAGCTAAAGATGTGGCATAGAGGACATCATTCCCATTCTGAAAAGTCTAATTTTGTGAAAATTGGACCTCTGGATCAAAAAATTATTGCCTTTTGAAATTTAGGAGTCGAGCACGAGGTGTAAAAAGGGAAACAAAGGGAAGGCACGCATGGAAAGTGTGAGGGAATAGGAAATAGGTGCGTGGGAGGAATCTGTGAGAGGCACATGTGTAAGAGGAAAGAATGAAAGGTGAAAATGGAAGGATAGCAGAATGCGAAGGAAGAAATAAGAAGGTATGCAAGGGTATGAGGAAAGAAGGTGGACAAGGAAGCAAGGTGCGCAGAAAGATGCAAGCGGGTAAAAGAGAAGTGGAGGGAAATCACGCATGTGGATGCATGCGTATCATAAAAGAATGCATACTTGCAAAAAGAAAAGTATGGGAAGTAGGGTGCGAATATCCAAGTGGGGAAGGGCACGCGGTAGTAAAAATAAAAAGAGGGCGCACGACAGGAAGACCTAGAACTTAGCCTATTTGGAAGATGTTTGTAGAGGGGCACATGGAAGATTTACAGGGTGCAAGCGAGCACACAGAAGGATTGTAACCTATGCAAAGTTCCAAATGATAAATCCTATGTGTGTACGACCTGAAATGTGAAGTATGAGAGTCAGAATGAAAGTAAAAGTCATCCAAATAGCTAGGAGAGTTATTTGTATAACAGGCCTTCAAAACTTTGAAGCTAATGCAAATGGAAGGTGTAAAGCAAGACTCCACAAACCTTTTCTAGCATAATCCCTTTGTGTATGAAAATTGTAGCTTCAGGAAAAGGGTGTTTGGTAAGGCACTTGACTACCATTCCATTAGATGCCTCGAAGAGATGTAATCTCATGGATAGTGTTGGTGAAAAAACGTGCACAAAGTGGAGTTTTGAAAAGAATTGGGTATCTGAAAATCAAAATGCAACTAGCAAGTGTATCACCAAATTTTGCATTGGTGAACACTAATATTTTTTCTAGGCATGGGTTCATCTCTTCATATATTTCATAACTCTTGTTCTTTAGTTACATTTGCAATGAAATAAATCTAAAACTTTGGAATATCTCCCTTTCGAATATTTTGTTTATATAAACTTGTTTTACAAAATAATTATAATGAAATATGGTAGTTAGCTAACCCAAATAAAAATTGGTAGCTGAGCATAAACTTAAACCCTCCATCGGACATAATTTTGAAAACTTTGTAACCAAACTATTAGCATGAAACAATAAAACTCCTTATGTTTTTCATTACCAACTTGTAGCTTTTAATCATCATCCATGGCTGTAATGACAACCTTCTACACTACTAGAACCTGGGGTGTAAAACCTCTGTGTTTGTGTTCATTGGTATTGGAAATAACTATAAGAGTTTCTAACTAAAAGAAACTTTTCTGTCAACCTTGCAAAGTTAGAAAATGCAATTTTGATACCACTTGCAAAAAAACACTTTGAGCCCCGAGAGGATATGTCAAGTGTTGTATGTGTTCTTTGTTATGAAAAAAATTGTGTCAAGAAATATCTCAACCTCGTTTGATTTTTTGTGCTCTCTTCATAGCTCCTTTAGGATCCCTAGTGCTTCTGTTTTGCACTTTTAGAAAGCTGCAAAAACTAAAAAGTTGGCTTTCGTTTTAAACCACCATTCGAACCTTGAGCAATGAAATGTCTTTCTGCCTTCACAAACCTCTAGTATTTTTACTAGAAAATTGGCTAGAACCTTTAGTTTGGGGAAAAACGGTCTTTTGTTAGTTTGGAAAAGGCATTTTATAGGCCTCCAATTGTAGTTTGACTAGGTCAAAATTTGACCAATTACGACTGGTGGCTCCAAAACAAAACTATCACCATTTGAAAAAACCATTTTGCTAGTTCTCATTCCCATTGACTATGGTGAATTATCCATATATAGGGGTATTTGAGGAAAAATTTGAAAGAGTTGACATATCGTATCGAAAACTGTGCACCAAGATGAAGTTGCACTCTAGTTCAATCATAATGGATCAAACGTAATCACAAGGAAGAATAGATCAATAACTGAATAACTTATATAACATAACAAAGCTTACACTTGTAGAGAAAAGACAATAGAGTGTCTTGGCATTCTCATAAATGTAAAATGAAGGGATACATATAGGGTGTTAAGTAACCCTAGTGCATGATTCAATAGCAAACCCTAAACCTAACCCTAAACCTAACCCATGTGAGAGTACCCTCCATATGTGAGTGGAGGACACACATGATAACTCACACCAACACCCCCCTTCATTGAAGCTGGGGGTAGCGGCTATGATGATTTAGACAGAAAGAGAAGACACTCCTAAATAGCTAAGAAAGATATGTGTCAATGGGGCCCGACAACTAAAGGCCTAATAAAGGTGCCCATATACAAACAACATCTTCCTAGAAAAAAGGACTACATAGCCCAAAAAAGATGAGAATCTGTAGAAGACCTCACCCCAAGAAGAGACTGTAAGTGAAGAAACATCATCTTAGTGAAGGGCTTAGTAAATAAATCTACAATCTGATCAGATTTTGGAATGTACTGAATGTCGATGATACCATCATGAATAAGCTCTCGTATGAAGTGTATATGGATCTCAATGTGCTTCATCCGCTAATGTTAAAATCGGATTTCTATAAATAGAGATAGTGCTTATGTTATCATAGTAGATAATGGTAGGACGCCGAAGGTGGATGCCAAACTCTGTCAGAATAGCGTGTAGCCAAATAGCTTCTGTGGCAACATTAACTTCTCTATATTTTTCCTTTATAGATGATATCACAATTTCATTCTGCTTCTTGCTATACCAACTAATAGGACATGAACCAAGAGAGAATTTGTAGCTAGAATTATATTTTTTGATGATCTAAGTCACCCGGCCCCAATCAGAATCTGTGAACCCAATTAGTTCAATATCCACCCGTCCATGATAGTGAGTGCCATCAGTATAGGTGTCATGAACATAATGAAGGATCCATTTAGCTACTTTCCAATGCAGCTCATGTGGATCTAGCATGAATCTAGACACGATCCCAACAACATATGATAAATCCAGTCGAGTGTGAGTCAAGTAAATCAAGCTCACCCACCAATTGTCAATAAAGGGTACCATCAACCAAGGGAGTAGAACAATCAGAAACCAGCTTAACCCCAGAAAGAAAAGGAGTAGGAGAAGGCTTGCAATTGGACATTTGAAAATGAGCTATCAAATCAAGAACATACTTAGGTTGTGAAATATAAATTCCCGAGTCAAATTGTGAAATTTGGATCCTAAGAAAGTAATGAAGCAGACCTAATTCAATCATGGAAAACCTGTTGGCCAAGGTGATCTTCACATAATCAATAATAGAGGAAGATCTACCTATGATCAATAAGTCATCAACATAGAGAAAAAGAATGAGTATGGAGTCATCTTTTCGTAGAATATAAACATTTGGATCAGAGTGACACCTAGTAAACCCTAATGTAAGTAAAAAGGAGTCCATCTTTGCATACCACAGCCCCAAGGGTCTTGTTTAAGGCCATAAAGAGACTTATTTAACTTACAAATGAGTGAGGGATCATGGACATAACCCGGAGATTTTTACAATGTAGATCTCTTCCTCTATGTCCCCATGAAGGAAGGCACTCTATAACATCCATTTGATGGACTTTCCATCTATTTGCTACGGAAATTGCTAGGGGACAGTTGAATAGAAGTTATCTTCACAACCAGAGCAAAGGTTTTAGTATAATAAACCCCAACTATCTGGGAGAAAACCCTTAGCTACTAATCGTGCTTTAAAAATTTTGACGTATCCATCTACTCCCATACTTTGTTTGGAAATCCCACTTACACCGAACGATTTTTCTTCCTTTCGGAAGAGGGGTGAGATCCCAAGTATTGTTCTTCATAACAGAGGAATACTCCTCATCTATGGCATAAACCCACTCAGGACTACTAGAATCCTCTCATAAATATAGTGGATCAAAAATCAGAGGCAAAGAAAGAGTGGGGGTCCAATGAAATCTAAGCAAGTACATCTCATATCTGAAGTATCTCCAACTAAATCTCTAACACTTTACAAAGTTTTTCCTAGCCCAAAGAGGATCAGGAGGATTAGGCTCAGAGTCAGAAGATTCTTCACTTGAGTGCTCGAAGGGACATAGTCCTCATCATCACTACTGTCCGAATCAGAAGACTTTGAAGTCTAATGGTCAGGAGGATCAGGAAGAGGAGAACGCTCAAAAGTATCATCATCTGAAGAGTCAGAATCTGAATCAACGAGATGAAAAACCTCAATAAGTGGAGAAGTATAAGTTGAAGAAGACTCATCAAACTTAACACTTCTCTCAATATACAAACTCATGAGAAGTAGGATTCATCAATCGAAATCCCTTCACACCATCAGGATACCCTACAAATATACAAGGTTTGGATTGTGGTTCCAAAGCCTTGCATTTCTTCTTGGGAATCTAAGCCATAGCCTTGGATCCGAAGACTCTAAAGTGCTCAACATCAGGTTTACGTCCAAACTAGGCCTGAAATGGGTGTCATCCCTATTATTACCTTGTGTGGAACACGGTTATGAATGTAATTTACACAATTCACTGCTTCGGCCTAATAATGTGGAGGAAGAGACTTTGAGTGAATCATACAAGTGGCCATTTCCTTAAGAGTATGGTTCTTTCTTTCTTCTACTTCCATTATTTGAAGGGATATATACAATTGTATTCTACAAGGAGATCCCTTCAGAAGTAGAGAAATCCATGAACCTATTGTTTACATATTCACCTCAATTTTTGGTTCAAAGAACCTTGATAGACCCGTTCCGCATGTTTCTTAGCAAGAGCCTTAAAGTCCTGAAAATGTTAAAAGTTTTCAGACTTAAGCTTAAGAAAATATACCCAAGTATATCGTGAACAATCCTCAATGAAGGTAAAGACATAAAGAGCTCTAGTAAACGAAGGATACATAAATGGACCAGAAATGTTGTTGTGAACAAGATCCAAAGGAAAAGTATCTCTCTAAGATATTCATTTGTCAAAGTTCTTTTTTAGGATGCTTTCCAAGGATACAACCCTCAAAAATACCCTTAGAAAAATTGATGCGGGGGTAACCCATTGACCATTTCGTTTTGGCCTAATTGTTCAAGGTAGTGATAATTTAGATTTCTAAACTGCTCATACCATAGCTTACTAACCTCATTTACATGAGTGAGCAAAGCAGTGGGCATAGAATCAAAAGTAAAAGTGGGAAAAGGTATACAACCATGAACAGTGATCCACCTTTCCCTCAGCCACTGTAGTGTCATCATTAAGCTCACGAATAATCGACGAGTTAGGACCAAATTCCACTCTCATTCCTTCACCAAGGTGAGTAATTTGGTAAAGTGATAGAAGATTGGTAGAGAGATCAAGAATTCTCAACACTTGGTTGAATGTTCACCCATCCATCTCTACAAATCCACTACCAGGAAACCGAAACTATCGTGTCATTACCCATCGTGATTTGGGAAATTCCACAAGGCTCGATGTTGGAGAACTCAAAATGCTAAAGAACCCATGTGGTGCGAGGCACCAGAATCTATAATCCATGTCAATGAAGGAGAAACTTTGGCTACAAGGGATTTTCCTTTTTTCTTATCAGATTTAGAACCTTTTGCAGTGGAAGACTCGGCCTTCGGACCATTTTGTTTGATAGACTCAAGAACACCTATTTCATTTTTCTCAAGTAATTAATTAAGGTGATCAATTTGTTTTCTCATACACGTATGCTCTTTATGACCAGGCTTCTTGTAATAGAAACACAAATACCTATCTTTTTGTACTCTAGGCTCAGAAGTCAAAGCATTCATGTTATTTTTAGTATCAGTCTTGGTTTCTTTCTTAGGTTGATCCTTTTTTTCTTTCTTCTTTTTAGTCTTCTTTTTCTTACTAGTAGTTGCTACAAGGGCATGTGATTTGGACTTGAGAGACCCCCATTTGAATGAGTTTTTCCTGTTCTCGAATTAGCTAGGATGAAAAGTAGTCAAAGGAGGGCATATTCCAATCCTTGCTTAAGGAAAATTTTGTAGCATAAAAAGTTGACACAAAGACAAATATTCAGGACCTAACTTAGAGAGAATCAACAAGATCAGTTGAGAATCTTTCTTCTCTACTTGAAATTCCTTTAACAATGATCTAGTGTGGACAAACTTCGAGAAGAATGCTTGTAGGTTTTCAAAATCACTAGGATTTAACCCTAGTAGTTAATTTTCTAACTCAATGCACTCTCATGTCATCATGTTGTCCAAACATTTCATCTAACGTTGTCCACACAAACTTAGGTATTTCAGATGACTGAATGTGGAAAACCCAGTCGAGAGAAACAGACATGTAAAGAAGACCTAAAGCTTCATTACTATGTTTTAGCCACTTATATTTTTCAGTTTCATCATATGGTTTAGTCTCAGTTCCCATGGTGATGTGGAATAACCCTTTACCCCTTAGTTTCATTATTATTTTCGATCTCCATTCGAAAAATTTTAATAGCGTAAGTAAAAGAATTGAAAGTGCATCCATAGTGAAGAGATAAAGAAGAAATGCAGAAAGAAACACAACCACCTAGGACAATATGATAACCCCCCTTCTTTCAGCACTTTATAGTTTAGTGCGTTGAATACAATCGGGTCCGAGCATACATCTAGAAATAGTTTGTAACTCATCTTGCAATCAGTGTAATAACACATAAGAGAGGAGTCCAATATCATGTTTCAGGAAGTGCAACAAAGGAACACCGTACACAAGTATAATGCTAAAAACTAGGAAGGAGGTGAAATCAAAACCTAGTTATGAGAAAAAGCATCTCACGTCGCAATGGATACCCCCTTGCTAAAAACTGTGGCAGATGCACTCTCTAGTTGTAAGCAATAATAAGGGTAATATACAATGGTTTAAACGAACTCAAAGGAGTTTCGATGATCTTCAGAACGTCGGAAAGGCATGCAGAAAATAGATAGGTGCTCAGAGTGTCACCGCACACTTGAGTGCACAATTATAAAAAAAAATCGAAAATGACGCCTAAAAAAAATTATCATTTAGAAACGTCCAATTTGACTAATTTTAAAGCTATAGGAGTTAAACGACAATTTAACGAACTATTTAGAGGACAATTTTTAAAAAATACTAATCGAGAAAGAAGAGACCTAATTAATGTCGCAATTAATAAAACTAGATTTAATCTAATTAAATCTAATTAATTACAAATGGAATAATCCCTAATTAATATCTAATTAATATAACAAATACTTCCCCCCCTTTTTAAAAAAAAAAATCCCATCTTTATAAAAAAAACATAAATTTGAAAGTTTAGAAACTTTCCTTAAATAATCCCACCGAAATAAAATTTAAAAAACTTAGCAAACTTTTATTTTTATAAAAAATCCTACCGAAATAGAATTTAAAAAACGTACCAAAATTTTAATAGCTTTTTGTTTTGAAATGAATAACTTCAATTTTTTTTTACCAAAATCCACTTACTAAAAACACAATTGGTGTTTGAAAAGAAAACTTACCAAACTTAAAAAAACATGGCTCAGATATTTAGAAGGAAATATGAACCATTTGGAAATTAATAGAAACTTACAAGATGTTTTTGTGCAGGGTTAGCTAGAGGTGTCCACTGGCATGGGAAACGGAGCTAAGGGCACCATTGGGAGGTGAATGGCCACGTAGGGAGGGGACGGCCATGCAGGGAGGGGGCATGCAGCAGGGAAGATCGGAGGGGAGAGGCCATGGAATACTGGGTGCACAAGTTTTATTTAGAGGTGGAGGCCACGACAAAGCAGACACACCTATGTTTGCAGCAAATAGCAAACACAAATAGAAAATATCAAACACATGGCCATGTAGACCATGGGGACTAGAATGGTGAATGGAGAGAGCTCAATATCAAACACACAGCCATGTAGACCATGAGGACTACAATGGTGAATGGAGAGAGCTCTGGGCTGAGCACTAAAACAACAAACACTAAAACCTATAATTTTGAACTTGAATCTCTACAAAAACCATAAAAACACACAGAACAAGGAGAGAAAAATGCCATAATTTTTTAAAAAAAATTCACTTACAGTTCAATAAAATTGATTGAAAACAATCTAAGAAAATACCCTCCATTTTAACTGATATTCTAGATTTAGCTACAATTAGCTAAATGTAGTTGTAAAACCCTTAATAGCTCAAGGAGATCTACACATACATGAAGAACACAAAAAAAATGACAAATTTCCAAGAGCAACTTGTTAAATACGTTAGCAAGGAAAAATGAGAAAATAATGATCAAAAAATTACACGAGCAGTTAAAAAAACAAAAAAAACAAGAGTAATCACAACTCAGAAAAATGAGTGCACATTTACCTGATCTCAGCTCTAATACCATGAAAGAGTTGACAGATCATATTAGAAGCTATGCACCATGATGAAGTTGCACCCCTGGTTTAATCGTAATGGCTCCAACGTAATCACAAGGAAGAATCAATCAATAACTGAATAACTTGCATAATAGAACAAATATTGCACATGTAGTGAAAAGACATCGGAGTGTCTTGGCATGCTCATAAATGTCAAATGAAGGGATACATATAGGGTGCTGAGTAACCCTAGTGCATGACTCAATATAAAACCCTAAACCTAACCCTAGACCTAACCCATGTGAGATGACCCTCCATATGTGAGTGGAGGACACATAGGATAACTCACACTAAAAAATTGCTCGCTCCACATTTTTCCATGAAAATTTAGTTTTGGAAGTGGTTTTCTAAGCCCTCGAGCTAACTTTTGATCATTTATAACTGGGTCAATTACGACTGATGGCCTAAAAAAAAATGGTCACCAATCGTAAATTGTTCTCGAGTTGTGATTTCCATCAGTTCTTGTGAATTATTGGTGTATAAGAGGACACATTGGAACTTATCCGTGGTGTGTTTTCTCACCATTCGAAAATGTTTTAAAGTGGTTTTCTTAGCCTCCGATCCTAAATTAAATGTTTTTGCAACTAACAGGAAAACATAAAGAATAAACTGTAGGACCCCATCGGGTTACCCAAATCACCGTGGAAACTTGTTTTCACTTGTAAATAATTAGTTAAAACTCTACCATTGGAATCAAGTGAAATTTATCTATTGGAAAAATTGTGTTTCACACTCTCCCTAACTCTTTCTCCCTCGTTGGTTAAGAAATGAAGTGAAAATGAAAAGAAATCAATAAATGTCTCTAACCCTCTCCTTTTCAAATGGAAATTATTATTATTATTATTAGTATGTAAATGGAAAATGAAAACATTAATTATGCTATATCTAGGGGGATGCCATACCATTGATTTATCATTGATTTCATGCTCACCTTGGTTTTTGAGGATGTAAGAAAATGGAAAATTGGTGCGGTGAAAATTTATTGTTTATTATCGTAATTTATATGGGTGATTATATAATGTATATATGCATAATCTATTTTCATGTTACAGAAAAAATTATATTCGAAATTTGGTGATATGTATGAGATATTAGGGTTAGGGATACTTTTGGAAATGTGCATTTTTAATCTAAATTTTAGTATGGTAAAACAAATATTTGATATATATGCATATGTTAAATGAATATGAATTTAATATCTTGTATTACATTTACAGTGTGTAATAAATAATTGGTGTGTTTGTATTCCTTACCTTAAAAAATGTAATAAAAAAAACTTATCACAACAACCAACCTTAGTTTAAAACTAGTGCACATCTAACCTTCTCACATAATCTTTCTTAGCTCAAAAGAAATTAGAAACCGTATAATGAACTAAAACTTTGCACTCTGTGGACACCTTCTAGTTTAAGTAAATAAGAGCCCAAATTTTGAGTTGTCATCATATCCTGTGTATTTAGCAACATTGTCATAAACCCGATGGTTAAGAATGACATGGTCAAACTTTATCTGGATTAAGTAGAAATAACACTTCCTTAGTATCCTAGTGGACTTCCTTTTCTTACGAAGTTAGATTTAGAATTAAATTTTCTTCATCGAATGAATTTCTTGTGGGATCTAGTTGACACAATGGAGCTAGTGAAATAATTATACTATTAATTAAAAATCTTGTTACTGATCTCTTTAGATCTTCTCAGTTAAATGTGTTACCATGGCTAGGGAAAGTATAACGCCTAGGTCCTTTACAAAAGATTTATAGGTTATATATGTTTTATTTTACACCTTTATCTAATATTTTATAGGGTGTAGATCCCTAAGTGTAAATTAGAATTAAACTAAACCATAGTTCACTTGGAGATTATTGTTTATTATCATAATCTATATGGGTCATTGTAGAATGTATATAAGCATAATGTATTTTCATGTTACAAAAAAAATCATATTCGTAATTTGGTGATATGTATGAGATGTTAGTGTTAGGGAGACCTTGGGAAATGTGCATTTTAATTCTTATTTTAGTATGGTAATTTTTTTTTTGATATATATGCATATTTTATATGAATTTGAATTCAATATCTTGTATTAGATTGACAGTGTGTAATAAATAATCGGTACGTTGTATTCCTTACCTAAAAAATGTAATAAAGAAATCTAATAACAACATAGAACCTTAGTTTGAAACTAGTGCACATATAACCTTCTCGCATTATATTTCTTAGCTCTAAAGAAATTAGAAACCGTATAATGAATTAAAACTTTGCACTCTATGACACCTTCTAGTTTAAGTAAATAAGAGCCCAAATTTTGAGTTGTCATTATAGCCTATATATTTAGTGACATTGTCATAAACCCGATGGTTATGAATGACATGGTCAAATGTTATCTAGGTTAAGTAGAAATAAAAATTCTTTAGTATCCTAGTGGTCTACCTTGTCTTACGAAGTTAGATTTAGAATTAAATTTTTTTCATCGAATGAATTACTTGTGTGATCTAGTTGACACAATGGAGCTAGAGAAATAATTTTATTATTACTTAAACTCTTATTAGTGATCTCTTTAGATCTTCTCAGTTAAATCTGTTAAGGTGTCTAGGGAAAGTAGATCGCCTGGGTCCTTTGCAGAAGCTTTATAGGTTAGATATGTTTTATTCTACACCTTAATCTGATATTTTATAGGGCGTAGATTTCTGAGTATAAATCAGAATTAAACTAAACCATAGTTGATTTGGAGGTTAATTTGTGGGTAGAAAATTATAAGTAACTTTTTACAAACAAAATTTGATGTGAAAGATTTTGACTTAAGAGAAACCATGAAACTAAAAACTTGGTTCTATAATTCCTTGTTATGTCGCTTATGAAATTAAGAATAAAATAAATTTCTCATGGGGAATCTTGAAATGAAGAAGCATGTGATCTTACTTTGAAAACAAATCTCTTGTGGTTTATGTGTAGTTTATAATGATCCCAATCATGTACTTCTTCAAGATGGAGACAAGTACTTTCGTTCTAAAGTGATGCCAATAATGAGACCATATTGCAATGTTAAAGTAAAGCATATAAGAGTAAAATGATATTTGAGGTTAGGAATAGTGTCACTCTTGGAGTCCTTATAACTCAATTATAAATTTACTTGTGTTAAAAGGAATACAAATTTTGTTGGTGAGATCAAACTTTGAGAAAACAAAAGATATATATATATAAATTTAAATACAATTACTTGATGTGGAGATGTTGAATGGATTAAAAAAAATGAACTATTTTAACTATGATTGGGAATAAGGATACTGTGATCTAAAAATATTTTGGGAAAAGGTATCTTGAATCTAAATCTGCCGCAAATCCTAAGATTTATTTATTGACATCATGTCAGTATCACTATTGTAGCTAGGGTAAAATTTAAACATCAATTAAACATATGAGAAACATAAGCTTAACATAAGAATGAGAAAATTAAGAACTTTGTATGTAATTTGAAATATTCCAAATAATTATGTAAGTTATGAAGATTGTCGTAATAGATAAATATCCAACTTAAATGGTTGAATTGTAAGATGATTGTGAAATTAATTTAAGAATCTATAGATGGAAAAAACAAATTATCCTTACACAATAATGTTCTTGGAATGTTTATCGTAACTAAGATGTAATCATGGTAATGATGTGTTGTGGTTTTTCAAATCCTTGAGTCCTTATCTTATCGTTGGGTCATTACTAGCATTTCTTTAGTGGGGGAGTGTGGCATCGACATGTATATGGTATTGTCATGTTTCTATTTGAGTCGATGATTTATGTAAGTTGCTAATGCGTAGTTCAGTTTCTCTTCTTGGAGCCCTTGTAGTGTTGTGTAGTGAACAATGTAAGTAAAAAAAAATCCTAGTAGTTTTTACTGTTGTATTTGTGTGTGTAAATTGTGGGCATTACATTTGGTATCAGAGTGAGGTTAATGCTCTCGAACCTTTAGGATAGATTGTAGTAGTGATGATGTTGCATGATGGTGGTGGATATTGGAAGAGTAATGTGATATATGTTGTAATGTGAAAAACGTTGTAATTGTGATATTATGAATGCACATGCTTGTGCATGTCACTTAGTGCATATTTGTTATCATGTTTATGTACTTATGATGAGAGTATTCACTCTCCTTTCGTGGATTCTATGAATATTTCACATGTGATGTACTACCTTGTTGTGTTCGAAAAGAATGTTATTGTGGATGGTGGATTGTTGGATCATTTTGGCATTATGTGATATGAAGGTGTATTGATGTATTGCATGAAAAAATTAGTGTAAAGTGAATTGGATTGTATTGTGATGTCATCACCATGTTGTAATTGCAATTATATTTGTGTGTATAACTTGTGGGTGTTACAACTAAAATATCTAAGAAATAATTCCACCAAGACCCCAAAGAATCCATATCTATCTGAACATAGCTCAATACTAATAGATTATAATGTGTCATATGCTAAACAATATAAGGGGTCAAGACAAGGGTATATCTAGGTATGGGTCCTTGAGAGCAAAATAAACACACTTATTTAAGGACAATGCCAGAAGGGGCATAAGTATAACCATATTTACCCAAGATACATACAATCCATTGTCGATATTTTATAAAAATAAATAAAACAAGGGAACCACGTTAGACTCAGTATGCCCATCGGTGGACCATCACGTAAAAACAATACATGGTCCCCTAAAAACTATAATCATATAAGATTTAATCCTTCCCTAACGTAATCCATAAGTCCATAGAGAATAACACATCTATTCCAAAAAGGAACACATATCCTACTAGGGCACAAAAGAAACACAACCACCATAAATGCACACATCACATTCACTTCGCAACCATTCATGAGGTGTTGGTATGGGTACTATACATTGAGCTTAGATCTAGGAACACACATACATAAGTGGATCAATTTCAAAATAATGACCTGATGTCTACTCTCCCATACAAGGATTAAGTCCTCAAACGAAAATCAAACCAACTCGTCTAGTTACTAAAGAAGAATGGGGAGCTCTAACAACTAAACAAGCTCTTGTCTTCCCCAAAATGACCCCTAATTCTACCTCTAGCACTAATCCAAAAGAGTTACACCACACTAAATAACACTAAAAAACAATGGAGGGTCTCTACGGGGTCAACACATCACACGTCTATAACCAAAAGCTAGGATCCCAATAACCAACATCTTCATAAGGAAACCTATTTCCTATAACTCAAGAAGTTCACAATAATATCAAATTGATCAGCATTTCTCCTTAACCGGGTTTGAGAAGATGTCTTCTTGTGCAAGTACAACAACCCAAACAAATTTTATTATCATTACTATTGTTTTAAGTTTTAGAGGCTCAAGTGTTCTATACTAAAGTTTTGTTAACTTCTTGTCGTGTTCCCATGTTTGCATAGGGTCGAAGAGTTGAACCCACAAATTTGATACCAAATGCAATGCCCTATAATTTTTTTACGCTCAAAATCCATATAAAACCTATCAAATTATAAGGAAAAATTATGGCAATTTTTTTCACTTTCAAAGGGTTATAAACATTATTAGTGGTTGAATAATTTCTCATGAATGAATTCCATAGCTTCAAAATGTAATCACATTCAAATTAATAATTAAATATTATTAATTTATTTCTCGTATATTTTATAGTTTGAAAACCTTCCATTAAAATTAGTTAATTTATTAAAATATCCCCCCTCAAACATTTAATGACCAAGATCCATTTAGTTTGTTTAATTAAACCATACTATTAATTATTTACAATCCCCCTTTTTATTCATTTAACAATTACTATAAACATTTCATTAATTAATCCCTACTATAAAAAGGTTAGAACTTGACCTAAATATTAAGTGGCCCCATTCAACCAATACACATACCTTTTTAATTAAATTCCATTCCCCTGAAAATGCGATCACTTTAAGTTGCAGGGTTCATCCTCCACCATCGCATCAACTATATCTAAGCCATTGGATTTATGATCCCCTAAAAATCCTTATGTTTTATTTTCATCCACATTTTACTCTAATCCCTCTCAGTTTTACTTTCGTAGGTTGAAGGGAAAGCCAACGAGCTTAAGGAAGATATAGATAATTGTTGGTTTCGTTTGTGTGGATACACAAAATTTGTATGTACATTTTGTTTCTATCTTCATATATTTTTCATTTAAATATAATGTATACCCTACCTAGGGTTTGGATTGATTTTATTGTAGACACCAAATTGGGTCACACTCTCCTTGGTCCCTTGTCAAACAAATACCTTGAACACATTTACATAACCATGGCCCCTTTCATCCCACTCTAATATTAATTTAATTAATTTAATTTAATTAATTCATTATCTCACAATATTTATTATTTTAATATCCTAATTGAGATAATGCCTACATATCCACCTCACCTAGACACCTCATCTAGCCACTTCACCCTAAGACCTATTCCTAGTATGGTACTATAACTAAATAAGACCTACCCAAACCCTAAAAATTAAAGCCTGTATTCCCTCTAACCACATTTCCACCAGTTAGGAGGAAGCTTCCATTCTATTCCACAAGGCAAAACGGGTGAGCTCTAAGAAAATCAAAACAATCTGCCCATTTTAGAAAACCTAGGAAATCCCACCCTAACCAATGCCGCTCACCCTACACCACTGCCGATTAACCTGAAACCACTGTTGGTTACCATTTAACCCCCAAAACAACCTTATTTTCAGGTTGGGACATTGTTGAGAAGTTGATACATCTTCTGAGAATAAGTGATGAAACTAGAGTTGCATGCAAGTAGAACTAGCATCCGTACATGCATCAAAGCATCCATAGCTAGCACCAAAAGCAAATACAGAGCCATTATGCATTCATGGGAGTATCTGAGGAAGTTCCAACACCACACCGAGTTCATTCCATTTGATCACCCACCATTGCCAACTAGACATCAATTTTTTTAACCTGCACTGGTTCATTATCAATTGAGAAGATCCTTTTACTTCTATTAGTTTCTTCTCCCATTCCCATTCGCCACCCTTTTACCTCCATGCAAACTTGACCATCCCTTTACCCACACCCTTGAACTACCCATATCCAGATTTTAATCATTCCTATGCATACTTGGGACCCACACGAATCTGATCATTGCCCTTCCATTTGCACCTTGCCTTAGATCTACACCTTGCAATTTTTTTATTGTGTTTCCTGTACCTCAGCCATACCAATACTGGTTACCCACAACCCCCTCTGGTTAACCTAAATTGACATCAGTCATACAAGACCAACATCGGTCTCTATGTTTTTGACCAGAAACCAAGAGCAGAGCTTAAAACCTCTACCCAATACGTAAAACATCCCAAAACCTAACCCTGACCAATACCTTAACCTTCAGATTCAATCATAGCTTAGTGTATTGTGAACAATTTTTCTTATTATAGACTGAATGAGATACCTAAATCATTTTAACTACAGTAGCATTTCAATTATTTTTAAAATTAAGTTGTTTTAAATAGTGGATTGAAAGCCATCTAGGAAGTATCACACTTCTCAGATCTAGCACACGCTAGGCAAGCCACTGCATATACTATTTAACTGTTATTTGGTGGTCTTGTTTTCTATTTCAGGTAGTTCCTCCAAGAAAAAAGGAAGCTCTCACGATCAGCTATGGATTTAGAAGCCATATGCGCACAACAACCTACAACCAACATCTTAACAGGTATTCCACCTAGCCCTTTACCCTTATCTGTTTCATCAACATTCAAAGAAATGCTCTAGCATCAAGTGAAACATTTTGGCATGCTCAATGGGACCCATTTGGGGTTCTTTGCATTCATTCATTTCTAGGTGAAATGGTTGTATGTTTGTTTCTTTTCTAAAAATTTCTTACATTAAGTTTTCTCCCCTAGGAACCTTCTCTTCTTCTATTGTCTAAAAGCAATCATATTTTGGTGCTTTAAAAAGAAAACTTCTTCCCTTTCAGTAGTATGACATTAGTGCAAGAGCATCCCTTCTCATGTTCATCTTTTTTTCATCGAATGCAACATTTCCATTTGGGTTTAAAACTCGTTTCATTTCATTTTTCTTCTCTACATTAGCTGACATTAATTAAGGGCAACCTATACGCTGGAAGTCATGTCCAACTGATGGTTTATAAATGAATCATAGAAAAAACTTTCCTTTTTCTTTATCTTTGAGTCTTACCAAACATCACAAAATTAAAACATATACACATTCTTAAACAACATCTCACTAGGAAGAAGCTATAGGTGATCACACGATCACGTCATAATGGGCACCCCGCAGGTTATCTCTTTCCAAGTACCCCATCAGACGATGGCCTGCCCCCATAATAACATAGCTAAAACCTCTCCTTGTGGATATCTTCTTCATAGGAAGCCATCCTCACCAAAAAATTCTACTCTAAATTTCATGATTCAGTCCTTAAATAGCATAAGCTAAACAAACATAATAGAAAAAGCACTCTTAGGATCGTATTTTTCTTAGTGTTTCTGCTTGGCTTGTGTTTTGAGGTGAGAGGTCATGTTATTCATTTTTAATATTTCTCCTTACATGCTTCTCATCACAGTTGGTGTATTCCAGCTTCATCTGAGTGTGCCTGGACCATATTCTCATCATTCTCATAATTCTAGCTTTGATTCCACATTTAATTTTAATTCACAACCACATTTTCTTCATTTCTAGTTTTAATTTCATAGTGGTTAATGTCCATCTAAAGAACGTCATCAGTTTCCTTCTAACCGTAATCAGTTTCACTCAACCGGCGTCGATTCACTGTTCTTTTGGTTAATCTACCTAAAAGGACACCTATTCACCTTCTTTGACTATTTAGAGTCTCTGTCACTCTTATCATATTCACTTACCTAGTAATTCCATCAGCATCTTGCATACTAGGCAAATTATTGGCCTTTTTCCTTGTTTTGACCAACTATCCACTTTCCACAGTGATTGACCACAGTTACCTATGACCGGCATTGGTTTAACCTAACCGACATCGATTAGCCTGTGTAATTTTCTAGCTAACATTTTAACCCCAATTCACCTACCACCGCCTATTTATCCTGTCTCTACTATATTTTTGTGTCATTTATAGAAAGCAGTCCTGCCACGTTAGTGCTTGTTAACATGGTGCTGAATGGAAGCCAAGAAAACGCCCTCATGATCCATGCTAGTCATCAACCACTCCCACCTATTCCTTCACCACCTTCTATATTATCACCCATGGATCCTACCCAACCTATCATTATCACCATAGGAGACAAGGAGTTCACACGACTCCTTGACTAGAACCCTTACTGCCTTGCAAGTTTTATCTTTCCCACTCATCCACTTGAGATGCCTCAGGTCAGTTACTATACGACATGCCCATATCTATCCCCATCATACTTGATCCTAATTCAGCATCAGCCCCTTTCTGGCTTCATGCTACCCGCATCTACCTTGCCCTCAGTCATTTCTCAGCTAGGCCCAGTACCTACTATGACTGCTACATTTGCCACATCTGTTGCACCCACCACATCCACTATACCTTCTCCAACCACCTAGAACATAACATCATCTGCACCTATTGTTTCATATATACCTGTAGCTACAAAACCATCCCTAGTGGTGGTGACCCCTACCCCTTTTAAATACGTTGTTCTGTCTATTCCACAATCCTTAGCCCCCATTGTCACCAGGGTCACCACAACCCTTCCACCTCCATATACGTACTATCAGCATCCTCCCATTTCATCTATCATTCATTCTTTGTACGTACCCCCTATTTCATTCCCTTCTTCTCAATCTACCTATATGGTAGCGCCATATATTGGAATGCCACTCTCATCATATGGCCAACACCTAACCCTCTTACACTACAGGAGTCCCCCAACCATCACAACCTACCAATGACCTAATCAAGTTAATGATGGATAGATGCAGACATTGGAAGCATAGGTTTCTGGCTCCCACAACACTCTCAGCTATGATGAGATTTGTAATGAGCCTATCCACCCATCCATTCCTATCTTCCCATATCCCATGCATTGGGAAATTCCTAAATTTAATCACTTCAATAGCAAAGAAGACCCGTAACAACATTTACGATCTTTCAAACATGGGTTTTATCTGATCACCCATGATGACACTTTACTTCTGAGGACATTTCCCATGTCTCTAATTGGGCCTGCATTAGATTGGTGTAGTGGTTTACCTAGACACTCTGTCTTCTCATTTTATCAGGTAGCCCAAGCCTTCTTGGATCACTTCTTCATTAACATTGTTAAGAAGGTTACCATGACTGACCTCTACTCTATGCATCAGTATGACAAAAAATCTATCACAGATTTTGTTGCTCGTTGGTGTAGCCTGATCAATCAACTCACATTCCAACTACCACAAACCAAACTCATAGATCTATTCACGTGATCTTGTGCTAGACATATCTCACCGACCCTGCAGGTCTAGACTTTCCGAACCTTTGATGATGCATTCACTATGGCACGAAAGCTAGAGATTTAGGCCATCGAAGAGA
This sequence comes from Taxus chinensis, assembly GCA_019776745.2. NCBI lineage: Eukaryota > Viridiplantae > Streptophyta > Pinopsida > Cupressales > Taxaceae > Taxus > Taxus chinensis. The sequence continues at coordinate 819,072,542 of CM034149.1, forward strand.
AGAAAATCCAACTACACAATAAGAATTCAAAAATCAAATCAAATGATGCCTCTTTTGCTTCAAAACCACAGAACTATTATTCAAAATCCAAGGGAACCACTAATGCAGTGGTACTCAAGGCTGACCTAGCTCATCCATCAAATCAGGCTAGTCCCTCATCTAATCTTTCTCTTTTCCAGACTTTTCAATTTAGACAGGAAAAATAGAAATACACCCCAATTGGGGAATCTTATTCTTATGTCTTAGAAAAACTCATTAAAGATGGGACCATCACCCTTCCTCCCATAAAACCACACACTAGTTTTTGACTCTGTTCTCCCCACACATACATGGTACAAAGAGCACGACTTCTACAACTATCATCAAGTAAAGGGTCATAGTGATGAAAACTAAATCACTTTAAAAAATATTATCCAAAAAATGCTCGAGAAAGGCGAGTTAACCTTGGATAATCCCAACGCACCTACCAATAAAAACCTACACATCTTCAAGAAACCATTTCCTAATCATGCCACTTCTTTTGATCAAACTAGAGAGCCCTTAACTCATGATAGCAATACTTGCGAGGTCCATGCTATTTTCAACGATACATTTGTTGTTACCCAATTACCTCATATTCCTTCCATTAGATAAATTCAAGCATGAAGTCCTCCACCTATACTTGTACCCACCTCACCTATTCCTCTACCCACAGAGGAACACCCTTCGTCCCCTCCCTCACCTGTGAAGAAGCCTCCTATTAACATTGAGATAATTTCACCTTTGGCTTCTCCACCTAGAGAATCATCACCCGCAGTACATATCTAACCTACAGAAGAGGCTTGTTTATCTCCTCCACCCATAGAGGAGTACCCATTATCTCCTCCAATCAGAGAGGAGCACCCATTTTCTCCTCCCCCTATCAAGGATCCAGTAGAAATACCTTTTCCTCTAGGTGACCATTCTCCATCAGCTACCCAAGATCCAGTGGACATACTTTCAAATCTCTTACCCACGGAAGCCGAAGCTAGAAAATTCCCCATCTCTAAGACTCATTTTACGGGAATTGCCATTGGATCCTCATCAACCTCACCTACAATAGTTCCTTTTTCACGCCTAGTCGATCTCCTAGATTATGTGGATAGGGCCTTACTTTGGGGGCATATTCTGCTTCCTATCTCAACACAAATGTAGATGTCTCTTGCCTAACACTTCCACTATCTACCCAAAAATATGTCAGCCAATTAAACCAAACACAACTAAAACTATCAAAAATTCTACCACAATACCCCTCATGACTCAACTCACACCTCTACCCATAACCCATCATGCATCTAAATCCAAACCCACACCTACATCATCTTCCTTTCCTAAACCTATTACTACCTTAGGGGTCATCCCAACCACTAGCCTTACTCATCCATCCATAAAATTAGATTTAGCTACATCCTCCAAAGCCAACACCAAACCTACTTCGGCCCCCAAATAGAAGAACAAATCCCATAAATCTCATACTCCAACCTCACCGATTACACCTTCATCACCTTCACCCTTTTCGTCCATCCTAGGACCTCACCCCTCCAGCACAGTTAAGAAACCTCCACCCAGCAGTAAACTAAAAACGCAGTAACCCATTCAGCCCTCACAGACCTCTACCATACCCAAGCACCCAAACATGACTTATGCCCACACCTGCAGCATCTCTACCACCCATACCTCCAATACCATCAATAGCTTTTGCATTACCCCTGACATTTCAATCTCTTTCTCGCACACCTCCTTCATGACCCATGCCAACTACCTTCACAACACCTCCATTATCCCCCATGGATGACACGCCCCCTTCTACCAGCTTCCTTTCCCCCTATAGCTTTTTTTCCTATATCACCTTTACCCAAAAGGGTGCAACATAAAGACAAAAATCTGCTACCCTCTAATAAGGTAGGTCAAAACAACCACACACTCTCTTGCTAGTTCATCTACCATACCCCTACCCAAACTTACACGACCAACACATAAGATCACACTAACACCTAAAACCATAGCTCAAGCTACTCCCCCTCATCCAAAGACCATTCCTCTATAGTCAGCCGCACTTACACCCAAACCCACCTTCAGTTCCCATTGTAATCCACTAGCGGGGTCCTATGCCAAAATCTTAACCAACCTCCTTGAAACTTCTTGTCATCACATTACCACCTCTCAAACCTTATGACCCACTCAAACCCAAACCAAAGGGGTTCGACGATGGAAAAAAATTTCCTACCATCTTGTGTCAGGGCATGATGTAGAGAACTATAGAGTTTTAAAAATTAATCTTTTCGAGTTGTGTCCTCCCGAAGAAAACTTTGATGATAATAACAGTATGATGGAAAAGTGACATGCGAGCATGGGAATCTACAAGTACCTCTTCCTCCTACCTGACCCCCCAAGGTCATGTCAAGATAGTTGGTGAATGTTTGGATGTGAATAGATATAGACAAGCTTAATCGCGTAATCTTATATCCTATATATGCAACAATGGAATCTGTGAATCCAAGGTGAAGAAGGCCCTCCTAACCTGAATTGGTGTAATCATTAGTTTGGATATAATGGTTGTTCGGAGGCTCCAATCAATGTCGAGCTCTACTGAGATCATGTTTCTTGGTTGTTGGATATGTGGGAAGTGACTTGTGGGAGCTTCGTATATATGTCTCGACAAGGTCATAAAATGGTGATGGGTGATTTTACAGTTAGCTATGGGTGATTTTCTGGTCTAGCCTAGAAAATATTAGATTTATTGGCTTCTATATTTAATATGGAGAACTGTACTATAATATCCTGACGGGAGTGGTGAAGATCTAAATACCAACAGTTCGTAAGCTCGTGTCAATAATTAACTGACTTGTAGGCCCATTGGGTTGTGGGACTTGGGGATCACAACCGTTAGTTCGTGGTTACTATGGACCTGTTATGGTCATGTGAAGAATCAATCCCTTCTACCAACTATCCAATAATCATATGCCTTTTCAAGTCTCTATGTTTAGAACTAGAAGTTGTATGATTTTCTCAGAGTATCTAAAAGGTGTTCTGGCAACTTGAATGCATAGGCTAGTATCTATGTCAACGAGGAGGTCTCTTGCATCAGGTTGTGGAACCAAAGGATCACAACCAAATACTTGCTCTCTTTCTAATCCTTGTATAGTCATTAGATATTTATCAAGACATTTTATAGTTAGGATGATTTGACCAAAAGTTTTAATCTTTGTTGTCTTCGATATTTAATCCTCTCATTTGTTCACTAATTTCTTGTAGGTTTGTTGTTGCTCGAAAGACCTGTATCCTGAGGTCCTAATATATATCAGCTAATGTATAGAATTTTTACATGTTTTTACTAGTTTTTCCAACTTGATTTCAATACTAACTTACTCCTTTTTTGTATTTTTGGGTGTATACAGAAGGAGGAGCATATTAGATGGAGCTGAGAGAGGGAGTGTGATTGGCTCCCAAAAGTGTTAGACGCACTCTCCTAGGTTAAGCAGGATAATCTCCAGAGGGCTACTATTTGGAGGATTGCCCAAGTCCCTCACATTACACCTGCTAGTCACATACTTTGTGACTTATTTTCATACTAGGATGCGGATCAAAACACCTTCTGATTGTTAGGAGTTAGGGGTGAGTGGTCCATCACCCTGGAGGATGTTTACTGTATATTAGGGGTTTTGATCCTTGGGCAGAGGCTATCTCTTAAGATAATAGTATCTAGATCACAAGTTGGTTCAGTGGGCCACCTACATGGGAGTTGCAGTTGTATCGATGGGATCAAAGAAGGGCATGAGGATCCACTCTATTATTGAGTCAGACATTCCCTTGCTCCACATGGCCATCATGGGCATCCTTGCATCCAGATTGATTGGGGACAAGGGAGGGGACACCCTCTTATATTTTTGGGCCCCCATTATTGAATAGATTGAGGGCCATGGATGTGTCTATGCCTAGGGATCAGATATCCTCAGGACTACTTACCATGACTTATACAGGGTAGTTCATTTATAGGGACAGCCACTGAGCCACCCGAGTCTTGTCATGAGTTACGTGTATGAGCACATTATCCCATATGGGAGAGGTGTAGAGGTTGAGGATCTCGTGGCCGTTAGAAAAGTGAGGTGGACGGGGATGACAGTTCTTAGAACACCCCACCAGCCAGTGGCCTCTCTGACCACTGCAGACATGGAGGCCACTCCTTATCAAGCCATGGCAGGGGTATGGGGAGAGGAGACCATTACATTGATTACTTTCCATACTACCAGCCAGTTCATAGACAGGGTGGGGAAGCTAGAGATACACCCCTTTGACAGAGTTCCATAGCAGTTTGGCCTCCCCTATAGTGACATGCTTCCTCCGGTGAAGCTAGTGTATAGATCTATTTGCAAGGCTCAAGGAGGTCTTAGAGGCTGTGGTTGGACTATTGTTACTCCTGGTACTCCTATTATGGCTAGGAGGGTGGTACGTGCATGAGGGAGAACTGGTGCTCCTCAAGTACCCTTACTTCAGATTGCTGCCGGTCTCGCTCATAACAGTGATGAGCCCATAGACGTGGACTCCGAATTTGAGGAGTTCACTGTGGGAGAGACCAAGGAGGAGAGAGAGGACATGGAGATCAGTGAGATGGATGGGGGGGATGATAGTGATCCTAAGTAGTATGATACCTAGGAGATCCTATAGGCCGAGAGGGTGAAGCGAAGCACAGAGAGAGTGACTCTGGTTTGAAAGGAGTTGATCTCTCAGGACTTAGGTTGAGATGGTGAGTCTATTGCAGGTCGTCACATTGCCCTAGATGTGGGCAAGGGGCAATAGTAAGTGGCGGCATTAGTGGCAGGTGCGGATCCAAGAGATCCTTCTTGGAGGCCTGGAGATCCAAGTGAGTTGTCACTCTTCTCTTGAAATTTGTTTTAGTCAGAGTTGTCCTAGTTTATTATTTCTTTTTGTTTTGTTTATTCTTGGTTTCTATTGTTGATCATTTTCTAACTTGTTTTCTCCTTTGTTTGCAGTGCCTGTTGATGAGTGGCGAGAATTGATTCACTGATTATGCACTGATACCTTGCTTCTCCCCTAGGAGAAGACTCACACTAAGCTTTTCATGGATGTGGGGGAGCCCTCAGCAGCCGGTAGGCATACTGATGTTTTTGCCTCTATCTGGCACATGGTGAAGATCATGACTTCTCTCCATATGGAGGTAGCCGGATATAGGACATCCGAGCGCTTGATGAGGAGGAGCCATTCTCATAGTGAGATGATAGCTATTGGTCATGACTGCAAGCCCTCAGTACATTCAGAGCGCCGGCATAGCCGAAGTCCTAGGTGTGGTCGCACACCCTCTGAGGGATCCCATAGGGATTGAGAAACCATTTTGTAGCATTTTTTTCAGATGTCTATACGAGTTTTTTTGTACTTTTTGGGCTCATTGAGCGTTTTGACCATGCCTAGTGCATGATGGCATTGTATACTGAAACTTGATATATATATATATATATATATATAATCTTTTTGGATCTAGACTCTTGGTATCTAGAATTTCGTGACTTGTTTCTAAATGTGTACTTAGATGTTTTTAGAATAATGTTTTCATGTTTTCAGAATGTATGCAATGGACAAAAAATGATAGTAAACAAAATGTTTCACTTTTTTATGCTTTTGTAATGCTGATATGAGATGATACTAACATATGGTAGTACTGAAACTTTTGAACTCTTTGGGCAATGTTTTTTAATTTCATCTTATGTTAGAAAAATGTGATGAAAGCATAGTGATAAAGAGATGAACTTTGCCCCAATCCCAAATCCACGCAACTAGTAAGATGTGAGGGCTCAACAACCAAATTGTATGAGTTAAGAGTTAATAAGGGCACAAGTTTTATGAGTATGATTGAAAGGAATGATGAGAGATAGAAAAACTAGTAACAACAACCAAATTTGGACCTACACACCTACCCTACCTCAGAACTACTACCATGCTTAGAAAGCTTACTTAATTTCCAGTTTATCTAGACTTAGATTTATAAATGGAAACTTGGTTGACAAAATCTAGTTTTGAGGATTTGATCTCTTTGGAATTTCGGATATTTATTTTTCTCTTAATAGAATTTGATTTTTGTTTTTAGCATACCAAGATTTGTTGATTTGTGTGACTGGACCCCCCCCACACCTTGCCTCATGCCCCCAGTAAGAAGCATGGGTTTGTCACCAAAGGCAGGATATAGGCGAGTAAGGGCACTTCTTTCCTTTGCCAACCTCACACCACCAATAAGAGATGTGGGCTTATCATCTGAAGGTTGATGGGGCAAAGAAGTGTGTAAAATAAAATATTTTGTTTACTTGGTGCTTTTGATTTTATTTGACTTTGACATTTCTGATCTATGACTTTGGGATATCCTTTCATTCAAAGAGATTTCAGAGGCATAAATGTGACAACCAAGAAGCTTCTAGAATAGATCGTAGGTAAGGACAACTTCACCCTAGTAGAAAGAAAGAGCAAAAGCCAAGTATGCAGGCCTTGCTATGGTTTTTGTCAATGCTTGTCTGTCGAACTTGATGAGAAGATTTGAAAATACTTGATGATGTTTGAAGAGATGGGTTTTGAATGTTTTTGCCAATATTTTCAGAAATTTGTAATACATTGTTTAAGAGAAAGCTCCTAGACTACTATTTTTATGAAATGGACATAATGAAGTAGCTAAAATACTAATGCAATGTAGGTAGGTATAATGTATAAGTAATGATTTTGATGTTTTATGCGTAAAAACCATTTAAGATGCAAGCAATTGATAGTTTCACCGAATTCCTTACCTTCTAGTGTGCACAAGAGATACACACCATTTCCATAGTCTTTCATGACTTGGTATGGTCCCAACCATTTTGGGCCGAAACTTTATTCATTTGCTAGTTTTCTTATCGATTCTGCTATCTAGTCCTAGAACTAGATATCCTTCATATATTTCTCACTCATAGACTTTTTTGTTGTCTTACCGACACATCCGGTCGGCATAGGATTTGTTCCTTTGTTTGGCATTTATCGTGACCTCGTCAAGGTTTTCTAGTTGAGAGACGTGTGCCTCCCTATAAGCTTCTTCATCCAGAATCCCTTGTAATGAGATGCAGAGACTAGGTATTTCAACCTCAAGCGGGAGAAATGCTTTTGCACTGAATTCCAGTGAGAAAGGGGTTGCTCCTATTGGTGTTTTTATTGAGGTTCGATGGGCCCATAAGGCCGGATATAGTTTTAAATGCCAATCTTGCTTGTTCTCCTTAACTGTTTTGAGGAGAATATCTTTTAACGTTTTGTTTGTTGCTTCGGCTTGCCCATTGGCTTGAGGGTAGTAAAGAAAGGCCATGTGATGGTTTATCTTGAACTTGCTACATAACTCACAAAAATTTTTATTTTTAAAGGATGTTCCATTATCTAAGATGATGACCTATGGGACACCATACTTACAGATAATTTGGTTTAGAATGAATTTGGAAATTACCAAACCTGGTACAGTGGTGAGAGGCATGGCCTCCACCCATTTAGTAAAATATTCTATGGCCGTAATTATAAAATTATGGCCATCGGTTGATGAGGGAGAGAACTTCCCTATCAAGTCAAAACCCCATGTGGAGAAGGGCTACGAAGTTGCTATTGGTTGCAGGGATTGTGCTAGCATGTGAATCTCGTGAGAGAATTCTTGGAATTTGTGGCACTTACGTATAAATTCCACTGCGTCATGCTCAAGAGTGGGCCAAAAATAGCCCATCTGATGTATTTTACGAGTGGTGGCATGACCACTGAAGTGGCCTCCACATATCCCATTGTGGTATTCATGAAGAATCTTCTTGGATTCTTTCGTATCGACGCATCTTAGAAGCATGCTGTTGAAGGCTTTACGATAGAGTACCTATTCTAAGAAAACATATTTAGTGGTAATAATGCATAACCACCTTCTTTGTTGTGATGTGGAACCTTTTGGGTATGTATGGTCTATGATGAAATTGATGATATCAGTATACCAGGGACATGTGGAGATGGGAGGCCTAGTTTCGATGAAGTATATACACTCATCGGGAAAGTCCAGATTCACCAGATCACCTCCATCTAGTGGATTGTTAGCCAACCAATCTGCAATGATTTATCCCTTAACAGATTTTTTGTTTACAAATGTTAAATCGAATTCACCCATTAAGGTTATGAAACGTCCAACCATTTTAGTTAAAGACCCTTGTGTGAGAAACATTCGTAAATGATCTATCTTTACAATGACCCTCGTTTCCTAGTTTAACATATAATGTTTTAAACATTTTGTTGCAAAGACTATGAAAAGGCATTCTCTCTCTACCTGTGTGTACCATGTTTCATAATCGAGCAACATTCGGCTGATGAAATAGACCGTAAGTTCCTGTTTATCATTGTCTTCTTGAGCCAGCATGTAGGCTCGGAAGACATGAGTGACTCGTGAGTATAGGATCAAAGGATGGTCTAGTTTGGGAGGCATTAGCGTGGGTGGAGATAAAAAGAATCGTTTAACTACTTTAAAGGCCTCATTGCATTCTTCAGTCCAATCAATGCTATAATATTTCTTTAATAGATTGTTAATTGGATGAATGGTAAAACTTAGATCTGGGATGAACCTGTGGATTGCACCAAGTTTCCCAAGAAATGACCTAATTCCAGACTCGTCCGATGGTGGGATCATTTCGATAACAACCCGTATTTTGGCTAGATCAACATCAATCCCTCGTGAATATATAATGTAGCCCATAAATTTTCCTCCTGTCACACCAAACACACACTTCTCTAGATTTAATGTGACACCATATTCAATTAATCATGAGAGGATGATACAGAGCACTTCTAGATGATCACAACATTTCTTGGCTTTGGCCAACATGTCATCCACATATGATTCCACAATTTTATGGATAAGATCATGGAATATATATGTCATTGTCCACTGCGTCGGCGTTCTTAAGAGCCAAATGGCATGACAACATAGAAATAAGTTCCCCAGGGAGTTATGAATGTAGTTTTGGCTTGATCTTGTTTAGATATTTTAATCTGATTATACCCTGAGAACCCATCCATGAGGGACAATAGTTCAAATCTATTTGTTGCATCAATGATAACATCAATGGATGGTAATGGGAAGTCATCCTTGGGACAAGATTTGTTAATATCCCAGAAATCTATGCAAATGCGTATCTTCCCATTCTTTTTTAGGATAGGGGACAATATTAGACATCCATTGTGAATAGTCAACGGGTTTCATGAATCCTACTTGGAGAAGTTTTATTACTTCCTCTTTTACCATGAGAGCCACTTTTGGCTTCATTGGTCTTGACTTCTATTTAATTGGCTTCGCATCTGGCTTAGTGACAAGATTATGTACCATGACTTGTGGTGCAATGCCTTTCATTTATTTATAATTAAATGCAAAAGCATTTTGATGTTCTTTGAGGACTTGGGTGTGTATTTCTATCTCCTTTGGAGTTAACGAGGATCCTAACTTTAAAATTTTTGGTTCTTTCTCCGTTCCAATGTTTATAGCAATGTTTCTTCTATTAAAGAAGCATTACCTTCTTCAAATTTAGGTGGGGCTAGACGTAGTTCATAACTTTCTCCATCTTCTATCTTGTAGATATCGAGATCCTTCTATGGAGGAGACTCTATCATGGGATTTCCAAAATAGGAAGAGGAATGTGGTATTAAGGAAAGATCAATTATACGGTGAACAAGGTGTAGCTCCGCATAGGCATTTAGATATTCGAGAGTGAATCTATCATCATCAAAGCGATCTACAATGGAAGGATCATCCTCATGCTCTCCATGAGTTAGGAGTGAGTTTGTTGGTATTTTCCACACTAATGGCTCGGTACGAAGTGATACCGTGAAATTTGTATCCTCTAACTCAATATTTGGGGTGAAACGGGAAGTTGAGGTTGCTATCAAGTCTGCGAGAAGGTTCTGCTCTCGTGGGATTGGTTCGATTGATATGAAGGTAAATCCCTTACTTAGATCTAATATTGCTGTCTTATAGAGTTGTAAATCTTCAGCCCTAGTTTTATATACCTCAGATACTTGGTTTTCAACCAATTGCAAGTCTCCTAGTACTCTAATGTTTTCGACACCCATTGTTTTAGCTAGAATGACGCCAAGGAGGAGAGCTTCGTATTCAGCCCCCATTGTTTGTACATTCGAAGTTTAATTTAAAGGCAAAAAGGTAGGATCTTTCCCTCAGGTGAAGTAAAGATCACTCCCGCCCCAGCTCTAAAGCAACATCTAGCTCCATCGAAGTGGAGATTCCAATATTTTTTTGGAAAAATGGATGTTGGGATATTTATCATATCTGTTTCTTTTGCTTCAGTTACTTCTACCATAAAAAATTTGTATGATGGAAGAGAAGAATATTCCTAGGGTGTGTCCCATACCCATGGAATCAAATGGTAGGAGAATAGGTAAATATTTCTCTAGAAACTCGACAATTTTGGCTGTAGTCCCTAGTGATACTATTTTTATAACATTGGTCTCATTTTTGAGTGTTAGAATGTCCTCGGCTGGATTTGTAATCTCCAAATCTATGGTGGGTATCAACTCTTCTCTTGGTTTTGAATTAATTGGTTTGATGAGTTGATTTGCTGGGAGTTCAAACTTGGAAAGAACGCCCGGTCTTTTCTTCAAATCGTCTAGGTGTATATTGAAGGGTTTTGGGTCACCTTGTGCCACGAATATTTTCCCTAAGTGTAGAAATCTTATTTCTTGGAATAACATGGAAGGGATTGCCTTCATGTGGTGTATCCATCTCCGACCAAAGATCATATTATAATTGGTTTCTCGATATATAATATAAAACTTGGTGAGGATTGTCTTGGGCCATAAAGTGACTGGTAAAACTATGGTTCCAATCGAAGTGGCTTTGAGGCTATCATAACCTCTTGGTGTATTTCGCACGTTGTGGAACAGTTCATCTCTCCATAATACTAACTTTTGAAGAAAAGCAAAGGGGACTATAATAACTGCTGCTCCATCGTCAACCATTGCACGTTTAACATAATTATTGTAGACCCAAACTTGTAAATGTAAAGATGAGTCACCTCTTCGTGCAATTTCAGCTTCTATTGGCATTTTTCTTATATCGAATATAAATTCCATATCCCTATCTAGATGCCTCGGAGGATAAACATCAAAGTCCACATGGTTTACTTGCATTTTTCCAAGGAAGGAGTGATGTTGATTAAATGACCAAGGCCTAATGCTTCTAAAAGAGTAGTCCTATGGGCGGGAGAGTTATTTAACAAATCTAAGAAGGAGATGTGTGAGAAGGTTTTAGTTAAATCATTAATTAAATCATAGGCACATATGGGTTTTACCACTGTTTGTTGACTGTTGTCTGGTTCCAATGGATAGCTTGGAATAGGTTGGGATGTATAATCCCGTGTTCTTGTTCTGGTTTCTACGGGTAGCTTGGTGTCTAACTCCACTAAACCAACTATCTTAGTTTGAGGTCGAGTTCCTAATTGGGGTGCGATTGGTGGATTTAATGAAGTTGAAGCTTCATGATCATTGTTTCTTGTTACAATACCTTTGTTTGTTCCATTAGGATCTAGCTTGTTGTTGTTGGGGCGGTTTGGGAGCGGGTCATTGAAGATCTTGAGGGGTGCATTTTGAGGGGAAACTACCCCTGCATAAGCATTTGGTGTGGGTACTACATAATTTGCTAAAAACATATCTATAAAGAGTTGTTTTTGATCTTCTGGAAAATGCTGCATGAATTTATTGTATTCACGACAAGTCTTAGTATCGTGGCCTTGAATCTTGTGGAAGCCGCAATATAGATTGGGATTATAGTTTCGAGGCTGTTGATTTAAAATTTGTTGTGACCCAAAATTATGATAAGGTTGTTGGTTGTTAGAGTTAAAATTTTGAGGCTGTTGCCTTTGGTTTTAACTCTGATATCCAGTCTGGGTTTCGATTTGGACTTTGTGTTTGGATTTTTCGTCATCGTCATCATTGTTGTTATTGTTGCCGTGGTGAAAGATTAAAATCCACCACGTTGATTATTGGAGTAAAATTTTTATTTCTTTGACTATTAACAGGTGGCGAAATGTTTACAACGTTTTCCCTTTTAACTTGGTCAGTCACTTCATCTGTTGTAACTCCATGGTTCTTGTTAAGGATTTTAGGTCTCTTGATTTGTGTTCTCTGTATTAGAATAGGCCATAGTGTTTTGATTGGGAGTGGTTAATTTCCCATTTATACCATATGTATTGCGACCACTATCTATCACTACTTGGTCGATTCGAAGAGCACTCTCAAGTACTTCATCGTAAGTTCTTAGTGGGAACTTCTTGACTCCTTCCTTTATCTCTCTATTGAGAGAATTAAGGAATAAATCACATAGTTCCATTTGATCCATGTTTGGAGCACTCGCTGATGAGTAGAGAACCGTACGCCATCTTTGGATAAAATGAGCAACAGATTCGTTATGTTCTTGTTTAATATGTAAGAATTCCTTGATTCCCATTCTTAACAACTTGTTCATGTTGAAGGCTTTGATGAATTCTGACATGAGTAGTTTAAATGAGTGCATCAAAGCTTCAGGTATTCTGTAATACCAATCAAGGGCAATACCTTCCAAGGTCTTAGGGAATATTTTAGCGACAACCCCATCCCAAGGGAGTAACTCCCGTATCGTTGTGGCATATGTCTTAATGTGTGCATTTGGGTCTCCTTCCCCTTTGTATTTGGGTAAATCGGGAAGAGGCCTTGGATGCATAACACTTTGTATGGTGAAGTCTAGGGATCTTTTAAATATTTTGAATAAGTCCCTACTGTGTAGGCCTTGACCATCAATGGGGCTTGCTGAGGGGGTTGAGGTGGAATGGGCTATTGATATGGCATAACATATGCATTTGTAGGGACATAATGGAATCCCTGTGGTTGAACGAACATCTCGAGAGAAGAGAACATGTCTCCTTGTGGTGACTTTGAATAAATGTTTAAGTAAGGAGGAGCATTGTTCTGGCACGGGTTGTTTGGTGCCAAGCCAGGAGGTGTCATGTTTTTAACTGGAATGACGTTTGAAAACAGGATCCTAGCTGGTGTTTGCTGTGGGTAACTATAAGGATTTTGAGGAGGCATGCCCAACGTGCCTGTTCCTGTAAGGAGGTTGACCTGACTGGGATGATGCAGAGGGTTGGGAATTCCTGCTTGCCCAAAGTATGAATTTTGGTTTTCTTGAGCAAGTTCCAGCCCTTTAACCTTTTCAACTAAGGCTGAAATGACCTCCATTGGTGAAGACACAATGCTTTGCCTTAAGGGTGTTTGTTGTATATTTTGAGGTTGTAAAGGGGTATGATACCCTACTATGAATTGGTCGTTACCCTACCAAGCTTCACCGAGGGTATTTCCCATAGGTGGAGGAGTGGGGGTGTTCTCCTAGAATAGGGTATCAGACTATATTCGCAAACTTCCTATTGGTGGATACATGTTTTGGAAACATTGTTCGCTTTTAGTGAAGCGTGCTAAATACTCCTCATCCAAGAAGGGGAGTGGATCTGACTATCTACTGATCTGTGGTCTGAATAAGACCCGAGGAGATGAAGTGGACTCTCCAGTAAACGTCATATTGTTAGAGTCTGATGGCTCTGGCTGTTGTGTTTGTGTAAACTGATCAAACTCCTCGATTTGAAATGAAGAACTTGAGCTAGTTCTTTGAGGGGGAGTTTGAGATCACAAGTAGTTACTTGAATAGTTATCTGCCCATGCAGAAAGCGAGGGTGATGGTTGTCTATTTGTTTGACTATAATTTTCTTCCAGACCTGAGAGAGGTCTGTCATATGCATCGTATCCCGACATATTGGGGGGGTATATGAATACCCGCAGAATAATGGGAAAGAGCAAAGGTGGATGAGAGAAATGAAGAATAATAAAAGGAAGAACTGTTTTTTCACGTCAGGTTCACCAATTTTGTACGATGGAAAAGTGACATGCAAGCATGGGAATCTATAAGTACCTCTTCCTCATACCTGACCTCTCGAGGTCATGTCGAGACAGCCGGTGAATGTTTAGATGTGAATAGATACAGACAAGCTAATTGGGTAATCTTATATCCTCAATACGCAACAATGGAATCTGTGAATCCAAGGCGAAGAAGTCCCTCCTAACCTGAATTGGTGTAATGATTCATTTAGATATAATGGTTGTTCGGAGGCTCTAATCAATTTCGAGTTCTGTCGAGATCCTATTTCTTGGTTGTTGGATACATGGGAAGTGACTATTGGAGCTTTGTATATATCTCCAGACAAGGTCATAAAATGGTGATGGGTGATTTTACAGTTAGCTATGGGTGATTTTCTGGTCTAGCCCAGAAAATATTCGATTGATTGGCTTCTATATTTAATACGAAGAACTATACTATAATATCCGGTGGGAGTGGTGAAGATCTAAATACCAACGTTCGTAAGTCGATGTCAATACTTAACTGAATTGTAGGCCTATTGGGTTGTGGGACTTGGGGATCACAACCATGAGTTCGTGGTTGCTGTGGACCTGTTATGGTCATGTGAAGAATCAATCCCTTCTCCTAACTATCCAATAATCGTATGCATTTTTAGCCTCTGTGTTTAGAACTAAAAGTTGTATGATTTTATCGGAATACCTAACAGGTGTTCTGGCAACTTGAATACGTAAGCTAGTATCTATGTCAATGAGGAGGTCTCCTGCATCTGGTTGTGGAATCACAACCAAATACTTTCTCTCTTTCGAATCCTTGTACAATCATTAAGATATTTTATTAAGGCAGTCTATAGTTAGGATGATTTGACCAAAACTTGTAAGCTTTGTCCTCTTCGATATTTAATCCTCTTAGTTGTTCACTAATTGCTTGTAGGTTTACTGTTGCTCGAAAGACCTGTATTCTGAGGTCCTGATCTATATCAGCTAATGTTGTGGGTAGATTTGGTTGAGGCACTATAGGTTTAAATATATACTCTCTAGGCTCTCTAGGTCATGTGATTGTCATACAAAATGATTCAACTTCTAACTAACATTAATAAACTGATTACGAAAGAGGTATTACACTATGTAAGCATTCTTCTATTTTTGTATTTTCAATGACATATTTTAATGAAATTAAAGAGCAGTTACTCTAGTATATCTATAAAATGAACAACTAATCTAATAACAGAAAAAAAACAAGCAACATAGCCTGGTATGGCTATTTGCCTGTGCAGTTGTGATTTTATCCTAAATATCTAAGAAGCTATATATTTTGAATTGAAAGGCTCTTGATCCCACCTCAGAAGTGAGGAATGAATCACAGTTTCTTGGAAACTATCAATCCCCACAGCTTCCTCACTGATATAGAGAGTGAACTTTTAAGTGAAATATAATAATTCACTACTCTATTTGATATGTCATAACTAGAACTTTGATAGCTCAAACCTGACGTTTATAGAACAATGGTAAATCTAGTTGTGTGTGATTTCGTCCCCTCAGTGTGATCTCCTTGTTCATTCGTGTCCTCATGAATCTATAAAAGCGTGTATATGATAGTATCAATAGAAGATGGTATTCGAACAATGGAAACTTTGGATATAGACCGAATACAATGCGAGTAGGAAAGGGATAACGCAAGTGAACAGAGCTTGACTATGCAATTCCTAGCGGGATTTACTGCGGGAATACAACACAAGTGTACCGAGAGTTTCAGAAACTATCCTTGTGACAAAACAAAACCTACAACTTTAATGGATTCTATTCTATAAATGAAGCTATTCTTTTTTTAAATTGACTGTATGCAACAACAATGAAACAAGACTTGAAACAAGAAGATGATATAACCTCCAAATGCCAACAATGGAAGCAAAACCTGAAACTAACAAAATTCTGAGCAAGGAATTGAAAAACTGAACAAGAGAATTGAGAGGATGAGGGGCCATTTGCTTGAAAAAAAGCTGGAAATTTATAACCAATGTATTTACCAGAGGGTAACTCCCATTAGAACTCTTTTACTATAAACAAAGGAAAAACACTATTACCAGGGGACCAAAAACATTAATGCAAGCCAAAGTGGTTGAAGAAAGCGTGTAAAATCCAAGATTTACGTTTTACGCGATCATCGGAAGGATCTAGAAAATGTGTATAGGACCTCCACCCTATTCAGGGCGGCGGTTACCTGACTACCGACCTGTCCTAGGTGGTAATCACGGGACTGCCACCCAGGTAGGGCGGCGGTTTCATCACTAGAAGACAAAATGCAAGAAGAAAAGGGGGAAAAGGTCAACACAAAGCATGCGGAGGCTGAGCAGGGCATGTGGGATACAAGCGTATACATGGCAAGGCTTTCTAGATTCTGAACACCTTGTAAGGAGACCTATATCATCATTGGGGCACGTGTAACAACGTTTCGACCGTACAGTACCCTAAAATTCTGGGTACATATAATAACCTTCTCGATGAGGACCCCATTTCACCAACACCCATTCCTATAGCTCTTCCCTCACTACCTACTCAACGATCTAGACCTTCACCCCCACAGCACCTAGAACCACCTCCAAGGTTTGAAATTAACATTGTTTGCATTAAAGGACTCATCAAACCTCCACCCAAATGTCAATGTGCTCAACTCATCTCATAAGGTTCCTTCCCGCCACTAGGATTTTTCCCTTCATTTCACTATATCTTTCATGTCTCACCTACCTCACCTACCTCCCCACCTCAAATCAACATGATCCACGTTGCTACTCATGCTCAGAAGGATAAAGGAAAGGAAAAGGAAACTGACCTACCGACCAACCCTATACCCAACATACATACCATCTACACCTACACCTAAAATCACTATATGTGGCCCCACATATCCTTTTTCTAATGGGGTTACACATCGCACCATGCTCAAACTATTGCACCAATTCCCCCTCAAAATTTCTTTGTATGACCTCATCCAAAACTTGAAATCCCATCGTCAAGCTCTCATGGAGGTCCCACAATCTATTGAAGTTTTACCCAATGATCTTACACCTGTAGCCTCCATTATCACACCCCATCATGTAGCCTCTCTCACTAAATTACCACCTTTATCCACACCTCCACCTACTCACCAAGTAGTCTCCTTTAGCTTCTCAGAGGAAGATATCACACTACACCAAACTGATGACCAGACCCAACTCTCTTCATCTCTATCCACATCGATGATATACGTGTACGACATGTTATGATTGATGGGGGTGATAACATTAATATAATTTCCTCCCATGCATTCACTCAAATTCCCATACCTAACAATTGCATGGATAAACATCCCATCATGTTGCGTTCATTCAATGACGCTATCACCTCTACACTTGACACTGTCATCCTCAACATTCCTATGGCCCCCCACACTATTTTAGAGTTTTTTTATGTCTTGGAGGGGGAATTTCAATATAACTTGTTGCTTGATAGAACCTAGATTCATGTCATGGTTTGTGTTCCTTCCACTTTACGTCATTGTGTAAAGTTTGAGCATAAAGGACACACCTATACAATTCCGGCTGATCCATCACCTTTAAAAACTTACGATATGCTTTACTGACCCAATGATGTACTTATACCCATTAAGTCATCTACCTCCATGACCACTTCCTCTTCACCTACACCTTCACTCACCAGTGCAGCCACTACCTCAACTACACATACCTCCTCCATTCAAACCACTGCCACAACCTCCATATCCAAACCATCAGCCTCCCAATCCATTAGCTCCACCTTCGATCCAACCTCCTGACACATCGTCTATTCCAGCTACCCACATACCAACCACTGATCACTTGGAAGGAATTTTTCAATGCCTCACTCTGGGGGAGTATCACCTATATAGCGTCAACACATTCCTTACTCCACAAGAATATGAAAGTCTTCACCAACATCCTTTTTATGATCACCGTATAAGAGAGTGCCTCCTTTATGGTCCTCCCCACATTCGTACCAATCTCACCTATGGGGGGCTTGATACTACAACTTACAAACCTAAACCACCATCACAAACCTGCCCATTTTCCACTGATTTCTAGTCACTTACCAATTGCCATTTCACCCACATCTTCCTACACCGATGTGCATGGAAAGATTTTGGTTTTGACTTTAACAAACAAGGCTGCCATATTGTTATTCCATGTAATACCAGCAAATATAATGACCATAGTGGTATCAGCTTTACGGAACCACCTATCAAGAAGGCCTACATTGAACTCATTGAGGACATTAGCCCCTCTCCACATTCTTCACCACCATCACCACCTTCACCGATGGAGTTGATGGATCTAGAATCCATTCCTCCTAACTTTTTTTTCATAAACACCATTTCCTTGGGGCCTCTGACTTATCAACGTGAGGGCGAGGCTCCTTCCTCTCTTCCCTTCTTATATCCTAAAATGATTGACTGATGATACACCTTCGATTAATGTTGTTTAATGTCAAGATGATGAATCTATACTCACCTACCTTGGTGCCAAAGACTCATATATTCATCAATCATTACCATTTGAGACACAAACCATGTTGAACGAATCGAATATCGAAATCAACATTCATACTCAGGACGACCCACACATCCTAAAGATCAATTAATCTTTAGATGCTGCTGAACAGGAATCCATCACTTCCTTTCTCAAAAACCATGACCACACTTTTGCTTGGTCTTATGTAGACATGCCTGGTATTGACCCCACCATAGTGGTCCACAATATCATAACCATTCCCAATGCAAAACCCATAAAAAAAAGCTGAGGAAAATTCACCCTCGCATTTCTCTTCTTGTCAAAGAAGATCTTCAGCACCTCCTTTCTATTTCCTTCATCTTACCCATTGATTATCCCTAGTGGATTTCAAACATTGTCCCTATTACTAATGTGACAGGGGGACTCCGCATTTGCACGGATTTTCTGTGACCTCAATTTAGCTTTCCCAAAAGATGACTTTCCTTTACCCAGTATTAACCAACTAGTTGACCTTACCACTGGTCACGAGATCATGTCACTCATAGATGGCTTCTTGGGTTATAGGCAAATCTCGCTTACCCTAGAGGATCAACACAAAATAGCATTCATCACCCCTTGGAGGACCTTCTGCTACTGAGTCATGCCTTTTGGCCTTAAAAATGCTAGGGCCACCTATCATTGGGCTATGACTTATATCTTCCATGACATCATGCATCATATATTAGAAGATTACATGGATGATATCCTGGCCAAATCTAAACACTGCTTTGACCACCTCACCATCCTAAAAACTATCTTTGATAGCCTTATTAAATATTGTGTTCACCTTCAGCCCAAGAAGTGTATCTTTGTGGTTCTCTCAGGAAATATCCTAGGATTTATCATTTACTTATGTGGTATAGAAGTTGACGTTGCTAAAGTCAAGGCCAGTCTTAAAATGCCTCCACTCACTAATCTTAGGAAACTTCCGTAGCCTTGTAAGGTAAGTTGGAGTCTATTTTTTGTTTTGTCTTGCAATTTTCTGATCGATGTCAACCATTTCATCATCTTCTCAAGAAATATGTCTCCTTTAAATGGGATAATGACTGCCATAAAGAGTTTGAGTACTTAAAACAATACCTTCTCCAACCACCCATACGCATTCCACCTAAAGATGCTTAACCCTTCTACCTATACATCTCAACTACCAATCACTCCTTGGGGGCCATGCTTGCTTAGTGTGATGAGGAACATAGAGAGCAGTAAATTTATTACATAATCTGTACTATTTTATGCTACAAAACCTGATACACCCATGCCAGAAAACTTTTCTTATCCTTAGTTTTTGTTGCCACAAAACTCTTCCATTACCTACTTAATCACAAAACTTATGTTGTGACTAACACTGACCCCTTACACTTTATGTATGCCAAACCTTACCAAAATCAACGTGTCATGCGCTAGCTCATACTTTTGGCCAACTTCAACCTTGAATTTATCCACAAAAATTCCATTAAGGGCCAAGCCATCACCAAACAATTGGCCAACGTACCTATTTCCGGGGATCAACCTCCTAATTTTGACTTTCTAGATGAGTTAATTGCTTCCTTTTTCTTGGTCGAGCCCGCATACCAAATGACACTCTTCTTCGACTGGTTCCAAGTGTTAGCATGGGGGTGGGGCCAAGAATTATCTTCATTCTACTTTCTCATATTAGGTCTCCAAGCTTGCCTAGTCCTTGGATGTCAAATCCATCAACATATTTGGTGACTCCCAATTGGTCGTAAACCAAGTCAATGGTATGTACCAATGTCAAAATGACACACTTAAAAAGTATAAACATCACATAGACATACTTTTTACCACCTTCGACCACTAATCCCTTCAAACCATCCCATGTTTAACCAACAAATTTGTAAATACCATGGCCTGCTTGGCTTCTCAAGTCCCCGCTTCACCTACCAATTCTAAAATATTTGTCAACATAAAAAGACTCCAATTACCCTCTTATTTACCTTTTAAGGTTTACTTCATTAGAACTGCTACCCCTGGCCCAAGTGACCATTGGTATAAACAATACTCAGACTACCTTTTGCATTCCATCTTGCCTCCCAATCTCACTCGTAATGGAAAACGGGCCTTTCTAAAAAAGGTCTCTTATTACATCATCATGGGTGACCTCCTCTACAAATGTGGCTTCAATGGCATTCTCTTATGGTTCCTTACGATTTCCAAAATTCCTTATACTATTAAGGAAGTTCATGATGGCATATGTGGAGGTCACTTCATTGGCCTCATTGTTGTTAAGCGTATTCTTTTCCTAGGCTATTATTGTCCAAAGCTTAACCATGATTGTTGCGACTACATCAAGCATTGTGTAAAATTCCAACAACATGCTAACCTTCAGCATACACCCATTCATGCCTTGCAGGTCGCACGTGACCTTTGGCACTTCTCTTAATGGGGTTTGGATGTTATCGGGGAGATCAATCCCCATTCTTCCTAATGACATCAATGGATCATCAGCCGCTACTGAATAATATAAAAAATGGGTTGAAGCCATACCTCTCATTTCCATGAAAGTTAAGAAAATATGTGAGTTCATCAATCACCACATCATCTGTTGCTTTGGTGTCCCACATCACCTTATCACTGATAACAGCAAACAATTAAAAAATAAAACCTTGCAAAAACTTTGTGAAGCCTTCGGCATTCAGCTGAGTTTCTCATCACCTTATCACCCATAGAATAACAGCCAAGCTAAATCCACTAATAAAAGCATGAACAAAATTCTCATGAAAGTGGTTAATGATACTGGGAAGGACTGGCATATGCACATTCCTTTCACCTTGTGGGCGTACCACACTAGTATCCATACTTCCACTACTGCCAAACCCTTTTATCTAGTCTATGGTACAGAGACCGTTCTACCTCTCGAAGTCCAGATTCCTTGACTTTGCATTTCTCTCCATGACATGCTTAATGATGATGACTTTCGTCAGGACTGTTTAGCACAACTCGAGTTATTAGACAAATGCCATCTTAACGCTCTTGACCACCTTCAAGTTTACCAAAAATGTATCAAACTTGACTATGACAAATGTTTCCATGCACGAACCTTCCAAGTTGGAGACCTTTTCCTGAAAGAAAATCAACATGTAAGCAAAGCAAAAAAATGTAAATGGGGTAAATTTTCTCCTAATTGGCTTGGGCCATAAATCATGACTCATACTTACAGATCAGGTGTTTATCATTTATCTTCACTCAAGGGTAAACCCAAACTTGAGCCCCTTAATGCCTTGCATCTTTGACCATTCTATTGTTGACTTTTAGTCCTACCTCAACTTCTACCTCTTTCCATACTCGTCCCTTGAGTGCTATCCACTTCCTATGCCATCACAAATGATTAAATCAGAATCACATGCATACCTGTCACATTTTATCTTCTCTTAAATATGTGTACCATGACGCTGCACATAACATATTTCTCATGGATACTTTTCATCTACCTTTAGATGAGATCCCATGGTCATTTCACCCTAATTTCTGAACAAGAATCCTATTCTTCACCTTAGTCTTTTCCTTGACTTACAAGCTCTCACATGGGATCCAACTCCTTGATTCAAAATTCCAATAAAGAGATGACTCCCTCAAAATGACATCTTTCTCTCTACAAACTGCTATAAATAGACTTCTCCCTTGAAGGACAACTATGTAAATCTCTTTCAAAAAAAAATAATCAAAATCAAAATAAAAATAAAAATAAGAAAAATAATAATAAAGAGAGAGAATCTGAAGCTTCCTGTATCGATCAGCTTCACGAATACCTCAAGGAGTTAATTTCCTCATCCCATATAGACTTCCTACATCAATTAGTCTATCTCAAACATCAGTTAAAACAAATAGCCTTTTAGTCATTGACTTGCCCATTGTGACCTTGAATCTCTTGCCACAAAGGCATGCTACCTAGTACCATATAAAAACTAACCACTTTTCACCTTCTTACCATTCACAATTTCATTTCTTACCACCTCAAGGGACCTCATGGAACCGTGACATTTGGTAGTCATGTGACTACTGTACACCTTTAGAATAATCATTCATGCAATGTCTTTAGGGTCTTATGTTCATCAGCCTATCTCGGGTATGACTTAATTGTTATGATCCTAACCAATCAGGTGGCTTTCTTGCCTCCTCTTATATTTTAACCTTCCTTATTACGTATTGATTACATTATACTGTTATTCCATGTACCACCCATAAACATAATGAACGTAGTGGTATCGGCTTTACAGAACCACCTACCAAGAAGGCCAACATTGAACCCATTGAGGACATTAGCCCCTCTCCACATTCTTCACCACCATCACCACCTTCACTGACAGAGTTGATGGATCCATAATCCATTCCTCCTAACATTTTTTTTTTCATAAAAACCATTTCCTTGGGGCCTCTGACTTATTAACGTGAGGGCGAGGCACCTTCCTCTCTTCCCTTCCTATATCCTAAAATGATCGATGATGATACACCTTCACTTAACATCGTTCAATGTTAGGATGATGAATCTATACTCACCTACCTTGATGCCAAAGACTCATATATTCATCAGTCATTACCATCTGAGATGTAAACCATGTTGAAAGAATTGACTATCGAAATCAACATTCATATTCAGAATGACTCACACATCCTAAAGATCAGTTAATATTTATATGTTGTTAAACAAGAAGCCATCACTTCCTTTCTCAAAAACCATGACCAAAATTTTGTTTTTTCTTATACAAACATGCCTAGTATTGACCCCACCATAGTGGTCCACAATATCATAACCATTCCCAATGCCAAACCCATAAAACAAAAGCTGCGGAAAATGCACCCTCACATTGCTCTTCTAGTCAAAGAAGAACTTCATCACCTCCTTTTTGTTTCCCTCATCTTACCCATCGATTATCCCTGGTGGATTTCCAACATTTTCCCTATCACTAAATTGACAGGGGGACTCTATATTTGCACAAATTTCCATGACCTCAATCTAGCTTGCCCAAAATATGGCTTTCCTTTACCTGGTATTGAAAAACTAGGTTGACCTTACCGCTTGTCACAAGATGTTTTCACTCATGGATGGATTCTTGGGTTATAACCAAATCCTTCTTTCCCTAGAGGATCAACACAGAACTACAATCATCACCCCTTGGGGGACCTTCTGCTAACAAGTAATGCCTTTGGCCTTAAAAATGTTGGGGTCACCTATCAGTGGGCTATGACTTATATCTTCCATGACATCATGCATCGTATATTAGAAGATTACTGTGGACTATCTCCTGGACAAATCTAAATGCCAGCTCCAAGAACCTCGCCATCCTAAAAACCATCTTTGACCACCTTACTAAATATTACATTCACCTTCATCCTAAGAAGTGTGTCTTCACAGTTCTCTTAGGAAATCTCCCAGGATTTATCATTTCCTTATGTAGTATATAAGTTCTCCCTGCTAAATTCAAGGCCATTCTTGAAATTCCTTTACCCACTAATCTTAGGAAACTCCATAGCCTACAAGGTAAGTTACAGTCTATTCTTCGTTTCATCTCACAATTGTCTGATCGGTGTCAACCATTTCATCATCTTCTCATGAAGGATGTCTTCTCTAAATGGGATAATGAATGCCACAAAGATTTAGAGGCCTTAAAACAATACCTTATCCAACCACCTGTATTCATTCCACCTAAAGATGATCAACCCTTATACCTATACATCTCAGTGATAGATCACTCCTTGGGGGCCATGCTTGCTCATCACGATGAGAAACACAGGGAGCAGGAAATTTATTACATAAGCCATAATCTTTTAGACTATGAAACCTAATACACCCATGCTAAAAAACTCTACTTAGCCTTAGTTTTCATTACCACTAAACTTAGCCATTACCTACTTAATCAAAAAACTTATGTTGTGACAAACACTGACCCCGTACACTTCATATATGCCAAACCTTACCAAAATCAATGTGTCACGCTCTGGCTCATGTTTTTGGCTGACCTCAATCTCTAATTTATCCACCAAAATTTCATTAAGGTCCAAGCCATCACCGACCAATTGGCTGACGCACTTATTTTCAGGGATCAACCTTCTAATTTTGACTTTCTAGATGAGTCAATTTCTTCCTTTTCCTTAGACGAGCCCACATACCAAATGACACTCTTCTTTGACGGTTCCAAGTGTAGTGTGAGGGTGTGGCATGCATTATCCTCATTCCACTTGATGGTGAACCCATGCCTTTGTCTTTCAAACTAGATTTTTATTGTACAAATAATATTTCCAAATACGAAGCACTCGTATTAGGTCTCTAAGTTGCCTATGCCTTGGATGTCAAATCTATCAACATATTCGGTGACTCTCAATTGCTTATAAACCAATTCAATTGTATATACCAATGTCGTAATGAGACACTTCAAAATTATAAACATCATGTAGACATACTTTTCATCACCTTCAACTGCTACGCCCTTAAAACTATTCCACTTTCAACCAACAAATTTACAAATACCATGGTCTGATTGGCTTCTCAAATCCCCGCTTCACCTACCTATTCTAAAATCTTTGTTACCATAAAAAGACTCCAATCACCCTCTTATTTACCTCACGAGGTTTACTCCATTAGAACTGCTACTCCTGACCCGAGTGACCTTTGGTATAAACAATACTTAGACTACCTTTCCTATTCCATCTTTCCTCCCAACCTCACTCATAATGGACAACGGGTCTTTCTCAAAAAGGTCTCTCATTACATCATCATGGGTGGCCTCGTCTACAAACATACCTTCAATGGAATTATCTTACGATGTCTTATAAGTTCTAAAATTCCTTATAACATTAAGGAAGTTCATGGCTGGCATATGTGGAGGCCACTTCAGTGGTCCTCGTTGTTGTTAAGTGTATTCTTTACCTAGGCTATTACTGGTTAAACCTTAACCATCATTGTTGAGACTAAGTCAAGCATTGTGTAAAATCCCAACAACATACCAACCTTCATCATACACCCAGTCATGCCTTGTGTGCATGTATACTTTGCTTAATGATAAATCAAATGAAGCAAGAACTACCACCTAAAATAGTTCTACAATTTAGCTAAAACAAAGCATAAACACCATCATGATAAGAATTAAACAAGGGTAAGATACTAGCATTCATAAGTACAAACTTTGAAACTAACAATGCTAAATATCTAAACTCCTCTATTCTCTAACAACAAATAAATGAATGGACCTAAGTAAGCTCCATGGCTATCAAAATAGTTGTCCTTAATGTTCCAAGAACCTAGGAATGGGGGCTAATCAAAGTTGGGCTACAAGACCCTTTTGACACCTCCCATATGACCCAAGCACTTTAAGAAAGAGGCTTAACTCTTCAAGACGATGAACTCTCAAAATGGCAAGGTGCAAGCTCTTAGTCTCTTTGTTATATGCTTTGCATTTTCTCTCTTAGAAAGTTTAGGTGTAAGTAATAAGGTAGGTGGATGACTCTTTATATAGCCCAAAGGATAAATGATTCAACACATTCTCATGAATGTGGGATAAACATAAAACATGATTAGGAATGGATAAGGTTGCTTTATTAAAGGTAACCTTACTTTTGAAGGGTTTAATACATGTTTAGCAAGTCATGGGAGTTTGGGGGGTATTTTAATTAATCAAAGGTGATTAATTAATAGGTAGGTGTAAGCTTATAGAAGCTAATTAGAAGAATATTAGTGTGATTTAGGCTATTATAAGGGGATTAAATCAATTAAGTATTGATTTATTGGTTAAATGGAAGGGAAAGCTAATTAATTAATAATAATTAAATAGTCTAGGTAGAAGGGGGTGATTTATTAACGGTAAGGTCGTTAATTAGGGTATTTGTTGGATAGGAAACTTAATTAATTAGCTTAGTGTAATTAATTAATGATGATATGAGGGAAAATGAGTGTTTTCGATGATACGTCATTGATTTGCGAGAAAGGGGATAATTAGCGCAATTTAAGTATTTAAATTGCTTGGGCGTAATTATAGGTGTCTACATTTACCCCTCTTTTGGGGTGGCATAAGTGATGTCATTTCAAAGATAGTAGATAGAAGATATTTTGAAGAGATAGAAGAAAAATTAGTAGCAGGGAGAGATGCCCCCTCGAGTGTTGATGGGGTGATGAAGGAAGCGGATCGACGATTGAAAAAGATGAGAAGTAGGCAAAAGAATGGGGACGAGGCAGAATGCCCCGAGGAGAGGGAGAATTAGGGGTGAAAGGGAAGTGGTGTAGAAGAAATATGGATGAGAGGAGAGAAGAGCTTAACCTCTAGCCACTTATTTGTTTGGAACAAATTTGATGTCATCATATTGCCATACGGAACTACATCATCGGTCCTTATGAAAAATATAAGCATACGACAAATTGTAGAATGACATGAAAAGCCATACTACAAACAAATTTCCATTGCTGAAAGTACCAAATCCATGCAACATATAATAATGTAATGCAAGATGAGAAGGAAACAAGCTCATATAACAGGGAAAACAAGTATGAACGCACATATCCAACCCAAAAAACGGTCAAGACAGTTGTACAGATGTTTTGTTATCAGTGCTGAAGAGATCCACAAGTTTGTCATTAATGACAAGGGTTAAAAATGATGCCCCAAGTAAGGATACATGCAAGGGGAAATGAAAATGGACATGAGGTCCATGAAAATCGTTTGTGCGAAACGAAACAGCACCAGGCAACCAAAAGTGCCCCAGAGTATAGACGAAGCAAGCAGTTAGCTATTGTGAATGGTTGTGAATCCAGTTATCCACGAGTCGTATTAATCGGGGAAGATGTGAGAAAAACCAACAGGATATGGAGAAAATACCAATGCGCAAGACACAACTTTTAGCCATAAGAAGCAAGTTACCATTTTGTAGGGTGCTTTACTTTTTAGGAATTTTTTGAAAAATTTTGCCTTTTTTTTTGGATTTTTTATTTATTTATATATATATATATTGTTTGTGTTGTTTTTTCTTTCCAAACCATGGTGAAAAGTAGAAGAAGAAAGCAAAGGGCCTAGGGGCAATAGAAAATGCCCTAGGTGGAAGAAAAGAGAAACAAACGACAAATAATGTCCTTGTTTAGTGGAAAAATGAAGAAAAAATAATTATTTACGAGGGTGTGAAGAAGAATAAAAATTGCCATGGAGCAATAAAATTTTCCAGGGGAGAGGAAAGGGGTATTGAACAAAAAGTGCCCCAATACAGTGAAAAATAAGATAAAAATAATTATTCCATAACGAACAGAGGAGAAAACGGTGAGCGAAATGGGTTTCCTAGCCATCTGATCAGTGAAAAACAGGCTAATATACCCCCCAGGGGGTAAAAACATCACAATCAGTTCATTTTAACCACTTAGTTTAGAAAAATTACCATGAGGCTCTGACACTCAGGAGAGATGGTGATCGCACGCGATCGTTTGAGGCGTGCTGTAGATTGTAGATGATAGATCTATAGACAATATCAAATGTTGTTTTCAAGTGTTATTTTGATGTCTATGGTCGGGATGATATGATGATATTGGTGTGGGGGGGAATAGATTTTTGATTATGTGTAACCCCTCTTGCCCCCATTGATGATATGATATGTGATGATTAGCTTAGTATACATGCATGATGTAAAACTTAGCATTTTTGTTTATATAT
Organism: Taxus chinensis; assembly: GCA_019776745.2. NCBI lineage: Eukaryota > Viridiplantae > Streptophyta > Pinopsida > Cupressales > Taxaceae > Taxus > Taxus chinensis. The sequence goes on from CM034149.1 coordinate 819,100,689, forward strand.
GATGTATAGATGATGCTAGATGTGATGATAGTGATGGTAATGTGATGTGAATGATAATAAAATAGAGCACACGAAAGAAACACAGCCAAATGCTACAAATAACACCAGGTATCAATGCAATAAACCATGAATCACCATGCCTTATTAACAAGTAACAAAACACAACCAAATGCATTAAGAAAGAAAGAAAGAATTAACACACTAGCATGTCAAAATCCACTACAATATGCACAAGAAAGAATGAATCTATTCTAAGGAAGAAAAGATAAAATATGACAAAGTACACCCAAGTAACAAACAACTCAAAAGCAAGCACGCAAAACACTATACAAGCAACAAGAAAAGCAAGAAAACAAGACAATGCAAGTAAATATTTTTGTAAGATATGTTTTCATCAACTAATTTTCTATTGTTTAGGTTTTTGTGAAACAATTTTATATTGTTTTGGTGTTTTGTGAAACAATTTTCTATTTTTTTTGTGTTTTCTCGAAACAATGTTCTATTGTTTTTGTGTTTTTTCGAAACAATGTTCTATTGTTTTTGTGTTTTTCTCGAAACAATTTTATATTATTTTTGTGTTTTTCTTGAAACAATTTTATATTGTTTTTGTGGTTTTAACAGTTTTCCAAAGCTATGTGCAAGGTAACCAAGAAAGCGTGGATGCCCGCAGTGTTAGGTGGGGAATATACAAGGGTAAAATCCACGGGCTAATGAATAAGAAGGTGAACTCATTGAGTTTCCCCGAGCATAAGATGGGAAATAACGAAATATCACATCCCTCACAGATGAATAGAAGAAGGCAAAGTCGGATCAAGGCTAGACAAAATGGTGTGCACAAGGAAACTCGATAAGCAGAACTAGGTCGAGGCCAAAGACAACTACCCAGGATGCTTGTGAACAACGAATCCTCCTGAGGCGCCAGAAACTGGTTTTCACCCAAGGACTTGTCCAAAGTGCCACAATTGCATGGTTTTCACTAGTGGATGACCTATTTTCTCTTTTTCTTTTTCTGATTATTTTTTATTTTATTTTTTTGATGTTTTTGTATTTTTTTTAATTTTTTTTTGTGATTTTTATGACTTTCTTGTACCATGTTTAGGCATAAAACCTCTTAAGATGCATGGCATTCATGGGCTCCTCGGAGCTCATCACCATTGGGGTGAGATAACTTGTATGCCCCTGTGCCATACTTGGCAACTATGACATAGGGTCCTAACCAGTGTAGTTCAAACTTCCCTTTCTTTTCTCGCTCTGCTCTAGTGTTGAACTGGTTCTCCTTCATAACTAAATCACCCACCTAAAACTGGCGAGGGATGATTCTCTTGTTGTAGTTGCGGGAGATTCTTTATTGATATACCTTTAGGTGATTAAGAGCGTGAATGCACCTCTCATCTAGGAGCTCTAACTCAGCCAATCTTGCCACTCAATAATCTTCATCCTTATCCAAATGGTCCCGAAGAGAAATTCATAGGGATGGGAGTTCAATCTCTAAATGGATGATAGATTCTATCCGAAACACTAGGGAATATGGCGTCACACCCGTAGGAGTGTGAATTGATGTTCAGTAGGCCCAGAGGGCTGGGTGGATTTGTAGGTGCCAGTTTCAACCGGTTTTGATAACCATCTTCTCCATTATCCTTACCAAAGTGTTGTTTGTTGCCTCAGCTTGTCCATTACCTTGAGGGTAATATGACGTGGACCATTTTAATCTAATTTGGAACCGTTGGAAAAAGCCTTTCACAGTTTTGTTCTTAAATGACTTCCCATTATCTGTGATAATGGCTACAGGGATACCATATCGGTAAATAATGTGATTCATGATGAATTTAGAAATTTGTGCTCCTGTGACATAAGTTAAAGGGACATCCTCCACCCATTTTGTAAAGTATTCCGTAGCTGTGATGATATGTGTATGACCATCAGATGAGGTAGGAGTAAGCTTCCCTTTTAGATCAAGTCCCCATTTAGAGAATGGCCATGGGGTAGTGATTGGTTGCAATGGTTGCGATGGAGCATGGATGAAATTTCCATACTTTTGGCAAAGCACACATTTTCTAACATAATTACAATAATCAGTTTCCAAGGTGGGCCAATAATAACCTACTCTTAACAGTTTCTTAGCCAAGACCTTTCCGTTTGTATGTACGCCGCATACTCCTTCGTGTACTTCTTTAATTACCTTGATTGACTCCGTCACATCCAGACAACGTAACAGATTCCCATCATAGCCATGACGATAAAGTGTACCTCTTAAAAGGGTGTAACGGGCTATCTGGCGAATTAGGCTTTGCTTTTCAGAATGGGAGATATTGGTAGGGAAAGTAATGTCCTTAAGATAGGTGAAGATGGGTTCATACCATGGGGAATGGGGACCAACAACCTCACAAGCTAGGAAAGATTCCAGGCATGTCATACGTGGGATGGCGTAGATTTTCTATGAAGAATGGCATATCATTGTTCCCTAATGGAATATGAAGCATAGATCCCACCATTGCCATGGCATCCACCGATATGTTCTGTGCTCTTGGAATTTTCTCAAAGGTGATGCACACAAAATACTCCTTTAGAGTTTCCACTAAATTTTTGTAAGGTATGAGCTTATCATCCTTAACTTTATACTCATCATTAACATGTTTGATGAGTAGCTGCGAATCACCTACAACCTTAACATGTTGAATATTCCACTTGATGGCTAGCTTCATCCCTGCAATGAGTGCTTCATATTCCGCAATGTTGTTCATGCAAGGGAAGGCCAGGTGGAAATTTTGTAGTATAGGATCACCTGAAGGAGTAATAAGGACCACTCCTGCACCTGAACCATGAAACGTAAAAGATCCATCAAAATGTATCTGCCATACGACTGATTTTTCAATGTAGAGCAAAGATGCATCCGGCAGATCCAGACTCAAACATTTTGTGCTTTGCAAAGGTGCTTCTGCTAGCTGGTCGGCAAGTACTTGTCCTTTAACTAATTTTTGATGGACAAATTCTATATCAAACTCACTGAGTAGAATGATCTAATTAGCCATTCTACCTATGAGGGCGGGTTTGGCTAACAAATACTTAAGTGGGTCGACCATGGATATGAGCTTGGTCTTAGTATTTAGCAGGTAATGGCGAAGTTTCTAAAAGGTAAAAATGACAGCCAAGCAAGCCTTTTCAATCTGAAGATAATTAAGTTCATAGGTGATGAGGGTGTGACTCAGATAGTACACCACTTTCTCTTTATGGCTAAGGTCATATTGGGTGAGCAGCGCACCAATAGCGTATTACGTAGCAGAAATATAGAGCAAAAGTGGTTCTCCTAGAGTAGGAGGCATGAGGACAGGTGGATTAGCCAGGTATTGTTTAAGCAAAGCAAAGGCTTGTTGTTGCTCGGGTCCCCAAAGGAAAGTGATGTCCTTTGTAAGAAAATTGGTGAATGAGTGACATTTATCTGCAAGCTGGGAGATAAAGTGGTGAATGGCTTGAATTTTACCTTGCAAGCTACGCAGTTGCTTGATATTCTCAAGTGGAGGCATTTCAGTGATGGTAGACACTTTAGCGGGATCTACTTCAATACCTCGTCTCGACACAATGAAGCCCAATAGTTTCCCGGATAACACACCGAAGACACATTTCTTTGGATTCAATCTGACTTTGTATTCACGTAGGTGTTCAAAGATACGTCGTAAAATGATAGGATGATCCTCTCTTGTTTTGGACTTTCCTAGGATGTCATCTACGTAGTCTTCCATGATGTCATGAATCATATCGTGAAATATTACTGTCATGGCCCGCTGATAAGTTGCTCCTGCATTCTTAAGGCCAAATGGCATCACCTGATAACAATAGGTGCCCCAAGGAGTTGTGAAATTTGTTTTGTGTTGGTCTTCCTCAGCAATCTTAATTTGATTATAACCTGAAAATCCATCCATGAGTGATAGCATTTCATACCCTACGGTTGAGTCAACAATCATGTCAATGTTGGGAAATGGAAAGTCATCTTTAGGGAAAGCTTTATTGATGTCCCTAAAATCTATGTAGATTCAGATACCAATAGGTTTCTTCTGGATAGGAACAATGTTTGATATCCATTCAGAATAATCAATTGGCCTGATGAATCCTGCTGCCAACTCTTCTTTAGCTAACAAGGCTACTCTTGGGTGCATCTTTCGAAGCTTCTATTTGATAGGCTTAGCATTTGCGTGCACAACCAAGTTATGCACGACTAAAGTTGGATCTAAGCAGGGCATGTCTTTGTAAGACCATGCAAACACATCAATAAACTCTTGTAGTAGCATAGTGAACGTATTTTGTTCTCTGGCCGAGATTGATGCTCCTAATTTTACTATCTTGGGATCTTCTTCGGTACCAATATTGACATTAATGGTTTCTTCAACTAACAATTTTGATAAATCCTCCATACGCGTAGGATCGGGAGGTAGGTTGAGATCTTCATCCAAGGATGTCTCTACGAGATTTTCATCCTTGGCATGGTCACTTTGTTTGTCCTTTGATTTTCTTATTTGTTTGTCAGCCAGTGCCTTAAAGAGGTTTTCACTATGTGACTTGGACTTTAATTTTTGCCGAGGCTTTTCTTTAGAACTCTTGCTCTCGCTTTTCTTAAAATTTTGCTGACCATGAAGTTCAACCTCCTTGCCGAAGTAGGCGCATCTGTCTAAGTCAATAAAGAAACCCTTCTTGTGATCTCCAATGGGAATTGTATCCCTTATGCCCATGAACTCTGCAATAGCCTCATCATTCTCGAATAAATCTAGTGGCATGTGACATTGTTGGTCCCATTTAACAACGGAAGGGTACACAAGGTAAAGGGTCGGTTCGGTGGGGGTTATGTTTAGGACAACATTGTTCATGAAAAGCTTCATGGAGGCCAGATCCACATATAGGCTACAATGGGAATCTGTATCGCTGTCTAGGTACTCGAAGCTATCCTCATGCTCAAAACAAGTCACATCTTGATCGTTGGGGTGTGCTCTGTAAGGGTGAATCCCAATGCCATATCTTTTTGTTTTGAAATGTGGAAGAGGGACTAGTTCTCTTTGTCCTTGTTCATTCCTCCCACATCCTAGGCCTTTGTAGCTGATGGAGTACATCATTCTGCTAGATTTTTCATATTCTGGGGTTTGATAACAATATGGTTGAGTGTCCTCAGGGACCCAAGTAGTAGGTGGATCAAGTAATTTTTCCTTAGCTAACAAGCCTCCAGGTAGGAATGACCCAATAGTGTGTTCCTCTCTAGGTCTCCTGAAGCGGTAGTTGGGTCGACCTCTAGTCTTGGGCGACAAGGAGAGGTCAGAAACCAAGAGTGCTTGTTGTACATTATACTCCCCCCAGCCATATTCCAGAATTTTCATCTCCCATGAATCAAATGGCTATGTGGAAGTGGACACCCCATGAGCGTAAGAATTAAGAGAATTTGAATCTACTCGAGATTCCATGGCCTTAGAATGAAGAGGGACAACTTTATCTGTGGAGGGACATGCATATGTACCCTTTCGTGCAAAGCTATTAAGAGCTCTACAATAAGCAAAGGGCTCTAAATCTCCTGGTATTGTAACTGTATATCCCTCATGCTTCAGCTTGATGCATTAATGAAATGTTGATGACACGGCCTACATGGCATGAATCCATTGTCGGCCTAGAAGCATATTATATGGAAGTTCCAAGTCTAGGATGTGAAACTTTGTCTGATGGCAAGTGAGGCCCACCTCCATGGGTAGTGTAATGGTGCTTGCTGACTCTCTGTCCACATTGTCGTATGCGGTGATAGTAATAATATGGGACTTAAGATCTTCCTCTGTATGTCCCAATTTTTTGACCAGCTTAAGCATGCAGATGTTCAATCCCGATCCATTGTCCACAAGCACCCGTTTTATTTTCCTGCGGGTGACAACTACCTCGATGTACAAGGGAAGATTATGTGTAGGATTCGTGGTAGGGATCTCCCTATGGTTAAAAGTAAGATGCTCACTTGATGCAATATTTGCCACTGTGGCTTGAAGGTACATAGGATCGACTTCTAAAGGCACTCCCGACCCTTGAAGAGTTTGATACAAAATTTCCTTATGCACATTGGATATCTTAAGAAGATCTAAGATCGAGATCTTAGCAGGTGTCCTCTCAAATTGTTTCAAAAGGTTATATTTATTAGTTTGCGAGGTCAATAGAGAGGGTTCCGGAATCACGAGGAGGGCATGCCTTGTTACTGCAGCACAGTCCTTTCCCTTGATCCGGATGGTATTGACACATTCAGCAGGGGAGTGAATACATCTGATAAGTGAATCATAATGATTGTTATCTCTTTTGGTATATAAGTAATTCATGGCTTTATAGGTTTGGGATGACTCTCCCCGATCCGACTTTGTCTTTTCCAACTTATCATGCTTGAGGAATGGTTCCTTATAAATCCCCATTTTCTCGTTAGATGTTTGCATATGGCCAGGGTTATCCACCTCTATCTCCCCGTTGTCAATGAGGTCTTGAATATAGTGGAAAATTCACAAACATTGTTTGTTTTATGACCTTTAACGCGATGCATTTCACAATATTCAAGCTCCTTATACCATGAAGGTTTAGGAGCGTTGTCATCAAACGGTTGTGTTGTAGGATAGGTCATCATGTTGGTTGCATCCAACTATTTTAGTATGAGGGACAACGGTTCATTGAGGGAGGTGAATGTTCGTCGCTTTGGTGGTGGTTGAATTGGGCCCTTGGTTAGTTTAAAAGGTTGACTGGTTTGGACTGTTTGAACATGTTTGGAATCAGTGATTCCATCTCCCACCACATTTTTGTTTTTGTTAAAGATCTTTGGCTTTTCAATGGGTTTGACACTTTGGTTGTCTTTAGATTGGGTTTTGAGGGTGCCTTTAGCAATGAGAGCCTTTTCTATTTGAATCCCTTTCTCGATAACCTCCTCAAAGGTGCGGACACAATGCATTTGGAGGTGGAAAGCTATATTTGGGTTGAGATTAGGTATGAAAATACTGACCAGCTTCTTCTCAGGGAAAGTGCAAGGGAAGTGACTAGCTATCCCTCTCCATCATTGGAGGAAGCTAGCGAAGGTCTCATTTGGGAATTGTTTTGTGCCACACAAGTCTGCCATGGTGATGTCACTCTCTATGTTATATGAGAAATGACGCACGAATCTTTCTGCCAATTCTGGCCAGGTGAAAATTAATCCTTGTGGTAAGCGCATAAATCATTCCAATGCTTGACCTCCGAGACTCTTAGGAAAAATTCTGATGAGGTAATTATCACTATAAGATACCTCTTGACATGCCATGTAGAAATCTTTAACATGATCCCTTGGGTCTCCCTTTCCTTTGTATTTGTTGAACTTTGGCATATCAAATTTCTTTGGAAAGGGTTGAAGGGTTATTGTCTTGTCAAAAGGATAGGGGCATAGTTCTTTGTATTGGTATTTCCTAATACTCCCTATATTGCTTTCTTGTATACTCGCAAGAGTTGCTTTCATAGATTGCACTTCTTGTGTGAGCAATTGTTCTCTAGTGGGAGAAGTGGGGATGTGTACACAATGGTACCCAGTGTCATCTTCTCCTTGGTTTTCTCGATGGAGTTCGTGGATCCTAAACTTAGGCTTTGACTTTTGAACATTCTTGTTTGTGTCTTTTTGTACTTGGAAAGTAAGCAAAGCTAGTTGTCGTCTTAGGTTACTGAGTTGTTGTTGGATTGTGACTTGGTTTGTGTCTTCTTCTTCTAAAGGTTCTTCCTCTTCGTATTATGGAGGCTCTTCCCCTGTTTCATGTTCTATCTTATTTCTTCATGCCACTTTGATGAGGGGTATTCTATGCCCTATCACTTTATCATTTTCTGCGTAAGAAGTGGAAGCATGCCTTCCTGTTAAAATATCTTCCATATTGATAAGGGGGTGTTCTTCCTTAGTAGTGTCATTTATAGGTAATATTGGTTCATTCTCGGTGGGAAATTTGGCCCCTAATTCCATGACCCATGCCAAAACTCTATCTTTGTTTCTAAGGAGAAACTCATCTAGTAGAGTGGGGTCAAAATCAAAGTCTGCGTGTGGTGATTCTAATTCATTTCCACTATGATTGACCATCTCTTCGGTTTCCTTTTCTGCAAAAAATAGTGGCCCTAAGTCATGTCCAATGAAGTGGTTTGACCCTTGTTTGTTAGAGGTCTCCCAAGCATGTGCTTGTTGTTCCTCATATTTCTATTTCTTCAACCCTAGATGTGTTTTAGGAGCCATGTTTTTGTGATAAGTTTCCTTAAGGTAAGTTGTAGATTTGTTCAAAATTCAATGACTACCCCTAAGTGAAACACAAGATGAAATCGCTAAGAGTATGAATGTGTCACCAATGTGAGAATACCCAATATGATAGAGTGATAAATCACCCATGATACAAGCGTTTGGTATTAAAACTTCATCAAATGAAGTACTTCCTAGACTACGTTTCAAAGTAATTTGTGATGCCAGATGATTAACAAGATGTCTCCACTTATGCCAAGTTCAAAGGAATGAACAAGATGTAAGTAAATACACGAAGTTAAATGTGATCTCCCAATCAAGATATACGATGAGCGAGCTCAAACTCTGATTAAGACCTATATCTCAAACAAGTGCCAATTACGATTTGTGAATGACACAAACAATATCACCAAGATATGTTAACCCACTTTGTGAGAAAGCGAAGTATTGATATCGAGGTGTTATTGATATAACACACAAAAATAGTAACACCTGGCACTCTTTTGAAATCAAGGTAATAATAAGAACCAAACAAAAAAATCTCAAAGTATAGCTAAGAATAGTTAAAAATGTGTGCAACATAACCATACAATATAGTTATTTATGTCAATTTTATGTAACAAACCAAGACGTCAATATCAAAATTGTAGTGATATGATGACAAACAAGCTAACTCTTGTAAGGAAGTCCACGGTGATGAAACCACGCCTAACTACAATGACGACCTTGACATGGGTATCAAGATCACAATGGCTACCTAATGATGTGAAAATGCCTCCACACACTTTAGACATTTAACTAACCCAGCCGCAAACATGGATGGGCGTAAACGAACATAAAAGTGAGAGAAATAGTTCGATTGGCTAACACAAAGGTAATCACACCTCTTTTGATCAACAAAGTGTCAAAAGAATATGAAGGAAATAAATCAAGAAAAATGACGAAAAAATGCTAGCCCTCACTTCAGCAGAGTTTCACCTCGCCCCAAGGCAAGTAAAAACTAGGCGAAATTAATACATGTCACATGTTTCTCAAAAATAAGGTTCACAACTCAACACTGTTTTCAAAATGGTCAACAGTGGGATCCTAGCAAAAGTATATTCTCCTAGGTGGTTCTCTCAACCTAGGTGTTACAAAGTTACCACGAGTGAGTGCAATTTACCTAAAAAGTCACATTGACTAGTTTGGGAGTATCTTGGATTTACTTTACCCCCTTCAAGAGCAGTAGGAAAACTAGTGCATCTACGTGTACTATCATTGGGGGTTACCACAATGGACAACTTGTAACACTATCTCACAAAGGAATCACTAGTCAGGTAGGTAGTGTGGAGCACTTCCCATTTTGTCCACAAGGTTCCCTCTTGCGTGGACTACTTTGGGGTTCCTCGAACCACCCCCCATTGTTGTAGCTTAAGGTGTTATGCCAAAGGGGTTATGTTCCAGTTGAGCGGAGAGGGACGTACCCTTTTCCAAAACCTGCAATACAGTATTTTGAATATGTTGTTATTTTTATCTTGTTTAATTAGGTGTCGTTTTCTTGAACACCTTTTGGCAACCTATATAACAATTGTATTAGTAGTTTTTGATTTTGTTTTGGTTCTTCCTTTCTTTGACAAGCATTTTTAGGTCCTGCACTCAAGCGTTAGTAGTTCTCCAAGAAAATCACATTATTTAAAAAAAGGATTAAGAGTTGCTTTTTATTATCAAGATCATCCAAGGATGCAAGAGAGAGAGCATACACAACAAATAATCCAACTTAAAAGTAAAGAAAATATTTTCAATCAATGAACCATACAAAATTCTTGATAAATGTTCATTCCCCTAAACCAAAAGTGAAAGATGAAGTTTCCAATCTACCAAATGTTATAAAATGAAGACTAAAGTTTCTTTTGATTCTCAAGATCACCCTAAGGTGCAAGAGAAGAGCATACACAAACTTTATCCCAAATATATAGAAATGGAAAACTTAAAATCAAAGGACCATTGAAAAATACTTTGTAAAAGGTTCATTCCCTTAAGCAAAAAGTGAAAGATGAAGTTTCCAATTTACCAAATGTTATAAAATGAAGACTAAAGTTTCTTTGATTCTCAAAATCACCCTAAGGTGCAAGAGAAGATCATACACAAAATTTATCCCAACTATATAGAAATGGAAAAATTCAAATCAAAAGATCATTGAAAAAATGCTTTGTAAAAGGTTCATTCCCTTAAGTAAAATGAATAATCAAGTTTTCCAAGTTTAATCCCAATGTTAACAAGATAGAGATCAAAGTTGTTTTTTAATTCTCAAGATCACCAAAAGGTGCAAGAGAAGAACATACACACGCTTTGGTCTAAATCGAGTAAGCATGGAAATACAACATTCATCAAAACATTAGACATGTTAGAAAATGACCAGTTTTAAAATAACAGAAAAACCTACAACTTTCTGTAAGTATAAATCTCAAATTTATGTTTTCATTGCATAGTTAACTTCAATACCTTTCCAACGCAAAAAAAATGGAGTCATTTCGAGTTCGGGAGCAAAATTTATGGCCTTCGGAAGATAGGTTACACATATGCTCTTATGCTCATGGGTATGCACTTGACATGCACTCAAAAAATGTCAAAAAAACGTCCCTTAATCTGCAAAATGGGTAAATTTTTCCAACCAAGATTCAATTTTGACAACAACCCATCACATTAATATATGAATAGAAGACTCAACGCTATCAAACATTAACATACATGCTCAAGAATTTAAGATTTTCAAGAAATTGACAAAACTAGCATGTAGAATGATGAAAAAGTAAGCTCTAAAAATGAAAACATGATGAAATCTTAAAATTTTCTCACCAAGATTAAATTTTGACAGCAACCCACCACATTAATATGTAAATAGAAGACTCACCACTATCAAACACTAACCTACATGCTCAAGAATTGAAAATTTTCAAGAAATTGACAAAACTAGCATGTAAAATGTTGAAAAAGTAAGCTCTAAAAATGAAAACATGATGAAATCTTGAAATTTTCTCACCAAGATTAAATTTTAATAGAAACCCACCACATTAATATGTAAATAGAAGACTCAGCACTATCAAACACTAACCTACATGCTCAAGAATTGAAAATTTTCAAGAAATTGACAAAACTAGCATGTAAAATGTTGAAAGAGTAAGCTCTAAAAATGTAAACATGGAGAAATATTGAAATTTTCTCATCAATTCCAATTTTGACAGCACTTCACCTCCTTTTATACCTACAAGGAAGACTCAACACATGCAAAATCAACAAAAAAAGTTAAGAAAAACAAGTTAGATCAACATGTGTAAAAAATGGTTAGTAATCAAAAAATAAAACTTAACTACAAAAACTAAAAATTAAGTGCAAAGGACAATGGAGTAAGTCCCACCAGGCATGCCAAATGTGTGCATGTCTACTTTTGATTAATGCTAAATAAAATGAAACAAGAACTACCACCTAAAATAGTTCTACAATTTAGCTAAAACAAAGCATAAACACCATCATGATAAGAATTAAACAAGGGTTAGATGTTAGTATTCATAAATACAAACTTTGAAACTAACAATGCTAAATATTTAAACTCCTCTATTCTCTAACAACAAATAAATGAATGGACCTATGTAATCCTCCATGACTATCAAAATAGTTGCCCTTAATGTTCCAAGAACCTAGGAATGGGGGTTAATCAAACTTAGGACTACAAGACCCTTTTGACACCTCCCATATGACCCAAGCACTTTAAGAAAGAGGCTTAACTCTTCAAGATGATAAACTCTCAAAAGGGCAAGGTGCATGCTCTTAGTCTCTTCGCTATATGCTTTGCATTTGCTCTCTAAGAAAGTTTAGGTGTAAGTAAAAAGGTAGGTAGAGGGATCTTTATATAGCCCAAAGGGATAAAGGATTCAACACATTCTCATGAATGTGGGATAAAGGTAAAACATGATTATGAATGGATAAGGTTTCTTTATCAAAGGTAACCTTACTTTAGAAGGGGTTTAATACATGTTTAGTAAGTCATGGGAGTTGAGGGTATTTTAATTAATCAAAGGTGATTAACTAATAGGTAGATGTAAGCTTATAGAAGTTAATTAGAGGAATATTAGTACGATTTAGGCTATTAGAAGGGGATTAAATCAATTAAATATTGATTTACTGGTTAAATGGAAGGGGAAGACTAATTAATTATTAATAATTAATTAATCTAGATAGAAGAGGTGATTTATTAATGAAAGATCGTTAATTAGGGTATTTTGTTAGATAAGTAACTTAATTAATTAGCTTAGTGTAATTAATTAATGATGATATGAGGGAAAAAGAGTGTTTTTGACGATATGTTGTTGATTTGCGAGAAAAGGGATACTTAGCACAATTTAAGTATTTAAATTACTTGGGCGTAATTATAGGTGTCTACATTTTCAACTCTCTGGATATGTGCACAAATGGAGGCCAAAATCTACATATCTTCCACACAACCTTTGATGGAACCTGCTGCAAAAGCTTAGAAGAAAAATACCAACAAAGTATCCAAGAATCCCTATTTGCTCATGACCTAAGGTGCACTGGCCAAAGGTTTACAAACAGTCTCATTATTCAAGGATAGTAAAATAATTTTATAATCTGCTTGATGCTTCTATAAAGATGAAACAAGATCTACCACCTAATATAAGATTGCTACAATGCCATTAAACCTTTAACAAGAGCATGAGACACCTATCATGATCAAAGAGATCCTAAACACAAGATTGCAACATGTTAGCATTCAGAAACATAAACTTGGAAACATAACTAATGACATAAGTATATGTAAACTCCTTGCCAAGAGATAACACCACATAATCCAATGAATCTGAACTATGTAAGCTCCATGACTAGGGGAATGGTTGCCCTTAACAATCTCAAGAGCCTAGTTGAATGGGGGTTAATTTACAGCTGGGAAACACGACTCAACATGATGACACCTTTGATACGACCCAATTGCACTTAAAGAAAGAGGCTTAACACTTCAGGGTGGTTTTTCTCTAGAGAAATGGCATTTCTTTCCAGCTCTTAGTCTGCTTAAAAATTCTGAGTCATTTTTTCGTCATTCTGTCTCTCTAAGGAGTTTACAAATGTTTCAAAAAGGTAGGTGGAGGGATCTTTATATAGCATGCAAAGTTTGGATCCTTGTCACCACCAAGCTCAAGAATATGGGCTTAGGGATCAAATTTGATTAGGAATGGATAACTTTACCCATTTCATGAAAATGACATAAAACTGTAAAATAGCTCGTAAAATGCCAGGGATGCATAAATAATTTAAAATATTTCATGGGAATTGAGGGTATCCTTAATCCATCCTAGGTGATTACACTAATAGGTTGGCATGTCAGACATGCTAGCATGTTAATTTGAGGAATCATTAATACTCACCTTTTAGGCTATCATCAAGAGATTCACCTCTGCAACCTTTTATTTTCACCTTTCATGTTTTTTCATGGGTCTAGGGAAGACTAATTTCATCAAAAAACATAATTAAGCCATCAAATCTATATCCCAGGAGAGGTGATTTCCATTGCACTCAGAAGGCCTAGGGGATGTGAAATCATATAAAATTTCATGCATTTTGATGAAGCAACGTGATTAATTAGCTAAGTGTAATCTAATGCATGTTCCTATGAGGCGCCCAAAAAGAGTGAAATTGCACGACCAACGTTGTTGAATTGCGAAATCAACTTTTAATAATTATCGCAATCCACGTGTTAAAGATATTCCCCTTGGGCGTAATTATAGGTGTCTACATGTGTCCAAACATCTATTGGAGTGGTGTAAGTGATGCCCAGCTTCAAAGATAGTACATACATTTTCAACCCTTTTACGCCTTTAGAAGAATTTTTGAAATTTAGTCCCCGCTTGCCCCTGGACCTGCCACGTGTCCCCTAGGTGGGCCCCACAAAAACCACGGGCCAACTTTGATGAATTTAGGCATAATTTTGACAAAAGGATAATTTGCTTGATCGAAAAACTAAAATGCGGGCCCTGAGCATCTGCTCTCTCCCCTGCCACGTGGCGGTCTCCCATTTAGCTTCGAAGCCGACACTCCAAGTTTTCCCTCTAACCATCCATCATGAGCAGAATTAAACCTTTGTGGGCCCACGCTATTAGCTTTCCTAAATACAAACTTTCAAACTAATGCCATGCTAAATATCTAACCCCCTATATTGGCTAACGGGGGCACACATCCAATGATTTTTCCTATGTCGGGGCTGTGACTATCAAACTTTTTGCCCTTAATGTTCCAAGAAATTAGGAATTTTTCAATAATTCCCCTAGCTCTGAACCTACAAGCCTCCTATTGGATACGTGCCCTATTTTCATTGGTTGCAAGGACTTCGGCCAAGAAATTTGACTTTTACCTTTTGAAATATTGAAAAAACTCTCAAAAGGGCCAGGTCACAAACTTTGCATAGTCTCTTTGCTATACCCTTTTGGACACATGCTCTACTTTGTGAGTTTAGTGAGTAGATCCGGCTCAAATTTTAACTTTGAGGTCTCTTTGCTCCAAAGGCAAAAATCCAAAAAACATGCACAACCCCACTCCTCCCTTGAATGCTCCCTTAGACACGTGTCCCTCTTCCCATTAGGAATGGATAAGGATGCTCAAGCCAAATTTTAACTTTAACATTTTGAAGGGTTAAAAACTTCAAAATGTTTCAGCAACTCCATGGGAGTCCGTGCTGACTTTAATTGGATCACATGTCCATTAACTTATTGGTAGGCGTAAGCCTTATAGAAGTTAATTAGAGAAATTTTCCCTATGACACCTTGAGGCCATTAGAAAGGGATTAAATCAATTAAATATTCCAAGTCCTTAACCAGTCTGCATGTGTCCTGTACCATGTGTCTCCTTCCCCATTCGATGCATAATTAATTAATCTAGGCAGAAGAATTGATTTATTAACGGAAGGTTTTTGAAAATGAAGGAAAATTTGTCTGGATAGTGTGACCCACCATCCACCGATCCTCTAGTGTAATTACATTAATGCCACGTAGGCACTTCACTGATAGAAAAAGCAGAGTTGCGGACGATAAATTGTTCCTTTTGCCAGAAAAGTCATAATTAGTGACAAGTTATAACATATTTCCCACACATTACCTGAGCGTAATCAGGAGCCTGTCCACATTTTCCCCAATCTGGCGTTGTGTAAGTGATGCCACTTCAATGGGTAGGTGAGACCCGTAATACCCATGGAAAACATAAAAAAATGTAGAGGATGCCCTTGAAATTAGGATTAGTCAGAAGTGAATGTAGATGCCCCCAATTTTAGATCAAGTGAAGCATGATTTAAGTTCGTTATCGACCTGGGATTGGGATTTGACTTGCTACATAAAATGGAATTTGATCGAGAACTACCACCTAAAGTAGTTCTTGCATGATTTGGCTAATGGAACAAAGCATGACACAACCATCATGGAAAAGAATTAAATTAGGGCACAGAAAGGGGGGAACTTCATGAAGTTTGTTTCAAACTTTAGGGCAAAATAACCACATGCATGAGCATATTTGAAGGCATCCTCCATTCTCTAACAACATGAATTAAATGAATGGACCTATGTAAGCTCCATGACAAACAAAATGGTTGCCCTTAATGTTCCAAGAACATAGGTCATGGGGGTTAATCAAACTTAGGGGCAGGGTAGGAAAACCCAGAATTGACACCTCCAACTTAAAACCTGACTCCTATCCACTTTAAAACTAGGAAAGGCTTAAGTCAACAATATGATCAAACTCTCATAAGGGCAAGGTGCATTCACTCAGTCAACTTTGCTATATACTCTTAGATTTACTAACTCTTCTACAGTTTAGGTGTAAGTTATAAGGTAGGTGGAGGGATCTTTAAACTAGACCAACAGGTCATAAATAAATCAACACATCTCGAAAGAGAATCGAGTAAAGAGAATTTCAAAACATGAGATTATCCAAAAGATAAGGTTGTTTTATCAAAGGTAACCTTACTTAAGCAAAGGACCAATACATGTTTAGCAAGTCATGGGAGTTGAGGGTATTTTAACTAAAAAAAAGTGATTCAACTCCAAATCAAATTAGGATGAAAGCATCTATAGAAGTTACATTAGAACAACATTAGTACGATTTAGGCCATTAGAGAACACATTACACATCACATTACAGATATATGATATATATAGTATATATGATAGGGGAAGACTATATATATATATATATATATATATTAATTAATCAAAAAAGAAGCCAAGGTGACTCATTAACGGACTGTCGTCAACTAAGAATAACATCCCAAAATAGGCAACTTAATTAAGTTAGCTTAGTGTAATTACCCACGAACCTGAAGACTATGAGGGAATCACAAGAGTGTTCACCACTTAATGACAATAGAGTTGTACAGTTCGCGATTCAAAGGGATAACTAAACACAATTTAAGTATTTACATAACTTGGGAGAAATCATAGGTGTCTTGACATAATTTCCAGTGTCTGGCAAGGTGTAAGTGAACCCAAATCTTCCACAGATAGTAGCACAGGTGGAATTTTTTAGAGGTAGAAGAAAAATTAGTAGAAGTGAGAGATGCCCGATCTTTGGCTCTGCTGGCCAATGGATCACACGCATCTTGCCAAATGTGTGCATGTATACTTTTCTTAATAATAAATCAAATGAAGCAAGAAGTACCACCTAAAATAGTTCTATAATTTAGCTAAAACAAAGCATAAAAACCATCATGATAAGAATTAAACAAGGGTTAGATGCTAGCATTCATAAGTACAAACTTTGAAACTAACAATGGTAAATATCTAAACTCTTCTATTCTCTAACAACAAATAAATGAATGGACCCAAGTAAGATCTATGGCTATCAAAATAGTTGTCCTTAATGTTCCAGGAACCTAGGAATGGGGGCTAATCAAAGTTGGGCTACAAGACCCTTTTGACACCTCCCATATGACCCAAGCACTTTAAGAAAGAGGCTTAACTCCTCAAAATGACGAACTCTAAAAAGGGCAAGGTGCAAGCTCTTAGTCTCTTTGCTATATGCTTTGCATTTGCTCTCTTAGAAAGTTTAGCTGTAAGTAAAAAGGTAGGCGGATGGCTTTTATATAGCACAAAGGATAAATGATTCAACACATTCTCATGAATGTAGGATAAAGGTAAAACATGATTAGGAATGGATAAGGTTGGTTTATTAAAGGTAACCTTACTTTAGAAGGGTTTAATACATGTTTAGCAAGTCATGGGAGTTGGGGGTATTTTAATTAATCAAAGGTGATTAATTAACAGGTAGGTGTAAGCTTATAGAAGCCAATTAGAAGAATATTAGTGTGATTTAGGCTATTATAAGGGGATTAAATAAATTAAATATTGATTTATTGGTTAAATGGAATGGAAAGCTAATTAATTAATAATAATTAATTAGTCTAGGTAGAAGGGGTGATTTATTAAAGGTCGTTAATTAGGGTATTTTCTAGATAGGAAACTTAATTAATTAGATTAGTGTAATTAATTAATGACAATATGAGGGAAAATGAGTACTTTTGACAATACGTCGTTGAATTGAGAGAAAGGGGATAATTAGCGCAATTTAAGTATTTAAATTGCTTGGGCGTAATTATAGGTGTCTACATTTTCCCCTCTTTGGGGTGGTGTAAGTGATGTCATTTCAAGGATAGTAGACAGAAAAGATTTTGAAGATATAGAAGAAAAATTATTAAGTGGGACTTGAACTTGGGTATCCTACCCGTTCTCAGATCTCTGGCTCTGCTGACCAATGGATGGTGCGCATCTTGCCAAATCTGTGCATGTATACTTTACTTAATGCTAAATCAAATGAAGCAAGAACTACCAGCTAAAATAGTTCTACAATTTAGCTAAAGCAAAGCATAAACACCATCATGATAAGAATTAAACAAGGGTTAGATGCTAGCATTCATAAGTACAAACTTTGAAACTAACAATGCTAAATATCTAAAATCCTCTATTCTCTAACAACAAATAAATGAATGGACCTAAGTAAGCTCCATGGCTATCAAACTAGATGTCCTTAATGTTCCAAGAACATAGGAATGGGGGTTAATCAAAGTTGGGCTACAAGACCCTTTTGACACCTCACATATGACCCAAGCACTTTAAGAAAGAGGCTTAACTCTTCAAGATGATGAACTCTCAAAAGGGCAAGATGCAAGCTCTTAGTATCTTGGTTATATGCTTTGCATTTGCTCTCTTAGAAAGTTTAGGTGTAAGTAAAACGGTAGGTGGATGACTCTATATATAGCCCAAAGGATAAATGATTCAACACATTCTCATGAATGTGGGATAAAGGTAAAAAATGATTAGGAATGGATAAGGTTGCTTTATTAAAGGTAACCTTACTTTAGAAGGGTTTAATACATGTTTAGCAAGTCATGGGAGTTGGGGGTATTTTAATTAATAAAAGGTGATTAATTAATAGGTAGGTGTAAGCTTATAGAAGCCAATTAGAGGAATATTAGTGTGATTTAGGCTATTATAAGGGGATTAAATCAATTAAATATTGATTTATTGGTTAAATGGAAGGGAAAGCTAATTAATTAATAATAATTAATTAGTCTAGGTAGAATGGGTGATTTATTAACGGAAGGTCATTAATTAGGGAATTTGTTGGATAGGAAACTTAATTAATTACGTTAGTGTAATTAATTAATGATGATATAAGGGAAAATGAGTGCTTTTGACGATACGTCGTTGATTTGTGAGAAAGGGGATAATTAGCGCAATTTAAGTATTTAAATTACTTGGGTGTAATTATAGGTGTCTACATTTTCCTCTCTTTGGGGCGGCGTAAGTGATGCCATTTCAAAGATAGTAGACGGAAGAGATTTTGAAGAGATAGAAAAAAAATTAGTAGGTGGGACTTGAACCTGGGTATTGTACCCATTCTCAGATCTCTGGCTGTGCTGGCCAATGGATCACACGCATCTTGCCAAATGCGTGCATGTATACTTTGCTTAATGCTAAATCAAATGAAGCAAGAAGTACCACCTAAAATAGTTCTACAATTTAGCTAAAACAAAGCATAAACACCATCATGATAAGAATTAAACAAGGGTTAGATGCTAGCATTCATAAGTACAAACTTTGAAACTAACAATGCTAAATATCTAAACTCTTCTATTCTCAAACAACAAATAAATGAATGGACCCAAGTAAGATCTATGGCTATCAAAATAGTTGTCCTTAATGTTCCAAGAACCTAGGAATGGGGGCTAATCAAAGTTGGGCTACAAGACCCTTTTGACACCTCCCATATGACCCAAGCACTTTAAGAAAGAGGCTTAACTCTTCAAGATGATGAACTCTAAAAAGGGCAAGGTGCAAGCTCTTAGTCTCTTTGCTATATGCTTTGCATTTGCTCTCTTAGAAAGTTTAGGTGTAAGCAAAAAGGTAAGTGGATGGCTCTTTATATAGCACAAAGGATAAATGATTCAACACATTCTTATGAATGTGGGATAAAGGTAAAACATGATTAGGAATGGATAAGGTTGCTTTATTAAAGGTAACCTTACTTTAGAAGGGTTTAATACATGTTTAGCAAGTCATGGGAGTTGGGGGTATTTTAAATAATCAAGGTGATTAATTAATAGGTAGGTGTAATCGTATAGAAGCCAATCAGAAGAATATTAGTGTGATTTAGGCTATTATAAGGGGATTAAATCAATTAAATATTTATTTATTGGTTAAATGGAAGGGAAAGCTAATTAATTAATAAAAACTAATTAGTCTAGGTAGAAGGGGTGATTTATTAAAGGAAAGGTCGTTAATTAGGGTATTTTCTAGATAGGAAACTTAATTAATTAGCTTAGTGTAATTAATTAATGATAATATGAGGGAAAATGAGTGCTTTTGACGATACGTCGTTGATTTACGAGAAAGAGGATAATTAGGGCAATTTAAGTATTTAAATTGCTTGGGCGTAATTATAGGTGTCTACATTTTCCCCTCTTTGGGGTGGCGTAAGTGATGTCGTTTCAAAGATAGTAGACAGAAGAGATTTTGAAGAGATAGAAGAAAAATTAGTAAGTGGGACTTGAACCTGAGTATTCTACCCGTTCTCAGATCTCTGGCTCTGCTAACCAATGGATCGCGCGCATCTTGCCAAATGTGTGCATGTATACTTTGCTTAATGCTAAATCAAATGAAGCAGGAACTACCAGCTAAAATAGTTCTACAATTTAGCTAAAACAAAGCATAAACACCATCATGATAAGAATTAAACAAGGGTTAGATGCTAGCATTCATAAGTACAAACTTTGAAACTAACAATGCTAAATATCTAAACTCCTCTATTCTCTAACAACAAATAAATGAATGGACCCAAGTAAGCTCCATGGCTATCAAAATAGTTGTCCTTAATGTTCCAAGAACCTAGGAATGGGGGCTAATCAAAGTTGGGGTACAAGTCCCTTTTGACACCTCCCATATGACCCAAGCACTTTAAGAAAGAGGCTTAACTCTTCAAGATGATGAACTCTCAAAAAGGCAAGGTGCAAGCTCTTAGTCTCTTTGTTATATGCTTTGCATTTGCACTCTTAGAAAGTTTAGGTGTAAGTTAAAAGGTAGGTGGATGGCTCTGTATATAGCCCAAAGGATAAATGATTCAACACATTCTAATGAATGTGGGATAAAGGTAAAACATGATTAGGAATGGATAAGGTTGCTTTATTAAAGGTAACCTTACTTTAGAAGGTTTTAATACATGTTTAGCAAGTCATGGGAGTTGGGGTTATTTTAATTAATCAAAGGTGATTAATTAATAGGTAGGTGTAAGCTTATAGAAGCCAATTAGAAGAATATTAGTGTGATTTAGGCTATTATAAGGGGATTAAATCAATTAAATATTGATTTATTGGTTAAATGGAAGGGAAAGCTAATTAATTAATAATAATTAAATAGTCTAGGTAGAAGGGGTAATTTATTAACGGAAGGTTGTTAATTAGGGTATTTGTTGGTTAGGAAACTTAATTAATTAGCTTATTATAATTAATTAATGATGATATAAGGGAAAATGAGTGCTTTTGACGATATGTCGTTGAGTTGTGAGAAAGGGGATATTAT